>OX451735.1:896008807-896498807 GCA_948472305.1 Vicia faba
ATGGGATTTAAACTTTTTGGCACACTGTTCCATTGCTTTTTGATCACAGCTTTTTGTATTTGATGCAAATACAGGATTTAGAAAAATGCAGGCGTGGACTGGATTAGTTGCTGGTTAGAGCATTGTGCTGTAGCAGTGCAGCAGGTTGTTTAAACGAGGTCATGGGATTTGGTGATGTTCTGTTCGCAAAAAAATCAGAAACGTAACCTTCAAAATGCTGAAGGGGCATGTTCTGACCGAAGCGTTGAACATAGCCTTCATATGCTGAAGAATCATATTTTGACCAAAGAGCATCGCTTCTACATGTTCTGATTGAAGCATCATGTTTTGACCAAAGAGCATCGCCTTCTATATGTTCAGATTGAAGCATCATGTTCTGAACCGTGTTTGCAACTTCTGACTGCACTTGCGTGGAGACTAGCTCAGAAGTTCTGAAGTATCATATTCTCTTAGCACTTAGAAAATTTTCTAAATGCTTAGAAATTTGATTTTTTCAAAGTAACTTCTAATTTTTTGATGAACCAATTTCTTGTTTTGATGAAATATAATTGTTGAAACTTGATTTGGATCTAAAAGTCAAAGTTTGACTTTTTAGTGTGTTTTTGACCATTTTGCCCTTGTGAATGATTTTCTTTGAAAAGTTTTAATTCAAGTCTTGAAACTGGATGGAAGCAAACTTGAGGGTCCAGAGTGATCCTTTGAGAAATGAGAGGGCAAATTTTGGGGTACAACAGCTGCCCCTGTTCAATCTTCTTACACTTGAAGATTTAGATTTGGCGAACCTGCCACTCGTGACTTGAAGGTGGAAGATGATTGAACACTAGAGTGCCCAGAAATTTGCACTAGAATATGTGATATTTGGTTGTGTAGGGAATGATGGAAAGTTGTTGGAGATGGGCTTACAAATGCCATCCAAAAGTGATTGTTGAACTGTATTTGAGAGGGAATCTGAATGAGTATCAGAATGGCATCTGTGTCTGGTGCGTATCTAAACTGTATCTGGGAGTGGAATTCGAATGAGTATCAGAATGGCATCCGTGTCTGGAGCGTATCTGAACTGTATCTGGGAGTGGAATCCGAATGAGTATCAGAATGGCATTCGTGTTTAGAGTGTATCTGAACTAAATCTGAAAGTTGGATCTGAATGAGTATCAGAATGGCATCCGTGTTTGGAGCGTATCTGAACTGTATCAAAAGTTGAAATCTGAATGAGTGTCAGAATGGAATCCGTGTCTGGAACGTATCTGAACTGTATCAAAAGTTGAAATCTGAATGAGTGTCAGAATGACATCCGTGTCTGGAGCGTATCTGAACTGTATCAAAAGTTGAAATCTGAATGAGCATCAGAATAGCATCTGTGTCTGGAGCGTATCTGAACTATATCAAAGAGTTGAATTTGAACGAGTGTCAGAATGGCATCTGTGTCTGGAGCGTATCTGAACTGTATAAGGTTGCTTGATGATGAGTTAGTGTAAAACTTCATCTGGAATTTCCTGAGAAGGAACCTAGGTAGGATTACTTCATGATGAGTCTATGTAAAACTGCATCTGGAAGTGAGAAGGAACCTGGTTGTTTCAATGATGAGTCCATGTGAAACTGCATCTTGGAAATAGGAGGAACCTGTGTAGGGTTTCCCGATGATGAGTCCGTGTAAAACTGCATTTGGAAAGGAGGAACTTGTGTAAGGTTGCTTCATGATGAGTCTGTGTAAAACTTCATCTGGAAGTGAGAAGGAACCTGGGTAGGGTTGCTTCAATGATGAGTCCATGTGAAACTGCATCTTGGAAATGAGAAGGAACCTGGGTAGGGTTGCTTCAATGATGAGTCCATGTGAAACTGCATCTTGGAAATAGGAGGAACCTGTGTAGGGTTACTTGACGATGAGTCTGTGTAAAACTGCATCTGGAAAGGAGGAACCTGTGTAGGGTTGCTTCATGATGAGTCCGTGTAAAACTGTATCTGAGAAAGAAAGATAGTTTTCCTGGCTTGTTACAGGTATTAATCTGGAACTTGAGAATTTTTGACGGTAGCCATCTGTTGATTGACCTTTTCCTAAAAAGGTAAAACATTAGCTATATGAAATGCATGGCGTCATGATGTTCTAAAAATAAATGAGATTGTATCGTATGCACTTATCATGTATGTAAATGTGAAATGTTAATGAATGTATTTTTGTATGGGAAAATAAATCGTTGACAAATACTAGGGAGTCATTAAATCCTGGACTGCAGTTGAAGAGTATGTGTGTCTTCAAACTTTACTTAGAATGTTTCCACCGGGGATTCCTGTTTTGTTGTTTGAGGAGAATTCCGCTGGGGAATATTGAAAACTCTGTGGAGAGTGTTGATTCCTCCTTAGGGAAAAGAGTTCAGGAGTCTCAGTTGTTCGTTTCTCTACTGGGGAGTCAGAGTTGAACTGATGTCTGGTCGGGTCCAGGCTTCACAGTAACTTGCTGGGGATTGTAGAGTAGTCTATTGGGGAAGAGGAGTTGTGGTCCTTTTATTTGTAGTAGTCAGAGAGGAAAACTCAAGCTGGGGAATCCTGCCATTTGTTTGGGAAATAAACCCCGTTGCTCAGTTTGTTGGAGGGGCGGTGACTTCACTGGCAGAAATCCTTGAGGATTCTTGAAGTCGACTCAGTTGAAAAAGTTTTCAGAGATTGAAAGTCTGGCTGGGGAAACCTCCTATGAGAAGGATTCTGGGGAGATTTATCGCTGCCCCTAATAGCAAATGTTTATGGCATTGCCAGACTATACATAACCCTTTGCTGAGATTGGCGTTCAATGCCCCAAGTAATGGAGATCTGTCCCTGGTTATTCAGCATTTCTTGAGAGATTTCTTGGAATCTTGACTTGACTGCCCCCAAGTGTGCTGGATAGTGACATGTCATGCCCCCTTGTAGATAGGAGATTTGTTATTGGAAGTGTCATCCCACTTGAAGTGATTTAGTTCATTGAGAGAGCTTTGGTTCACTGGTTATTCATTGTATGAATTTCTCCATTGTCAAACAAATAGCCATATGCAAACAGTGATATTCAAGTAATGCAAATTTTATGTTTGTCTTGAAACTTTTTGAAAATGCATTTTAGCAAGTAAAGAAATTTTGTAAGAAAAATTCAACTCAGGATATAAAGTAAAGCCCTACAGGAGTTGGGATACCTTTTGTAACAATATGCTTTCAAACTAACCCATGCTTCAATTAGGACTTTTGAAGGGTTGTAACGTGGCTTGGTTCATGGTTTAAGAAACAAAGGATAAAGGCTCAAAGTGTATTTGTACCCACCCGTTCTTCATGATGTTCTTCAGTCCTAAGCTCAGTTAATTGTACGTTTGAACTCCAATTGGGTTTGGAATGACGTTTTAGTGATGGTTCAGACAAGTTAGGTTTGTCGAAATGCAGTCATTTTTGCAACAATTTTCATGTTGTTGAGGATTTGTAGTGATCTCTTTCTTTTTATTTGTTATCCCTAATTTTGCCTGACTGTTCTTATTTTGAGATTACGGTCAGCGGGATGCCCCAGTTTTCTCTAAGTCTCCTTCGTAGGTTTTAACTTAGTGGGATTTTCCTTTTGAGAGACAATGATTGCCTATTTGGTAGGGAACCCTCACTGTCTTTTGATTCCTGAGGAACGTTTTTTAATGTTATTCATTGTATTACGAAATGAGAGTTTACGGCTAAACACGCGTTTGAATTAACTAAGAGACTACCCTGCTCCAGGTTTTGATTAAAGGTTTCAATTTGTGTAAGAAAGAAAACTACTACTTCTTTGGCTCGAAGGGGTTATCTAGGGATTATCTTCCTCATAACTCCAGTGTTTTGGATTTGAAAGAACTCCTGTACATCATCAACAAGGTCTGTTCAAAAGCATACCGTATGAGATTAATGGTATTGTTTTCGTCATCCTCCCTCTAAAGGTTTGTAACTTTTAGCAAGAGTTGAATGTCATAAAGAGAGCAAAAGCATAGTTTTAAATATAGTGAAAAATGAATGGATGAACTCAAGACAAACATATGCAATGCATTAATGAAACAGAGTTTGACATTAATAGATAATTGTTTAAACAACAAAAGAGATTACAATTGAAAATTCAAATGAACAGGAGCCTCTTTGTCTGAACTTGTCATTTTAGGTGGAGAGCTTTTGAGGGACGGCAGAAGAATTCCAGTTGACCATATGGTGCGAATTCTAGCATTCCTTCTTCAATTAGATCTTGAATTTTATTTCTCAGCGTCTAACAACTATTGGTGTCATATCCAGGACTGTTGGAGTGGTACACACATTTTGCATTTGTATTGTACCTTGGGGAGGTTGTGTTGGAATTCTGAGGGGGGTCTTTTAACGTGACCAGCTTGGCCTCCAACATGTGTTGCAGTGCTTGATACAATGACATGTTGACTTCGGTGAAACGTCTTTCAGATGTATTATGCCTACGTTGATTACCCTGTTATTGTTGGAGAGATTGTTATTAGGCTCGTGACATGGAAGCAATTTGAAAAGGTACACTTTTCATCGGAGGCTGATCAATGACTCGATCTCCAATTCTGACTGTTTGCCCCATTTGGCTGCATCTATCTTGATGAAGCCTATTGACAAGGGCTCTCAGCTCTTCCTGTCCTTGAGCCAGGTTTTGGATAAGAGCCATCTGGCCCACCAGTTGTCCCATCATTTGGACTTTCATTATTGCCATTTCAATTTGTAGCCTTTCCAACTGATCATCCTTGGATCCCCCTGGATTCCCCATGACCATACCCCTTGTGAGGAGAGCTTTCACCTCTTCTTTCCCCTTGGACAGGTTCAAGAACATCTCTTGAAGTTGAGCATTTTGAATCTGAATGCTCTTAATGATATGTTCTAGGACCATCTCTACTGAAATAAATAGTAGGAAGATAAGGAAACTTGTGTGGGATAAAACCTGTCATGATATGATGCCTGATATGTGGATGCATGTTTTCAAGGATCTCGTAGGGTAAACACAAGAAAAAGTTAGAAATTGAACTTTGATCAACATCTTTGATTGGAGAATTTTGTATCGATGGATGTCCTTCCACGAGAATTAAGCTCACCATGTCAAGTAGGTTGTAGCCCTTGACTCAAATTGTTGTACTTGATCTTTGACGGTGTTTGGTTAGAAGAAAATAAATCCTCTTGCCCCTTGCTAGACGTGTGGTTCAACATGACTCTGTATCAAAGACCCTCGAGATCCTTGAAATGGTATGGTTGATGTTATTGAAAATGCTATGGTATGATGTCATGATGTTATGTACAAAGTATGCAAAGTAAGCAAGTTTTATAATCATATTCTCGCAAAGCAGACAAGTCCTTAGGTTTAGGCTTGTATGGAGTTTGATAGGTAAGTACCCTCTTGAAGTTTAGTTGGCTCAACCTGTCCTAGTAATAGTGATCGGGTTCTAAAGGATCTCAATATCACCTACCTTTATCTTAGGCATTGTCTCAGCACAATCAATCTTTTCTTGCGGCCGAGATATCCCAAAAGTCCAGCCTCAATGAGTGTAGTATCGAGTATCAACCAATTTTCAGCTCTACACTGAAACCGGTTATCTCACTACGTCTTAATGGCCAAGTTTGTTTAATTAGGGTTCTAAAGTCAATCAGTGCTTCACGACGCCACTCAACGGCCCCGTATTCTCCTCGATTCACCATGAGGGATACCGGTACCCACAAATGCGTCACACTAACATAGCCATTGTTTCAACCATATCGGTCTACGCCGTACAGTTTCCATAATCTATTACTACTTACCTAAAAAGGTGTCCCAGATCCGGGTGGAGGATCAAAACAAAACCCAAACAAATGACCCAAAAATGTAAAGCAAGCAAGCCAAACAAAGAAAGCAAATAAATGTGATCTAACCCTAAGGTAACCTCACTTTTAGAATTTTCCCCAGCAGAGTCGCCAGTTCTGTGATACAGTGGGAGAACTGACTTTTTGTTTTGCGTTTGTATTCGCAAATGTTGCGGTCTAGCAAGAGTCGCCACTGAATTTTCTTTTATCCAATAAGGAAAGGTGAAAAAGCACACGAAAGACCTTTGAGATTGTTTCTTGAGTTCGAGGGGTAGATTATGAAAAGGAAAGGTATTAGCACCCTTTTTATCCATGGTTTTCCATGGGCTCTTAGTTACTTGCTAGATCACTTGCTTTTGTTTGAATGTGCTTGTGGTGTGGGTTTTGAAAGTATTTTAAAACGTCTTTGTAATGGTTCTCGTCTCTATAAGAATGCATACAAAGTGTTCGTTTGGAAAATAGTTCAAAGATGTGTTTGTGAAATGTGTTTTTGAAAGTGATTTTTAAAAATTTCCTTTGTAATGGTTCTCGTCTCTATAAGAACGCGTACAAAGTGTTGTCCTTCGAAAATGTTTCAAAATAAGAGTGTTGGTGTATAAAATGTTTTTGTTGTGAGCAAGCGAGCAACTAGAAGCGAATCTACCTACTAAAAGGTCTTAGATGTTCTTTTCCTCCTCCTTTAGACGTTTCTATCTTACCATTGATTTGGTAGGAAGCCCCATCATTGGATGTGAAGGGACGGATGTGATACGTTTGTATAGTCATAGAAGGCAACCTATGAGACGTTTTAGCAATGTCATTTAGGGACTAGATCGTTTACCGAAGGCAACATTGAGGGTCATCGATGGACTATGATCTTTTTATCGAGGGTCTTTGCTAAAACGCCCATATTCGAGGGACATGACTATTTTTCCGATAGGCCACAAAGTGGGATTACCCTAAAGGTTCTAGTGTGCAAGTGTGTTTGATTGCATGCATTTTAGTCTTGATTAGGGTGATCTATTTGTTGATTTCATGTCTTGCCATACACACCCTAATTACTAACAATATAAAAAGTGCATAAAATAGACATTCTACGCTATTACAAGCATTGGGGGGATGGGGGTACATGTTTACAAATGGGGATTGCAAATAAAATTAAATCCAAAGTTACTATTACAACCATATTGAATGGATAAGAATGTACAAGAAAATGTGAAATGAACTTATTTAGAAAATAGGTTTTTTGTCTTAATGAATTAAGAAAAAAAGAAATAAATTAATTAATAAAAGAAAATATTTTTATGTCTTTTTATGTTAATAAAAAAAAGAGTTAATATAAAAAAATGATAAAAAGGAAAATAAATGAAAGAATAGAAACAACGTGTTGCTGCAAGCGAAACAACAAGGACCAGAAGTTCTGAAGTCAGGCGCATGATGACTCAGAAAGGAACGTCAGTGGAATCAGAAGTTCTGGATTGATACATTCTGAGATCCTGCAAGACACGTTAGAGGGAAAACACAAAAGTTATGGATTGCTATGTGCTGAACTTCTGAATGTTAGAACAATGAGAAAATCTTAGAAGTTCTGTATATTTAAAACATTGAAGAGAACTCAGAGGTTCAATATATGCTAAGACAGTGAGTGAACATCAGAAGTTCAGTGTGTTTAAACAGTGGGAAAATCATAGAAGTTCTGTATGTTAAAACAGTGAGGAGAACTTAGAAGTTCTGTGTTGTGCTAAAACTGTGAGTGAACATCAGAAGTTCTATGCCATATTTCAACTCTTGATCAGCACATCAGCAATTTATTCAGTTCTTAATAAACAGCAAATCAGAAGGATAACATCACAACAGTTTATAGAAGTTCTAATCCTAAATCTGAGCCTAGCCTTAATCAAGAAGTTCTGATCCATAATTTCCCTACTTATGCAATGATATGGACAACATCAATACTATGTGTTGTACCCCAAAATTTGTCCTCCCATATTCTCCAAGATTTATCAAGAGACATCTCCAAATGGCTCAAGATTTCTCAAGGATTGCACAGTCCAAATGCCTCATAAGCCAGCTGAAATTAGGGTTTTGTTTCTTACAAGGGATTTGAGGTTTTTAATGGCTCAATCAAGTCCCATAGGCCTACATACATCCTCAAGCATATAGATGTCAAGTCTCAAGGTTCATAGTGCCAAATTCCACAGTCAAAAGCCTTATTTGCTTCACAGTCAACTGTAGGGGTAAAATGGTCATTTTACAATCAAAAGTCAAAATTTTTGGTCAACATCTTATTTTGAGCACACAATCATCATTTGATCAAGTCTTGATCATGATTCCACAAGGATGGCTCAAAAATCCTCAAAGATGCAAAAGTTGCTATTTTTGGACAGTAGAAAAGTCAACTGTATCTTGACCAGGGCATAACTTTTTCATGGTTCATCAGAAAAATCCCATCCAATGCTCATTTTGAAGGGGATGACATTTCCTACAACTCATCTTCACATTCCAAGTCCAAGAAATGCTCTCACAAAAAGTTATCAATTTCTACATTATAGGTCAAATTCAAAAGTCAACAAAAATGCACTTTAAGACAAAGACCATAACTTGAGATTGGTAAATCCAAATGACATGGGACCAAAGGCATTGGTTAGAGGACTTCAAGACCTTTCCAAAATGTCCAACAACATGGTCATATGATCAAAATTGAGCAAGATATGCATTGGAGAAGTTGGGAAATTTTCATGAATTTGCAAAAGTCAACTTTGCTCAAAACACCTTATTTTTGCTAATGGGCCTCAAATTCCTTCTTGAAACTTTATCCAAGGCTTATGCACGACCCATCAAGCTTACATTGAATTATTTTCTTATTTTTTATTAATTAATTGAATTTTTAATCAATATTAATTCATTTAATTCATTTAATTGTAGGAAAATATCAAGATATGGTTTTGCAATCTTTTCATGAAGCAAATATGACCTACATGTGCTGGAGATTTCGTGTACACATCAAGGGGACAAGGATCTCTCAATTTGTCAAGATTTTTCAATCAAAAAGATGCAAAAAGATATGATTGAAAATCAAATATACAAATCATAATTCCATGGATCTTTTGCCCAAGGATTTAACCTAATTCAGTCCATTATATATACAGAACCTAACCCTATTCATGGACACGTGAGAATTGTTGCACCAAGCCATAACCATATTAAAAAAAAATCAAGAAAAAGCCAAAACTGTTTTCTCACTCCCAGGCCCTTTCAAAGCAATTTAAGGATTCAAACACATTGCTAGAACTCCCAGAAATGTTTTGGAATCAAAACCAAGTGCTCAGGCCTAAGAAATCGCTCCACACGAACTCACGGTTTGCATATTTATCTCATAATCGTAATTCATTATTCATGCATCATTAACAAGATTTTTTTGTATGCTTTGCATTGCTAGAACCTCTCTGAAGCTAATGGTACAGGTGAATTGCATTATGGTGTCCTGAATCACAAATCACCATTGTCGAATTCTAGGTTTTCCAAGCTTCCAAATTTGGGCTTTTCAGTATAGGAAAAATCAAGCTTCATAAGACCTATGGTTAAACTCAGGAGATTTAGACGAATTTAACCCTACCCTCGCGAACAATTTATATTGCACACAACTCTATTCGTTATTTTTCTTATTGCAGGTTGTGGGGGTTAAAAACCCCCGCTAATTGTTTTTGTTTTACAGGGAATCTGGGGAAGACGAAGGACGTGTTGGTTTGTGATTGGAGCGTTCAAACGAACGCACACTTTTTTTCTCTTTCCAGCATAATTGATATGTTTCATATATTATATTCATTAGCTATTATAATATCAAATACAAGCGCATGGCTCAGTGGAAGATGATGTGGCTGGCAACCATTGGGACCTGGGTTCGATTCCCAGGTCCCCCAAACCTTTGTTTCTATTTTTTCTAACTTGATCACATGCAGGCTTTCAGAAATGTTCCACCATAAACCTCACGCTGCAGCATACCATGTATCTTATGCACCAATCCAAAGGCCATGACAGAGGGAACACCATGTCCCTGGTCAACCAACGCACTAGACCATCCAGAAAGTCAACATGCTTGTGTGCTTCATGGGCCATCAATTTCCAGAACACACCTCCATACGGGCCCAACACCCCCAGGGTTTTGTTTCTCATTTTTTTTCTCTTTTCTATTTAATTATTTTTATTACCTATTATTATTATTATTAATTAAAAAATTATTTTCACAATAAAATCAGACAATTAAAAATGTAAATATTTATTATTATTATTTATTAATTTTAATTATTATTTTGTAAATAAATACTAACCAAATTGATTTAGTTTAATTAGGTTAATTTTGACTATTTTTCATAATAAGTAAAATAAATTAGACTTAGGTTTTTACTAACTTTTGATTTTTAATTTCTTTTTATTTTCATTAAAACTTAAAAAACATAAAAAAATACTTTTTCTTTTAATTAATTAATTAGTTAGTTATTAGGTTTAATATTTAATTAATTGCAAAAAAGGACAAAATGCCATTCTTTTCTCAAAAAGGGTCAAAACCCTAAGGACGTCCCGATTCAATTCTTTCGCGCACATATTTATTTTTAATTCATTATTTTGATTATATTTTTGTATCTGCTCCGAGAATGTAATAGATAATTAGGCTTTTATCGCTTTCTTTACTTTCTCGCATTTATTTTCCAAAGGGTTATGTTTTTGGCGATGTAAAACCCGACGCCTTGTAATAGCGTAGATTCACTTTCCGCAGTTTATATTCCGCACAATTATTAATTTCTAAATATGCATGACAAGACTTGTATGAAAAATAAAATCAACCCGTAGCTCACAATGATGCATGTTCAAAGATAATCTTAAACTGAAACCTGACACACGTGCACATGCCACTCCTAGGGTACGCCTCACTTGGTTGCCTCGACGTGGTCATCAAGTTGTTGGCTCCTAAATTCGACACCTTTGTTTCAATTGATGACAGCCATTAAAAGCTGAAAGATGCTTTCGACTGGCTAAGCTTGTCGAAGTGACCGTCGAAAGATGGCCAAATACTTAGAAGATTTCTTCCAAGGAAGGAGGCTGATTGCCTTCGACGTCGAAGGAGTTTCGTCGAAGACGTCTCTTGACGAACGTGTTCGATGGTCCAGAGTGGAGCAGTTTGAAATTCAAAGCTTTGGAGGGAAAACGGTTTCCAGCAGTTACTACGTGCGAACGTGCAAGGATCTGGGGCGTCGAGCATGGAGAACGTGACAAGTGGCTTGATCTCGAAGCAGTGTAACTGCCCGACGGTTACTTGGAATGTTTTTGTATAAATAGGAGTAGACGTGTAGTTTCTCGCGTGTGTTCACAATAGATACATAGTCACTCATTTAGATTCAAGTACCCAGTGTGAGCGAACGAATTGTTGAGAAATGTATGTGTGAAACACCAATTTAATCAATTCAAGTCATTTACTTTTCCAGTATTTTACATGCTTTTCCCTTTAAGATTCCTGTCGAACCTTTACATTCCAGCCTCGTTTATTTTACCAAGCCTTTTCCTTTATGCAATTTACTTTAACCAATTTACTTAAAGCCTTATCCACATTAATTAAACTTCAAAATCAACCTATGTCCATAGGATCAATCTGATCGATCCTGCGAGTAACCAAATAAGTAACCATTTGGAGGATCAGCGGTTGTTTACCAAATCCCCTGGTAAACAAATTGGCACGCCCAGTGGGACTGTGTGTTGATTGTTGAAAAATCTCATCTTTTCGAGTTGTATGTTATTGAGGAGTGGTAGAATATACACCAACGATAATAATACTGCCAGAAGAAGGGGAGAGATGGCGAATCCGCCAAACAACAATGAAATCCCACAAACAAGTGTGGGAGCAACGGTTAATATGACCGTTAGTGAAGCGACGAATGTTGGTTCGATGCCAGCAGTGTCAGTCACAACCACGGGGCCAATAACTTCGTTAACAGGCCCCAGAATGACTTTGGGAACTCCCCCTCCAAGGGGAAATACTGGCCCAAGGCCAGTGGTTCCCCCAGGATTTATTCCATTCTATGGTATGCCAACTTCTGAATTGGCAAGCCTGACGAATGCTGCGTCCACTTATTCAGACCCTTTCGTGAGTGCCACTTCGCCACTCCAAGGCTCTGGAGTAGGCATGGCGAATAGAAATAGGACCCAACTCTTAGGAGGAACGGCCCAAGTAGCCCATGGCCTTACAAATGCCTCGACAGCAGTCTTGAGGCAACAGATGGACGAAAGCAACCATGATATGGTGCAAATGTTGGCACAAACTTTGAGTACAGTGCTAAATCCTCTAATACAAAATACTACTCAGTCGAATCAGCAAGTTACAGCGCAAATGACGCGTTTGGCTGACTTCTTTGGAGTACCCCCACCTATTCGACAGCCCCAAAGGGCGCAAATAAGAGGAAATCAGGGGATATTTGTAGAGGAAGAAACCACCATTAATCAGGCCCAACAGCCTGTAGAACAACCTGTCGAAGAACCTAGGGTAATAGCCCCAGAGGTTAGGTTAGTTAACAGAAACCAAAATGCTGACGAAGTGGTTCAGCATGTCCAATACCAAAACATGGGGTTGGAAAACAATCTGGCAACCATGATCGAAAGGATCATGACTCAGAATGGAATGAACATGGGCTTTCGAAGGCCCAACTTTACATCTCCATTGTCAGAATATGTGTTACAAACTGACTTACCCCCTAGAACCAAAGTCCCCAAATTTACTAAGTTCTCTGGGGACACGACAGAATCTACTGTCGAACATGTGGCTAGGTATTTGATCGAAGCAGGAGACATTTCAAATAATGAAAACCTAAGAATCAAATACTTCCCAAGTTCCTTAACCAAGAACGCTTTTACTTGGTTCACAACTCTCCCCCCCAATTCGATCCACCATTGGACCCAATTGGAAAGATTGTTCCATGAACAATTCTATATGGGGCAAACCAAGATAAGCCTGAAAGAACTGGCGAGTGTTAAGAGACGTTTCACTGAACCTATAGACGAATATCTGAATAGGTTTAGGTTGCTTAAGGCGAGATGTTTTACACAAGTGCCAGAACATGAGCTGGTCGAAATGGCAGCAGGGGGTTTAGATTATTCCATTAGGAAGAAGCTAGATACCCAGTACCTAAGAGACATGGCCCAACTGGCCGATAGAGTTCGACAAGTCGAACGCCTTAAAGCTGAAAAAGCTAAGGCAACAAAAACTCACAAGAGAGAGAGAATAGCTTACGTTGAGATGGATGACGAAGAGCTAGAATCCTTCGACGATACTTTAGCTGTCGAGGAAGGAGAGGTCGATTTAGCAGAACTAAAACAAGGGCCTCCATACTCTTGTAAACAGTTAGTCCCCTCAAATGGGAAAAATCCCATTGGTCCAGACAAGACCAATGATAGGTTCCCAAAAAAGACTTACAGTTTTGACATCACAAAATGTGATGAAATATTCGACTTGCTAGTTAAAGATGGCCAAATGATAGTACCCCCTGGGGTAAAAGTGCCTCCTCTTGATCAAAGAAAGAAGAGAGGTTTTTGCAAATATCATAATTTTCTGGGCCATAAAACTTCTCAATGTTTTCTTTTCAGGAATCTTGTACAAGACGCTATTGAGGAAGGGAGATTAAAGTTTGCTGACAAATCCCCCATGGCTGTCGACTCCAACCCAATGAAGGCTGAAGCCCACTATGCAGAACCCTCTGAGGTGAACATGATAGAGGCTACCAAAATCCAGTCGAAGAAGCCAGGCATTAACATGGTCGAAGTCTCTAAGGACCACATCAACATGCCAATTTTTGGCAGTTTTTCTGGAAACTTATCCAGGAAGACAATTGAGGCTGTCCAGAAAGCGGTCGAAGATCCAAAGTCGAAGACTGCTGAAGTACAAAAAACTGGACCAAAGCCCAGTTCCCACTTGGCCACTGTTCAAGGCCAGACGGAGAAACTGGAAACACAAATGAAACAACTAACTCTTGCTACTAAGGATACCATGAACATCAACATGGTTGAACTTTCTGACCCTAAAGCTTCAGAAGAAGCCATAAGGCAAGAGCAGGCGAATAAAACGGCTTTCCCTAAGGAAAACGAAAACTTGGCAGATTTTTTACAAAGATGCCAGAAGAAAAAATCAGAGGTTATGCTATGTCCAAGATGTAGTTCTATCTTTGATAAAAAAGCTGCTGAGCACATACAAGGCGTGAGAGCAGCGAACAAAAGAAGGGAGAATTCTAACCTTCGACATGATCCCAGAAGGGGTTCTAATCAAGACAAGAGGCCTTCGACTTTTAGGCCTCCAACAAATGTACCAGTAGACACTTGGTACAAAACATCTGGCCGGAAAAGGCCAAGTGAAGAGAAATGGCATTCTTTCGAAGTGCCAAGAGGTTCCTCTTTAATCCAGAAGAAAGATCCTCAAGTTGCTGCACCCAAGGTTGCTCAAGTGTCCAGCAACTATAAGGGAAAAAATCCTATGTCGAGATCCCAATGGAGGAGGTATCAAAGAAGGCGAAAAGCTGAAAGGGAGGCTACCAATGAACCTAAGGCTGAAACTAGTTCGAATGTGCCTCAAAGGAAACAAAGAAAGCCTCTTGAGAGAGAACCAGTTACCAACAGGCTAGTTTGGCCTAACCAGAGCGAAGTCGAAGACGAAGATGATGCTGAGTCCGACGATACCCTGGACATAATGGTGAACGTTGTTTCAATGCTGCCTAGGGAATTCAATCGACAAGTAGAAGTCGAAACCAGTGACTGGGAGATGGAACAAGAAATGGCCAGACACAGGCCAGTGTGCTATTTTGTCATGGACAATGGCACTACAGAAGAACAAAATGGCTTCTTCGAGCCACCCACAGAGGCGATGAAGAATCACCTCAAACCTTTGTTCATAAGGGCCAAGCTCGAAGAGACCACTGTGAACAAGATATTGGTCGACTGTGGGGCCACTATCAATATTATCCCTCATTCTGTGCTAATAAAGATTGGCAAAAGGGATGAAGAAATAAAACCTCACAATATGGTCCTGTCCAACTATGAGGGAGGCATTGGGACCACCATGGGAGTGATCCAGCTCGACATAAAAGTTGGGTCGATCCTTCGACCAACAATGTTCATGGTCATTTCAGCCAAACCTAACTACAACCTTTTGTTAGGTCGTGAGTGGATACATGGTGTGGGTGCTGTGCCTTCATCGATGCATCAAAGACTGCTTCTATGGCGCCCAGATGGGTTGGTCGAAAACATAGAGGCTGATCAGAGTTACTACCTTGGCGAAGTAAACCACTTGGGTGTAACAGATTTCGACAAAAACTTGGCTCACATAGGGCCATGTCCAGCTCCTGATTTCGACATGGCGCCAGCGCCAAACACCTTTTGTTCCCTATACCTGCATCCTGAGCATGGTTTCCAATGGGACAGAGAGGATGTGTCCCACATAGAATTCAGTGGGCTAACTGGTATCCAACCAACTGGTTGGGGAAGTGAATTCAGTGATAATGACTGAGTCACAATCTCTGAAACGAATTTCGGCCTATGTGGCTGAAACCAAGATGATAACGGCTCTCGAAGCCGAAGTAAAATACATGGCCACCAAGGCCAATGACCAAGTGCTACCTTCTGCAGGTCCTGGAAAAGATTTCGACCCAGAGCCACCAGATATAGGTCCTGGAAAAGATTTCGACCCAGAGCCACCAGATATAGGTCCTGGAAAAGATTTTGACCCAGAACCTCCTGACATCTCGACAGAAGGAATGCAGGAACAGAGGCTCGACGCGATCTATGACGATGAGCCTCTGGGCTTCGAAAAGGATCCCTTGGCGAACAACATTAAGATGTTAGCACAAGACCCTTTAGAAGAAATCAACTTAGGCGAAGGATCAGAGAATAGGCCAACCTACATCAGCGCCAGAATTGATCCAGAACTTAGGTTGGAAGTAATCCAATTGCTGAAAGAGTTTAAAGACTGTTTTGCATGGGATTACGACGAAATGCCCGGTCTCGACAGAGGATTGGTAGAACTTCAGTTGCCAATCAAACCTGGAAAGAAGCCAATCAAGCAAAATCCAAGACGCTTCGCTCCAGAAATTTTGTCGAAGATCAAAACGGAGGTCGAAAGACTTCTGAAATGCAAATTCATCCGTGTTACAAGGTATGTCGAATGGATTGCAAATATTGTGCCAGTCATTAAGAAAAATGGCACATTAAGGGTGTGCATAGATTTCAGAGATCTGAATGCTGCCACCCCCAAAGATGAATATCCAATGCCTGTGGCGGAAATGCTAGTCGATTCTGCCGCTGGCTACGAATACCTGAGTATGCTCGATGGTTATTCAGGATATAATCAAATTTTCATTGCTGAAGAGGATGTGTCGAAAACAGCTTTTCGATGTCCTGGGGCCTTAGGCACTTACGAATGGGTAGTGATGCCTTTTGGCCTAAAGAACGCTGGGGCAACGTACCAGCGAGCAATGAATACTATCTTCCATGATTTTATTAACACGTTTATGCAAGTTTATATTGATGATATTGTTATAAAATCTGTTTCCAGGAAGAGTCACATTGACCACCTTCGACAATCATTCGAAAGAATGAGAGAACATGGTCTGAAGATGAACCCTTTGAAGTGTGCGTTCTGTGTAAAAGCTGGAGATTTCTTGGGCTTCGTTGTCCACAAGAAAGGGATCGAAATCAATCAGAACAAGACGAAGGCAATTTTGGAAGCGAAAGCGCCATCGAATAAGAAGGAATTGCAATCTCTCTTAGGCAAGATAAATTTCTTGAGAAGGTTTATATCTAACCTAAGTGGGAAAGCTCAGGCCTTTTCACCCTTGCTTCGACTGAATAAGGAGGGGTTCGAATGGGGGCAAGAGCAACAAGAAGCCTTCGACAAAATCAAAGGGTACCTCACTAAGCCACCTATTTTGGTGCCTCCTTGTAGCAATAGGAGTATGAGATTGTACATAGCTGCATCTGACAAAACTCTGGGAAGTATGTTAGCCCAAGAGGATGAGAATGGAGTCGAAAGACCCATTTATTATCTCAGTCGAGTTTTAAATGATGCAGAAACTAGATATAGCGAAGTTGAAAAATTGTGTCTATGTCTGTATTTTTCTTGTACAAAGCTCAAACAATATATAAAACCAGTTGATGTTTATGTTTCGTCTCATTTTGATGTTTTCAAATATATGTTGTCGAAACCTATCTTGCATAGTCGAATTGGTAAGTGGGCATTAGCATTGACTGAATACTCCTTGACCTTTATGCCTCTTAAGGCAGTAAAAGGACAAGTGGTTGCAGACTTCATAGTCGACCACTCTATTCAAGTCGAGGATATTAACTACGTGGAGATAGAACCTTGGAAATTCTACTTCGATGGTTCCAGCCATAAAAATGGAACAGGAGTAGGAGTCCTGCTTATTTCTCCAGACAAAATTCCAACAACATTCAAGTACCAAATCGAAGGTTCTTGTTCGAACAATGAGGCTGAGTATGAAGCTCTAATTACTGGCCTTGAAATATTGTTGGAATTGGGGGCAACTCGAGTCGAAATAATGGGAGACTCAGAGTTAGTCATCAAGCAAGTCACAAAGGAGTATAAATGCATAAGAGAGAATCTCATTATGTACTTTGTGATTGCAAATCGTTTATTGAAACAATTTGAAAGTGTCAATATTCGACACATACCCAGAGTCGAAAATCAAATAGCCAATGACTTGGCACAGATTGCATCTGGGTATAAAATTTCAAAAACGAGATTACAAAGAGCAATCGAAGTTCGAGAGAAGATAAGAGCGACTTGTCTATCACCAACAGACTTGGAATCAACAAGGTTAGGATACGCTGATCACTCAAACTTCGAGATTTCGTTCATTGATAATTTGTCAGACCAGGATTGGAGGAAACCCATTGTGGACTATCTTCAAAATCCAGGAGCTCCGACAGAGCGAAAAACAAAATACAGGGCGTTGAGTTTTGTACTCATGGGTAATGAGTTATTCAAGAAGACGCCTGAAGGGGTGTTGCTGAAATGTTTAAGTGAAACTGAAGCATACATAGCCCTTTCGACTACGCATGCTGGGGCATGTGGGGCTCACCAAGCAGGCCATAAGATGAAATGGTTGTTGTTTCGACAAGGACTATATTGGCCCACTATGCTGAAAGATTGTGTTGAGTTCGCCAAAGGTTGCCAAGAGTGTCAAGTTCATACAGGCATCCAGCATGTACCAGCAAGCGAACTTCACTCGATAGTGAAGCCTTGTCCCTTTCGAGGATGGGCGTTGGATCTTATTGGAGAGATTCGACCAGCATCATCAAAGAGCCAGAAATACATATTGGTAGGCATTGATTATTTTACTAAGTGGATCGAAGCAGTCCCTTTAGTCAATGTAGACCAAGAAAATGTCATTGAATTCATTCAGCAGAACATTATTTTTAGGTATGGAATCCCTGAGACAATAACAACTGATCAAGGTTCAGTTTTCACTGGTCGAAAGATGCAGGAATTTGCTCAGGAAACAGGTTTCAAACTCCTAACATCCACGCCTTACTATGCACAGGCGAATGGTCAAGTCGAAGCAGCTAACAAAGTGGTAATTGGCTTGATAAAGAAACATGTTGGGAAGAAACCAAAGAATTGGCATAAGACGTTAGACCAGATTTTATGGGCTTGTCGAACGTCCCCAAAAGAAGCCACTGGTACAACACCATATAGGCTAACTTTTGGCCATGACGCAGTATTGCCAGCAGAAATTTGTCTTCAATCTGCAAGAGTTCAGAGGCATTATGATATTCCTTCTGAGGTTTATTGGAACATGATGTTAGATGAATTGGTGGATTTAGACGAAGAGAGATTACACGCTCTCGACTTACTCAGGCTTCAGAAGAAAAGAGTCGAAGACTCTTATAATAGAAAGGTAAAACCTAAGGTGTTTTTGCCTGAAGATTTAGTTTGGAAGGTAATTCTTCCCATGGATCGACGGGATCGAAGCATGGGGAAATGGTCACCCAAATGGGAAGGACCCTTCAGAGTTATCCAAACTTTTTCTGGTGGAGCCTATGAAGTCGAAGAGATAAGTGGTGATAAAAGACTCTTGAGAGTAAATGGTAAATATTTGAAAAAATACAAGCCTATACTTCAAGAGATAAAAATAAAATAATAAACTAAATTAACCATAGAAATGCCAAAATGGAAATTTTTATTAATTTCTGCCAAAATGGCAATTGTTGTCGAAAGCGATTACAATAGATGGTTACAAAAGAGAATCAAAAAGAAAGAGAATTCTTCAGTCGAAGATACTTAGCATGCTGCAAATCCAACCTCTTCTTGCACCAAGATTTCTCTTGCTCCAGTTTGGCAATTTGAGCATCGAGGCTTTGCGCCCTCTCAGCGAACTCCAGGCCTTGCTTGACCTCAGTCTGGCTCTCAGCGTCTGGGATGGTCGAAAGAATTTCCCCTTGGAGCACAGTGTTGGCGTTTATCTTCGCCTCTATTTCTGCAATTTGTGCTCGGAAGGAGACATTCTCTCGCTCAATAGCATCGAACCTTTCCTGTGCAGACGCTTTCTGTTTCGACAACTCGGCAATTCGAGAAGTCGAACTTGTGACAGCAGTCCATGCAGATAAGCTCCTGCCATGCAACGTTTCGAGCTGACTGTTGAAATTTCGTTGGCGCCGGTAATCCGCTGAGACTTGGTCAATCATAGAATGTAATTCCATGATTAAGTCTGAGATTTCTGGAGCTACAACATCGAAATCAACAGCATTCAAAACCTCTTTTAAGCAAGATGGAGCAGTGGGGTCCCCCTCTAAAGCCTTCATTAAATCTCTCTTGAAGAACTGGGCTTTGACCTTCGCCAATGCATCATCAAGAGGAGAAGTCTCAGTAGATTTCCCCGACAAAGTAGGAATTTCCTGACTGGTGTCGGAAGAACTCTTACTCTCAACGATTGCATTGAGGTAGCTGATAGGGTCAGTTCGCTTCAAGATTTCCAGGTCTTCTTTCGACCTATGCTTTGAGGAGGTGACCCTTGCCATAGCATTATCCTGGACTGGAGGCTGTTGAATGCTGAGTGCCTCGTTTGGTTGTTCTTCGACTTGAACTGAGGCGGTACTAGCGTCGACTCGTGGTTCTTCGTTAACTTCACCTTGGGGTCTTTCGCCAGCGTCATTCTGTGGTTCTTCGCTGGCGTCATCCTGGTGTTCTTCGCCAGTACCACCTTCATGTTCTTCGACAACAGCATCTTGATTCTCTTCGCCATTGCCTTGGTCTCTTCCTTCAGGATTCTCTTCTGACGACAAGACCACCACAGGAACCGTTTTTGGCTGTGTTTCCTCCGCCATAGGTTCTTCAGTTGTCTTCTCCACTGTTTCAGCATTGGCCTCATGCTCAGTGTGGGCTTCGTCATTGCCCAAATCTTGCACCTGAGGCCTGCTAAGGTCAGCAGATTCCAGAGTTTCTGAAGTCTTTGGTGGAGAACTTCCAGTAGTTTCCTGAAAAGGATAAAGAAGATAAATCTTCAGATGTCGAAAAAGACATAATCAAATACTGGTATCTATGCCTAAGTTATAAGAAGGGTCCATTAGGTTACCTGTGGATTGGCTTCAGCCCCAGGGCTGGAATTATCACTTTCGACAGGATTGTTAACTAGAGCGTTCAGTTCCTCCTCAGTTGGTTCTTCGATGACCACTGCAGGTGGCCTAGGCTTTCTTGCACCAACCTTTATTCTGACGGTTCGACCTTCAGGAGCTGGAGTAGGAACAGAAGCGTCCTTCGTTAACTTTCTCCTCTTTAAGGGAGTAGGAGGGGCGTCGCTGTCGTCGTCACTCCCCGATTCGATCACCAAGGCTGCCCTTTTCTTGGGCGAAGGGACCTATAAAACCAATAGGAATTCGATTGAATAATTACGTCGAAAATAAAAAATCGAAAACCAGAATGAAGATAGAAAGTCTGGTTACCGATGCAGGAGGCCTTCTCGAAGAGCCTTCCCCCTGTTGGTTGCCCGTTGTCTTTGCCGGCGCTATAGTCTTCGCCGGCGGTGGAGGTTTGGTCGAAGGGACTCCTCCTTGTGGGCCTCCTGGAGCCTTCTTGACCAAAGGTTTTCGAACAACTGAAAGCGAAAAGGAAAGTTAACAAGCTAACAGTCGAAGAGAAAGATAAAAAGTAATGTGAGAGTATGAACTTACATTTCTTTACTTTGTCAAATACGAGGACAAAAGACTTCTGCAACTCTGCTGTAAAGTCCTTCTCGTCGAAGAAGTACTCAGCGTAATAGCTTCTCCACCATTCTTCAAAAGATGGCGAACAAAGGAAGTTAAGCTGGTAGTTGAACAGCGAGAGGATGGTTCGACCAGCATATCTTCCAATATGCTTGGTAGCAGCGTCTTCTGTATAATCGTTGCAGAAGTACAACATTGACTTCTCTTTTTGGAAAATGGGAGAAGGCAGGGTTTGGATGATACCAAACTGGCGAGATACCAGGTTTGGTTGATAGGCCAGCAGACTCAGATGAGTCTTAGAACTTTTAAATCGAAGAGGCATAATCCTTGGAGTAAGGAATGCCTCCCACAGTATGGTGTGCTCATCAACATTGGGACCACTCGATTCCTTGGGATGTGGCCTTGTGAACCAAGCTGGCCCCACCTTTCGCTGAGCGAATGGAGCCATAGTCGAAACAAATTCCTTCCTTCGAGCGAACATCAGCACGAAGTTAGTGAAGGTTTGTTGGAACTCTAGCCCATCTTCCGCAGGCGTCAGTAGAGCCAGCCTAATTCCTTCGATCCGTCTGTTAGCTATCGCTGAGGCTTGTTCATTTATCGGAGTCTTCTTGGGTAAGAAAGACTCGAAAGTGGCGTTAAGCCACAGTTGAAGTAACCAGAAAGGCCCAGCGAGTAGCAGACTGTTCCTATCTTCGATATGCTTCAAAAGAGTAACCCCATTGCTGATGGAGTCATAAAGACTGGCCAGAATTAGTTCTGCCAGACAGATGTTCTGACGGTGATGCAGTTGGGTGGCCAGGGTGACCATCTTTTTGGTCACTTGCAGGGACTTCGAACAGAACACGAAGCGAGTTAGCCATAAGGCTAGAAACGCTATGTGTTCAACGTCGGACACTGTGTCTGTCGACTTGTCATGAAAGTGGTTGATAAAGGTGGTGAATGTTGGCTTCGTCTCAGAAAAGCCAATTTGGTCCTCCGACATCTCTTCCGGGTCGAAGTAATCTCCGGTTGGTCGAAGTCCAGTGATGGCTGCTACGTCGAAGAGTGTGGGAGTTAACATCCCACATGGAAGGTGAAAGGTGAAGTGAGAGTTATCCCAGAACAGCATCGAAGCTATAAGCATCTCTGGGGAGTAGTTTAAACCTGTCTTCGACAGCATTATTAGGTCAAAGATGCCCATCTCCTTCCAGACTGGAGTTTGATGTTTTTCCAGCTTTGTTAGCCAAGCAACATAGTCCTGGGTGAGATTAGGGCAAGACCTAAAAACTCTAACACTTCTGTTGAAGAAACGAAGGTCGATCTTCTCGTGTGTGGGGTCTTCGTTATCTTCTGGATCCTTTTTAGCACAAGCTACTGGCTTGAGCTTCTCGACAATGGGAAAGTAGCTCTTGATCTTCAGAGCTTCAGAGATGCTGGGGTTCATGGGTCCAGCCATTGCGAAGATTTGGTTGGAGTATCCAACCGGAATCATCAAGTGACGCGAGTAAGCGTCGCGGACGGAGATATCAGATGGTTCAGGGACCCTTCGTTTCCCTGTAGCGTTCACTACCGGAGCGGTTACAAAAACCTTGGGCTTAGCAAGTTGTTCAGTTGGTGCGTTAGTCTTGGGGGCAGTTGAAGCAGAAGCCATTGTTGAGGATGAAGATGAAGTTTGGAAAGGGAAGAGTTTTTCTGCAAAGAGAAACAAGTTTGCAAGAAAGCAAGGGAGTTTGAGAGATTGTTTGCGTGAAAAGTCCCACAATGGGATATTCACTACTATTTATAGTAGTGGGAGAAATTCCCAATAACGAGGGCATTAAATGTCATTTAATGCTGCAGGGAGTAGTGGGACGCGTGGCAGCATCCTGTTGTTTTGGCCGTTTCTGCAGAAACAGAGAGACGCAGCGTGCGTCCTCGTTTTTTGAATTTGTCATAATGACAAATTATGAAGTGATGTTTTGGTTCTGCACGCCGTACTAACAGTGACGTCCTAGGATCAAATCAATGATGGTTTCTTGGGATTGCCAATAGTTGGTAAAAAGCAACAAAAAGTGCACAAGTTAACTTGTGACTCAGCGTGGACAAACAGGTGTCGAATGGCGTTTTCAAAGAATGCCTTTTTCTTTTCAAGAGTCGAAATAAGGCATTCTTGGGGGGCAATTTGTTGGCTCCTAAATTCGACACCTTTGTTTCAATTGATGACAGCCATTAAAAGCTGAAAGATGCTTTCGACTGGCTAAGCTTGTCGAAGTGACCGTCGAAAGATGGCCAAATACTTAGAAGATTTCTTCCAAGGAAGGAGGCTGATTGCCTTCGACGTCGAAGGAGTTTCGTCGAAGACGTCTCTTGACGAACGTGTTCGATGGTCCAGAGTGGAGCAGTTTGAAATTCAAAGCTTTGGAGGGAAAACGGTTTCCAGCAGTTACTACGTGCGAACGTGCAAGGATCTGGGGCGTCGAGCATGGAGAACGTGACAAGTGGCTTGATCTCGAAGCAGTGTAACTGCCCGACGGTTACTTGGAATGTTTTTGTATAAATAGGAGTAGACGTGTAGTTTCTCGCGTGTGTTCACAATAGATACATAGTCACTCATTTAGATTCAAGTACCCAGTGTGAGCGAACGAATTGTTGAGAAATGTATGTGTGAAACACCAATTTAATCAATTCAAGTCATTTACTTTTCCAGTATTTTACATGCTTTTCCCTTTAAGATTCCTGTCGAACCTTTACATTCCAGCCTCGTTTATTTTACCAAGCCTTTTCCTTTATGCAATTTACTTTAACCAATTTACTTAAAGCCTTATCCACATTAATTAAACTTCAAAATCAACCTATGTCCATAGGATCAATCTGATCGATCCTGCGAGTAACCAAATAAGTAACCATTTGGAGGATCAGCGGTTGTTTACCAAATCCCCTGGTAAACACAAGTATAGGGTGTTTTAGAGGTCGCCCTTCTGTCTAAAGATCCAGTTGCCTTGAAACAGTTGCCTCAGATAAAAAGGATCTAGGACATTAGGGTTACCGCTAAGGCGTCCTACCATTGCTTTGGTGACCACACATGTCCCTTATAATCGAATTGACCCGAATAACTCCAACGACGGTGCTACCTACTTCTCAATAGTGGGATAGTACTGTCTAAAGGACTCTTACACAGCTTAATTCCTTAGAGTAGGTAGATTCCTCCTGGGTACTTGCTCTTTCAAAACAAAAAAAAAACAACTTTTCGCACTGACACTTTCAAAAAGTTTTCAAACAAATACTTCATACACTCTTGAGGACTGATACAAGAGTTACCGAGAAGTTTTTCAAACTAAACTTTTTCAAAACCCACAAACACAAGAAAAGCAAACAATTTTCGAAAACATAGTGAGCAAGTACCTAAGAGCCCGTGGATAACCACAGATAGAAAGGGTGCTAACACCTTCCCTTTCTATAATCTACCTCCCGAACCGAGAAATATCTCGAAAAGGAATTTTGCTGTGCTTTTGTCCTTTCCATGTTGGAGAACATAAAAGACGGTGGCGACTCTTGCTTACCGTGACATTTCGCGAACCAACTTAAAAAATAGTCAGTTCTATTTCCACCGATCACAGAACTGGCGACTCTGCTGGGGATATCTTAATAAGTGAGGTGTACCTTAGGATTAGACCACTCTTGTTTTCAATTTCTTGCTTTGTTTGCTTTAATATTGTGGGCTTGTCTTGGAGTTTCTAGATCCTAACCCGGATCTGGGGGATACCTTTTAGAAGTAGCAACAAACTGTGAGGGAACTGTGTGGGGTATACCGACACGGTTAAAGTAGTTGCTACGTTGATGTGGCACTTTGGTGAGTACCGGTAACCCTTGAGTCAAGTCAAGGAGAGTACGGGGCCGCCGCGTGGTGTCGTGAAGCATCAACTGACCTTAGGAACCTTACTTGACCATCCTGGCCTCTTTAGGGGTAGTGAGATGACCGACTTTGGTGCAGTCCGAAGTTGGTAGATACTCGATACTACACTCATTGAGGGTTGTTTTCTTGGAATATTTTGATCGCCAGTTCAGTGGCTAAATCAAAACAATGAACATAGAAAACAACCCAATGATATTGAGCTCCTTAGAACCCAGTTACTATTTTCTAGGAAAGGTTTTGAGCCAACCAACTTCAAGAGGGTAGTACCTAAACTTCACGCTGGCCTAAACTCTAAGGGCTGTCTTGTGTGACTTTTGTGCCTTCAAACTTGAACTACTTGCATATTCTTGTTATCTGACACATGAATTCCTTGCAGGTTTTGTTTACAGTCCTTAATCTGGACTTATTACAGGGCTTACTTACACCTTACACCTTTGCATCCACGTGCATAACATCATACCATCATACCATTGCATACATCCTGCATAAGGACTAATCCATTTCAAGGAACTCAAGGGCTTGTGATGCAGGTCATGATGAATCAAAATATCTAGCAAGGGGAAAAGGGGATTTATTTTCCTCTAGCCAAGGTTGTTTGGAGATCAAAAGCACGATAACTTGAGTCAGGGGCTATGACCCACTCGATATGGTGAGCCTTGACTCTTGAAGAAGGACTCTCAACAACAGGAAGTTCCTTCAATCAAGCTACCAGATTCAAATTCTAACAATTTTCTTGTTTACCCCGCGAGATCCTTGAAAACATTGCATACATATCTCATACATATCATTGCATTACAGGTACCCTTTTTACAGGACACTTATCTTCTTCGCTGTTTATTTCAGCAATGGCTTCCCAACAAGACAACCAGGATCTCCGTACTCAAGAGACTCAGTTCAGGGAAATCTTTCTAAGCCTATCCAAGGGGCAGGAAGAGTTGAGAACACTCCTTATGGGGAATTTGGTCAAGAACAGTCCCGAAGACGATAAGGACGAACGACTAAAACATTTGCAAGTTGAGGTAGATGCAATGAGAACCCAGATGCTGGGGCAAATGGCCCTTATCCAAGGCTTAGCTCGGGAACAAGAAGAGTTGAGAACTGTGATCAACCAGCTTCAGCAAGACAGTATGAAGCAAGTAGTCAGGGTTGGGGACCAAACCGGTAATCAGCCTCCAAGAAGTCAAAGGTCTGGTTCAATGAATAGACCTCTCCAAGCTGCTACTACTTCATAGGTCCAACAACGACCTCGCCAAGAACAACGGGTTGATCAGAGCAAGCCAGACAAGCCTATGAGGCAATTCACCAAGCTCAACATGTCGTCGTCTCAAGCTTTACAACGCCTGTTGAGACTGAATCTGGTAATGTTAAGGGACCCTCCTAAGAATCCCAACACTTCCTCTTCCAGGTATAACCCGAGAGTGAGATGTGCCTACCACTCTGACAGTCCAGGACATGACACCGACGACTGTTGGTCTCTGAAGAACAAGATCCAAGACCTGATTGATGAAAGAGCATTGGAATTCACACAAGATGGTCAGGCGGAGTTCTTCTACCATCCCTCCAAGGTTCACCATTTGAAGTGACAAGTCCCGAGACGAGAAGACTTTTTGCTCATTAGAATTTTCTCAATTTGTAATTTTCTTTTGATTGTTCAAACATTTTGTCATAACAAACTTTTTATTTCATTAATGCATCGCATATGTCTGTTTTGTGAATCAATCCATTTGTATTTCACTATAATTGCTTTCATTTTTTGTGATGTTCAACTCTCAATTAGAAAACTCTAAGCCTCTTGAGGGAGGATAACAAAAACGATACCACGACATTTACAGTATGTTTTTGAACGAACCCCGCTGATGAGGTACATGCATTGTTTCAAATCCTAAACAGTGGAGTTATATGGAAGATAATCCCTAGTCAACCCCTTTGAGCCAAAGAAGTTGGAGTTTTTCTTTTCGAAAATTAAAACCCTTAATCATAACCTGGGGCAGGGTAGTTCTCTCAGTTGATCCAGGTGCACAATGAATGGCATCAAAGGAGTCCTTCCAAAGCAAAAGACAGGGATGGTTCCGAATAATCGTCAAGACAGACAATCGTTATCTCTCAAAATAAAAGCCCAATAAGTCAAAACCTATGAAGGAGACTTATAAAACTGGGGCATCCCGCTGACTGTAATCACAAAAGAAACAGTTCAGGAAAAAAAGATAGGGATAATAAAATCAAAAAGAAAGAGGTCCTACAAACCCTCGACAAAAAAGAAATGACTGCCTGTTCAAAATAAATTGTCAATATCCGAACCATCACCGAAATATCAGAGCAAAAACTCAAACGAGATCTAATGCACGATTAGCTGAGTTTAGGATCGAAGAACATCACGAAGAGCGGGTGGGTACAAATAAAATTTGAGCCTTTATCCTTTGTTTCTTAAACCGTGAACCAGGCCACGTCATAACCCTTAAAAGTCCTAGCTGAACCATGGGTTAGTTCAAAAGCATACTGTTACCAAAGGTATCCTGACTCCTTAAGGCTCGTTGTAGAATCTTGAGTTGACATCACATTTTACAAAATTTGCTTGTTTTACTGAAAAAATGCATTTTCAAAAACTTCAAGACAGACATAAGCTTTGCATTCTTAAAATAATATTGTTTGCATATGACTATTTGTTTGAACAACAGAGAAATTCGCACGAAGAATTTCTAATGAACAAAAGCACTTCCAACCAAGGGGCACGGCATGATCATTGTCCATCATCTGGGGCAGTTAAGTCAAGATTCAGAGAATCTCTCAAAATGCCAAAGAGCCAAGGGCAAATCTCCATCCGAGTCACTTGGGGAATTGGACTTGAATTCTAGTAACGAATCTTGCCTGATCAGACATCTTCTGGTAGTGTGGCAACACAACGCTACTAACAGTGACAACTCCCTGCATCCTGAGAGCATGCACATAGTCGAAAAAATACTACGCATAATCAAAGACCCGCTAGGTCGACTGGCCTAGGCAAAAATAAGGGCTTCCCGGCGAACCAAAAGGGTTCGGGCAAAAATAAGGGATGAAAATGAAAAATTGTACACCCGGCAAGTCGAAAACCTGAAAAGGCGGCTTGGGCAAAAATGGGTATCCCGGTAGACTGAAAACCCGAAAGGGCGGTCCAGGCAAAAGTTAGGGATCAAAGCGTACGACTATGTCCCGTCATCTCGTCACTCGCCTACCAGAAGAAGATTTGTCAAATTGGCAGTTATCAAACACCTCATAGGCCTTCTTCTCCCGCAGAAACTGGGGCAATAAGAATCGTCCGAACTGTACAAGCTGCTCTGTCCTCCAAGTACAAGGTAGATTCAGCTGAAGGGTATGACCAAGATACCTTCACTCCCCCCAGAGTAAGACAAGAATCAGTAATACTCTCCCCAAGCGGAGTTGGTCTCCCATCAGCCCTAAAAAGGCACAGTATCTCCAGCAAATCAACTATACTCTCCCCAAGCAGAGTTAGTCTATTGCCATCCTTAAGAAAGTGGGATATCCCCAGAAGATCTCAATATTCCCCAGCGGAGTATACAAATGTTCCTAAGCAAGCATCCCCGACAGTCTTAATATTCCTCAACGGAAATATAAGATCGTTCCCCGGCGGAATACCAGACACCCCAGTGGAATCAATCTCCCCAGTGCAGTCCAAAAGTTTCCCCAGGAGAATTGAACCATCTCCCGAGTAGATTCTGGAAGCTTATCCCCAGTAGATTCTGGAAGCTTATCCCCAGTAGAGTCTGGAAGTTGGTCCCCTACAGAGTACAAATATCTCTCCCCGACCATGTTCAGAGGTTATCCCCCACCAGAGCCTATAACTGGGTTATCCTCAGCTAATTACCACGGAAAGATCGTCCTCGGCAAAGTTCTTCCTATCCTCCAGCGGAGTTCATCAAAATCCCTCAACAAAACTTATCAACGGAATCCCCAACGGAGTTATCTTCAAATTCTCAGCGAAGTATCTCTTCCCACAGAGTATTTCCCCGCAGAGTAATCTCTCCAACAAGTTTATTCCCCAACGGAGTCATCTTCTCCTACCGGTTTATTCTTGCAACCATCATCCCCAGCGGAAACGAAGAACTCTACTTTTCAACATCAACCCAGGATTCAACAAACTTCCCAGCACCCGTCAAGGATTTATTTTCCCAGACGAAAATACATTCATAAACATATCACATTTCATATCTTCTATTTACATACATGATAAAGTGCATACGACACAATCTCATTTATTCTTGAGAACATCATGACATCATGCATTTCATACATCATGACATTGCATACAACTGATGTTTTTGCCTTTTCAGGAAAAAGGTCAATCCAAAGATGATTACTATCAACTGTCGCAGTTCCAGATTCGATACCTGTATCTAGCCAGGGCATATCTGTGAGCGATTGATTATGGATTCGATACCTGTATCTAGCCAGGGCATATCTGCATGAAGAGTTTGAAGTTCCAGATTCGATACCTGTATCTAGCCAGGGCATATTTGTGAGCGATTGATTGTGGATTCGATACCTGTATCTAGCCAGGGCATATCTGCACGAAGAGTTTGAAGTTCCATATTTGATACCTGTATCTAGCCAGGGCATATCTGTGAGCGATTAATTGTAGATTCGATACCTGTATCTAGCCAGGGCATATCTGCATGAAGAGTTTGAAGTTCCAGATTCGATACTTGTATCTAGCCAGGGCATATCTGTGAGTGATTGATTGTGGATTCTATACCTGTATCTAGCCAGGGCATATCTGCATGAAGAGTTTGAAGTTCCAGATTCGATACCTGTATCTAGCCAGGGCATGTCTGTGAGCGATTGATTGTGGATTCGATACCTGTATCTAGCCAGGGCATATCTGCATGAGGAGTTTGAAGTTCCAGATTCGATACCTGTATCTAGCCAGGGCATATCTGTGAGCGATTGATTGTAGATTCGATACCTGTATCTAGCCAGGGCATATCTGCATAAAGAGTTTGAAGTTCCAGATTCGATACCTGTATCTAGCCAGGGCATATCTGTGAGCGATTGATTATGGATTCGATACCTGTATCTAGCCAGGGCATATCTGCATGAAGAGTTTGAAGTTCCAGATTCGATACCTGTATCTAGCCAGGGCATATCTGTGAGCGATTGATTGTAGATTCGATACCTATATCTAGCCAGGGCATATCTGCATGAAGAGTTTGAAGATCAACCCCTGTAACAGGCCAGGAAATTATCTTTCTTTCTCAGGTACGCAAGTTCTCGCTAAGGAATCTCTTACGCGATCGACACCCCGGATGGCATCTTTAAGCCCATCTCCGCAACTATCCATTACACTTCCAAATGGCATCTATAAGCCCATTCCCGACAAGGTTCTGTCACATCTCCAGATGGCATCTATAAGCCCATCCTCCTATCCATCATCTCTCCAAATGGCATCTGTAAGCCCATTCCCGACATCACGTTGCTGATATTCTACTATGCGAGTGCAAATTTCTGGGCACTCTAGTGTTCAATCATCTTCCACCTTCGGATCACGAAAGGCACGCAAGCCAATCTACATCCTCAGGTCTAAGAAGATTGAACAGGGGCAACTGTTGTACCCCAAAATTTGCCCTCCCATATTCTCCAAGATTTATCAAGAGACATCTCCAAATGGCTCAAGATTTCTCAAGGATTGCACAGTCCAAATGCCTCATAAGCCAGCTGAAATTAGGGTTTTGTTTCTTACAAGGGATTTGAGGTTTTTAATGGCTCAATCAAGTCCCATAGGCCTACATACATCCTCAATCATCTACATGTCAAGTCTCAAGGTTCACAGTGCCAAATTCCACAGTCAAAAGCCTTATTTGCTTCACAGTCAACTGCAGGGGTAAAATGGTCATTTTACATTCAAAAGTCAAAATTTTTGGTCAACATCTTATTTTGAGCACACAATCATCATTTTATCAAGTCTTGATCATGATTCCACAAGGATGGCTCAAAAATCCTCAAAGATGCAAAAGTTGCTATTTTTGGACAGCAGAAAAGTCAACTGTATCTTGACCAGGGCATAACTTTTTCATGGTTCATCAGAAAAATCCCATCCAATGCTCATTTTGAAGGGGATGACATTTCCTACAACTCATCTTCACATTCCAAGTCCAAGAAATGCTCTCACAAAAAGTTATCAATTTCTACATTATAGGTCAAATTCAAAAGTCAACAAAAATGCACTTTAAGACAAAGACCATAACTTGAGATTGGTAAATCCAAATGACATGGTACAAAAGGCATTGGTTAGAGGACTTCAAGACCTTTCCAAAATGTCCAACAACATGGTCATATGATCAAAATTGAGCAAGATATGCATTGGAGAAGTTGAGAAATTTTCATGAATTTGCAAAAGTCAACTTTGCTCAAAACACCTTATTTTTGCTAATGGGCCTCAAATTCCTTCTTGAAACTTTATCCAAGGCTTATGCACGACCCATCAAGCTTACATTGAATTATTTTCTTATTTTTTATTAATTAATTGAATTTTTAATCAATATTAATTCATTTAATTCATTTAATTCATTTAATTGTAGGAAAATATCAAGATATGGTTTTGCAATCTTTTCATGAAGCAAATATGACCTACATGTGCTGGAGATTTCGTGTACACATCAAGGGGACAAGGATCTCTCAATTTGGCAAGATTTTTCAATCAAAAATATGCAAAAAGATATGATTGAAAATCAAATATACAAATCATAATTCCATGGATCTTTTGCCCAAGGATTTAACCTAATTCAGTCCATTATATATACAGAACCTAACCCTATTCATGGACACGTGAGAATTGCTACACCAAGCCATAACCATATTAAAAAAAAATCAAGAAAAAGCCAAAACTGTTTTCTCACTCCCAGGCCCTTTCAAAGAAATTTAAGGATTCAAACACATTGCTAGAACTCCCAGAAACGTTTTGGAATCAAAACCAAGTGCTCAGGCCTAAGAAATCGCTCCACACGAACTCACGGTTTGCATATTTATCTCATAATCGTAATTCATTATTCATGCATCATTAACGAGATTTTTTGTGTGCTTTTCATTGCTAGAACCTCTCTGAAGCTAATGGTACAGGTGAATTGCATTATGGTGTCCTGAATCACAAATCACCATTGTCGAATTCTAGGTTTTCCAAGCTTCCAAATTGGGGCTTTTCAGTATAGGAAAAATTAAGTTTCATAAGACCTATGGTTAAACTCAGGAGATTTAGACGAATTTAACCCTACCCTCGCGAACAATTTATATTGCACACAGCTCTATTCGTTATTTTTCTTATTGTACGTTGTGGGGGTTAAAAACCCCCGCTAATTGTTTTTGTTTTACAGGGAATCTGGGGAAGATGAAGGACGTGTTGGTTTGTGATTGGTGCGTTCAAACGAATGCGCGCTTTTTTTCTCTTTCCAGCATAATTGATATGTTTCATATATTATATTCATTAGCTATTATAATATCAAATACAGGCGCATGGCTCAGTGGAAGATGATGTGGCTGGCAACCATTGGGACCTGGGTTCGATTCCCAGGTCCCCCAAACCTTTGTTTCTATTTTTTCTAACTTGATCACATGCAGGCTTTCAGAAACGTTCCACCATAAACCTCACGCTGCAGCATGCCATGTATCTTATGCACCAATCCAAAGGCCATGAGAGAGGGAACACCATGTCCTTGGTCAACCAACGCACTAGACCATCCAGAAAGTCAACAGGCTTGTGTGCTTCATGGGCCATCAATTTCCAGAACACACCTCCATACGGGCCCAACACCCCCAGGGTTTTGTTTCTCATTTTTTTTCTCTTTTCTATTTAATTATTTTTATTAACTATTATTATTATTATTATTAATTAACAAATTATTTTCACAATAAAATCAGACAATTAAAAATGTAAATATTTATTATTATTATTTATTAATTTTAATTATTATTTTGTAAATAAATACTAACCAAATTGATTTAGTTTAATTAGGTTAATTTTGACTATTTTTCATAATAAGTAAAATAAATTAGACTTAGTTTTTTACTAACTTTTGATTTTTAATTTCTTTTTATTTTCATTAAAACTTAAAAAACATAAAAAAAAATACTTTTTCTTTTAATTAATTAATTAGTTAGTTATTAGGTTTAATATTTAATTAATTGCAAAAAAGGACAAAATGCCATTCTTTTCTCAAAAAGGGTCAAAACCCTAAGGACGTCCCGATTCAATTCTTTCGCGCACATATTTATTTTTAATTCATTATTTTGATTATATTTTTGTATCTGCTCCGAGAATGTAATAGATAATTAGGCTTTTATCGCTTTCTTTACTTTCTCGCATTTATTTTCCAAAGGGTTATGTTTTTGGCGATGTAAAACCCGACGCCTTGTAATAGCGTATATTCACTTTCCGCAGTTTATATTCCGCACAATTATTAACTGCTAAATATGCATGACAAGACTTGTATGAAAAATAAAATCAACCCGTAGCTCACAATGATGCATGTTCAAAGATGATCTTAAACTGAAACCTGACACACGTGCACATGCCACTCCTAGGGTACGCCTCACTTGGTTGCCTCGACGTGGTCATCAAGTGTAGGGTGTTTTAGAAGTCGCCCTTTTGTCTAAAGATCCAGTTGCCTCGAAACGGTTGCCTCGGATAAAAAGTATCTAGGACATTAGGGTTACCGCTAAGGCGTCCTACCATTGCTTTGGTGACCACACATGTCCCTTATAATCGAATTGACCCGAATAACTCCAACGACGATGCTACCTACTTCTCAATAGTGGGATAGTACTGTCTAAAGGACTCTTACACAGCTTAATTCCTTAGAGTAGGTAGATTCCTCCTGGGTACTTGCTCTTTCAAAACAAAAAAAAACAACTTTTCGCACTGACACTTTCAAAAAGTTTTCAAACAAATACTTCATACACTCTTGAGGACTGATACAAGAGTTACCGAGAAGTTTTTCAAACTAAACTTTTTCAAAACCCACAAACACAAGAAAAGCAAACAATTTTCGAAAACATAGTAAGCAAGTACCAAAGAGCCCGTGGATAACCACAGATAGAAAGGCTGCTAACACCTTCCCTTTCTATAATCTACCTCCCGAACCGAGAAATATCTCGAAAAGGAATTTTGCTGTGCTTTTGTCCTTTCCATATTGGAGAATATAAAAGACGGTGGCGACTCTTGCTTACCGCGACATTTCGCGAACCAGCTTAAAAAACAGTCAGTTCTATTTCCACCGATCACACTATGATATTTACATTTTTAATGATGTTCTGAATGAAAAGATGCAAAGTCAGAAAGACTTACCTTGTATCTGGAGTGTGTGTTTGGAACTTGAACTGCTGCCTTCAGATGTTCTGGAATCAGCAAGAGCAACGGAAGAGAAAATGCCAAGTTCTTTGATTCAAAAGGAAGAACAAAGGTTTGGTTTTCTGTTTGGAAATTCTGGATTTTTTATGAAGTTTTCACAAACTTCTTTTCTCTCTCTCCAAAAGCCAGCCCCCTTGAAAGTGTGATGGAGAAACTTATTTATAGGTGAATTTGTTGTGGTTTTCGGGGGGAAAACAAATGGGATTTAAACTTTTTGGGACACTGTTCCATTGCTTTTTTATCATAGCTTTTTGTATTTGATGCAAATATAGGATTTGGAAAAATGCAGGCGTGGACTGGATTAGCTGCTGGTTAGAGCATTGTGTTGTAGCAGTGCATCAGGTTGTTTAAATAAGGTCTTGGGATTTGGTGATGTTCTGATTGCAAAAGATCAGAAACGTAACCTCCAAATGCTGAAGGGGCATGTTCTGACCGGAGCGTTGAACATAGCCTTCATATGCTGAAGAATCATGTTCTGACTAAAGAGCATCGCTTCTACATGTTCTGATTGAAGCATCATGTTCTGACCAAAGAGCATCGCTTCTACATGTTCTAATTGAAGCATCATGTTCTGAACCGTGTTTGCAACTTCTAACTGCACTTGCGTGGAGGCTGGCTCAGAAGTTTTGAAGTATCATATTCTCTTAGCACTTAGAAAATTTTCTAAATGCTTAGAAATTTGATTTTTTTCAAAGTAACTTCTGACTTCTGATTTTTTGATGAACCAATTTCATGTTTTGATGAAATATAATTGTTGAAACTTGATTTGGATCTAAAAGTCAAAGTTTGACTTTTCAGTGTGTTTTTGACCATTTTGCCCTTGTGAATGATTTTCTTGAAAAGTTGTAATTCAAGACTTGAAACTGGATGGAAGCAAACTTGAGGGTCCAGAGTGATCCTTTGAGAAACGAGAGGGCAAATTTTGGGGTACAACACCATGAAATAAAGTAATTTTGCTTATTTCACAAGAAATTCTGAAGGGTTTGTCAGAGCTTTGGAAAATGATGATATGCTTTTTTTTGTTGAGTAAGCCTGCTATCCATGCTTTTCCTTGTTCCATTTTGTTTTACTTACTGCCACCTTCTTCTGTCATCCTGGCATCCTATGCTTCCTTGCTTGCTATGTTTTATTGTTATCTGTTGTGATATTTGTAGCAAGCTTGCCCTGGTATTCTGTTTGTTGCAAGTTTTTTTAGCAGCTTGTGCTGCATCATTGCAGCCTAATGCTGCCTGTTTTGCTGTGTTGCTATTTTGCTTGTAGTTTGACATTGGACTTGGAAGATTGCTCTTTTGCAGCCTTGGACTTGGAAGCTTTCTCTTTTGATGTATTGATGCTGCTTGGCAGCTTTGAACTTGGTAGCTTTGACTTGTTTTGCAGCATGTTCTTTTGCAGTCTTGGACTTGCTGCTATATTTGTTGCATATTGTGCTGCTTGTATAACAACCTGCTGTTTGGCAGCCTGTTCTTGTTGCTTATGCTTGGTTTACTTGTTGGTTTTGCAGCCTGTTCTTGCTGCTATATGCTTGTTTTGTTTGCTTTTCCTTCTTGTGAACCAAGGTCCTGAAGATGTGAAAAACACAAGAAGGGGGGTTGAATTGTAAAACTTAAAACAAATGCTTAGACAACACAGTATTTTTATCCTAGTTCATTTGATCTCAAACTACTCCAGTCCACCCGTCAAGGTGATTTCGCCTCTCTCCAACGAGGTCTTAATCCACTATATTCAAATGATTACAACAGCTACTTTAACAACTGTTAAAGCCTTCTTGAGTATAACCACAAACCGGTTTATCTCAATGAAATCTTTTACAAATAATTTGAACAATGATGTGTTAACATTTTCTAAAAAAAATAATATATCACAACTGTGATAATTACACAATTTAATCTTGGAATAAACTGAATTTGCTAAAGCATTTGAGTAAGCGTGGTTTTGGAAGATTGGCAAATTATGTGAGTGCATGCATGCGTCTTTTCTCACACATAGTTGTTTAAATAGGCAAGGCAGAGATACGTTGTCCATAAAGCCATTTTAATGATAATAACGCACTTTCCTTTTTGAGAAGATCTTGTCTGAGGATAGCCGTTAGCATTTAATTCTGTCTTGAATACTTAATAACGCTTCAGAGTCTTCTTTGCTTATGATAACGCTTCAGAGTGTTCTTTGCTTTAACTTATGATGACGCTTCTGAGTGCTGATGACTTGGTAAAGATCTTTGATCAGAGTCAGAGTGTATATGTTTATGTGCAGATTCTGGTCATCAAGCTTCAGCGTATAATATGGTAGCTTTAGCGTGTAGCACATGTTACTGATCTTCTGATGCTGATTCCATCAGAACTTCTGTATATACAAAACATAATTTTAAGCAGCATATTTGTTTTATATATATATCTTTGAATTTATTTATTCTTTTTATTTTGTTATCATCAAAACTCTAATCAAGGGTTGTAGAATCAAACTATGTTCTAACATTCTCCCCCTTTTTGATGATGACAAAAATCAGATTTTTCAATTAAAAATAAAGAATAAAAAGTATAGAATTAAGAAGAGAAAGCTCCCCCTGAGTTGATTACTTCCCTTTAATTCCATGAGTCTTTGAGCATCAGAACCTTATTGTATCTTTCCTCAGAGTTTTGTACCTGTTCAAGCTTTTCAGAAGAGAAAAAATTTAAATAGATCAGAATGTTTGAGACTTATGTCTCAGTAATCCGTTATTGAAAAATATCATTCTTTCTCCCCCTTTTTGTCAGTTATCAAAAAGAACATAAGATCAGAGCTAAAATGCGTTTATATTAAGAACCAGAAGCAATGATAAGTTCAGAACAATGTAAGAAATTTACAGATAAACAAGTTTTAAAGACAAGGAAATTCTAAGAGGGAGGAGGTAAACGCGTGAACAAGGCTTCCAACATGCTCTTGATCTGGATGTTGGTTTCCTGTTGCTGGGTTAACATGCTCGCGATTACATCAATTTTGTCGTCCTGTTTATCCATTCTTTCCTTCATCAAAATATCAGATCTTTTCAGGTCTTCTAGAGTCTACCTTTCATAGGAGGAAGCTTGAGGATCTTCAGTAACTGGATGCTTCCCAGAGCCTTCTGCAATATCCTTTTCTTGACCCAGTTCTTCAGCAGGAATCATCTGCTCTTGAGTATCAGTCAGATTGAGATCTTCTGACTTTGGTTGAACTTTGTTTGTTGGACGATGTTCAGACCAGGGAGCATTGTCCAGAGGGAGAACTTCTTCCTTGAGCAGCTGGCTCAGAACTGGATCTTCAATTTCTTTCAGCAGATTACTGAAGTTTTGTTGAGCTTGTCCGTAGCTCTGTTCTTGCAACTTATGAGTTTCAGAACATACCCATCTTCTGAACTTTGACCAAAGGTAGTCTGATGCAGCAGGATCAACCAGCTCAAGACTAGCTTGTTTCAGAGAAGTGATCCACTTCTGTACTTCTGTTTCAAATATCAATATGCTGGTACCAACATATGGAGAGGGTTCAGATGGTTTTGGTTTTGGGATAGCTGTTTTATGGGTTATGGCAGCAAGACGTTCAAAAACCGTTAAATCAATGACAATCTTGTTGTGGTCATCTGGATTGTTCTTTGGTGAGGGAGTGGGAGAGTCAGGAATTATTATTGGACTGGTTTGGGAGTTTGGTGGAGTTGATTCTAGAGAAGAGGGAATTTGGGGAATATTCAGAATGGTTAGGGGCATACGAATGGCCAGAGGTTCTATGATTCCAGGAATGGGAATGGTATCAGAATCAACAGTTTGGTTTGATTGATCGTTATGAGGTTCTGGTTAACAGGATTCAGAAGGTTGAGTCTCAGAAGTTTGAACTTCTGGTTGAAATAGTTCAGGTTGTGGAGAAGGTGGATGAATTTCTGGTTGAGGAGATGGAGGTAGTGGGATTTCTGGTTGTGGAGAGAGGGGAATTTCTAGTTGTGGTGAGAGGGGAATTTCTGGTTATGGTGAGAGGGGAATTTCTGGTTGTGCTTCTGTGGTGGTTTCAGGGTTTGGATTTTTTGGCATGGGAGCAGAAGTATGTTGGTCAAAGGTATCTATATCAGATAGAACTTTTGCAAGTTCTTGTTGGGTTACTTCAATATTTTGATTTGGAGGTTGGGAGCGAGATCTTCTAAGAGTTAAGGATTCAGAGGGGTCAAATTCAATGTCAAAGTCATCAAATGTTTATGGTGTGGGGTTTTCTGATTGAGTGGGAATTGGGATAGATGTTGATACAGAAATTGAATTTAAAACAATTACAGAAGAAGGATTACCTCTCTTTTTAGGAGTCCGCTGGGATGATCCTTCTGCTACAACTTTCCTTTTCTTGGTTTTCTTCAGCATAACTTCTGGAGCCTTCTGCTGCAGATCCTGAATGTTCAAATTTGGTGTTGTACCATCCGCCTTGCATGCATCCAGATATCTGACTATTATATCAGGTTTAGAATCAATCTCTGAGAACAAAGGAAAGTTATCCAGAGGGACTCTTCCGCTGGAGATTATTGCAAAAGAAGTGACAATGGGTTCCTTCTTGATGTTCTCAATCAACTTCATCTTCTTTAGATTCTTTGCATTCAGCGGTTTGCCAACAGTAGCTTCCAAAGAGCTGATTTCCTGAGCCTCTGTAAGATGATCAATCAGCTTATTCTCTGTTAGAATATCTGATATAAGTCTTCCTAGGGGTATCCAGTCCCTTTTTGTGTGCTCCTCTTCTCTGGTTTCCTTAACACTGGTCCTTAGATGGTTAAACAACAAATGAGCCAGATTTACCTTAATCTTCTGAGAGATGAAGTAGATCAGAAATTGCTGATCAATATTGATGTAGTCAGGAGAGCTGGTAGGCTTCTTGTGGTTTATGCATCCCAGAATGATCTTGGCCCATATTCTGTGATGGTCTTTTAAATCCCTTATCTTGCTGGAGGGAAGACCCAGAGTGAAGATTTCTCTAGCAATTAGGGCAACATCAGCGCATCTTTCAGCCATGTCAATGCAACGTACACCGCCACCACTGTAGCCTATTAATCTTGCAATGAGGTCCTCAATAATAACTATCTTCTTCCCCATAATGTATGAAGTAACTTGATGGTTGGAAGATGAAGCATGAATCCAAAATTCCTTTACCAGAATTGGGAATGTTGGACCCACCAGTCGGTCAAAATATCTTTCCCAGCCTTGAGCCTTAACCTCTTCAGAGAGATTAAACCCGTTCTCTTGAAGACTGTTGAAATCCACGATCAATTCTGAAAGAACTTCTAGATTTTTGATGGGTATGAGAAGAGTTCTGTAGGGTTCTTCATATTGTTCGGAGGAATCTGTTTTCTGAGAACTGGAAGTAGGAATGCTTGAGGAAGCCATGTTCACACCGAAGGTTTTGTGAAGAAATTGAAAGGATTTTTGAGAAAGGATGCAAACTGAAAACAATAAGTTTGTAGAGAAAATGAAAGTGAAGGTAAAAGAGTGTAAATGGTGAGAAATGTGTTTAAATAGATTTCTAAAAATTTTTGAAAACATAAACGGCAAGAGAGAGAAATTAATTATAATGATTATGAGCATTTAATGATAGCTGATTTTGGGGGATTCAGAAAGATATTGGAACGGTTACCCATGACATGTGTCCCAATGCATCCAATCAACGCTTTTGACCTTTCAGAAACGTGAACGCGTGTTCAGCCTCAGAAAGTAGCTGATGACTGGATGACACTTGTTTGCTTGAGTGAACTGCATATTTCTATCCTTGATTCTGTTACAATCTGTACTTCTAAAGATCTGAAGAAAGATTGATCAGTAGTTCACGAAAAAGTAGACAAAGTTCTGAAGGTTAAGATATGGAATCAAAACAGTTTTATTCTGGGAAGAGCTTCATGCTGAGATGTTTCAGAATGAAGTTGAACCTATCTTCAGAAAGAGGTTTTGTAAAGATATCAGCCCATTGATGGTCCGTGTTAATAAATTTTAAATTTAGAATCCCTTTCTGAATATAGTCCCTAATAAAATGATGTTTTATTTCTATATGCTTAGCCCTAGAATGAAAAATAGGATTTTTACTGAGACAAATAGCAAAAGTATTGTCACAGAGGATAGGGATGTTACTCTCAAATATCTTGAAGTCCTCAAGTTGACTTTTCATCTAGAGCATTTGTGTGCTGCATCCAGCTGCTGCTATATGTTCAGCTTCTGCTGTTGATAGAGCTATTGTGGATTGTCTTTTGCTGGACCATGAGATCAGATTTTCTCCCAGAAACTGGAAACTTCCAGAAGTGCTTTTATGTTCTACTCTGTCTCCAGCGAAATCAGCATCACAATATCCTATCAAACTGTAATCACTTGATTTTCTATAAAACAAACCCAGATTAGTAGTACCTTTCAGATACTTGAAAATTTGCTTAACTACTATTAAGTGAGATTCTCTAGGATCTGATTGGAATCTAGCACAAATGCAAACACTGAATAGAATGTCAGACCTTGAGGTCGTCAGATAGAGAAGAGAACCAATCATACCTCTATAGACCTTCTATTCTACCTTTTTACTTACCTCTTCTCTTTCCAGAATGCACGTGGGATGCATTGGAATCTTTGATGGCTTACATTCTGAGAGATCAAATTTCTTCAGAAGTTCTCTGACATATTTGCTCTGATGAATGTAAGTTCCTTCTGGGGTTTGATTAATCTGAATGCCCAGAAAGAATTTTAGTTCCCCCATTAGGCTCATCTCAAATTCTGCCTGCATACATTTAGCAAACTTTCTTCCCAGAGAGGGTTTAGTGGATCCAAATATGATGTCATCAACATAAATCTAACATACTAAAATGTCATTCTTAACTGTCTTACAGAACAAGGTTGTGTCCATTTTCCCTCTGGTGAATTCCTTTTCTAGCAGGAAGTTACTTAATCTTTCATACCAAGCTATGGGAGCTTGTTTCAGACCATATAGTGACTTCTTTAGTTTGAAAACATATTCTGGATTTTTGGAACTTTCAAAACCAGGGGGTTGGTGCACATATACCTCTTCTTCTATATAGCCATTTAAGAATGCACTCTTAACATCCATCTGATACAGAGTGATGCCTTTATTAACAACAAATGAGATTAAGAGTCTGATAGATTCTAACCTGGCGATTGGACAAAGGTTTCTGTATAGTCTATCCCCTCTTGCTGACTATAACCTTGTGCTACCAGTCGTGCTTTGTTTCTGATGACTTCACCTTGTTCGTTCAGTTTGTTTCTGAACACCCATTTTGTTCCAATGACGTTGAATCCTTTTGGTTTGGGAACTAGATCCCATACGTCATTTCTTGTGAATTGGTTTAGCTCCTCTTGCATGGCTAGAATCCAGTCATTGTCCAGAAGTGCTTCATTAATTGTTGTTGGTTCAATTAGAGAAACCAGTCCCATGAGGGATTCTTTAGAGTTTCTGAAGCTAGATCTTGTTCTGATTGGATCTTCCTTTCTTCCTAAGATTATTTCTTCTGGGTGATCCATGTTGCTTCTAGATGGTCTTGAAATTCTGGCTGCAGATACTCAATGTCATGTTCAATGTTATGACACCGTATCTGACTTTCTATAAGACAGTAAATACAAAAACAGTAAAGAACACAGTCAATTGTTTACCCAGTTTAGTGTACAACAACACCTACTCTGGGGGCTACCAAGCCAGAGAGGAAATCCACTATAAGAGATATTAATTCAGGAATAAACCAACCAGTTTATCTCCTTCACTTAAGACCTACCCAATGCAACTTCAATCTAAGTACAACTTAAACCTGAGTTCCTACTCACTACCCCTCAATCACAACAGTGATACTTAAAACAATTTGACTAATGAATTGATGAAGACACTCTTCAAAACATACACTTGATTATTCTTCATAGCTTTTTAATCAAGCAACACAAACACTCTTGCTTCACAGCTTTGAGTGGTACATAAATCTAACTTGACTTTGCTTCAAAGCTTTAGTCAAGAGACACAAACAAACACTCTTGCTTCAAAGCTTTGAGTGGTACACAACCCTTACAATTAAAGCCTATTCCAAGACACTTATCACAATGATACTTGCTTGGATTACAATAGTTAAAACTATACAGCTTCTAAAATGATCTTCTGTCAAAAGGGATTAAATCCAAAACAGCAGCTCTGTTGAATATATAGCAGCTGCATCTTCAGTTAGGGTTTCCACAAAAAGCAAGGGTTAATTCCGTTTTGACCTCAAGACTAGGTCACAGAACTTTATCAACCAGGTTAGGGTTGAGCTAGGTTAACCCAAAGAAAACGCAGGATTCTGTTCTGGAAAGACTGAGTCATTTTCCTGAAAAAACTCAGAATTACCCAAACTGCATAACTGTTAGTTCAGAACAGGATGTCTTAACATTTGTTATGACATCTGAAATCCTGTCTACTGATTTTGGTAAATGTGATCTTTTTGCAAAATGCTCAGATACACATTCATAAACAGCAGCACCTGTATGGCAATATTTTTCTGCAAAGGTACCTACAGAATCAGTACCTAATAAACTAGAATGTTATGACATCAGTCATGACATTCACACACCTGGTTTTACCAAAAATGCATGCCAACAACTAAACAACTACAGGTCTTTTCTGGAGTTGATCAACAGAAGGTGCTGGATTGCTTGCAGTGCCTCTTTCTGATGTTGAGGGAGTGTCTCTGTTGAGAGCTTCTGATGATTTATCTTCAGTACCTGTGAGTTCAACTTCCATACCTGCAAGGAATTCATTCTGCTTTGAGTTTTGAGAGTCAAGCTTATCATCAAAATGAACACTGATTGACTCTTCCACAATCTGTGTTTCTGTATTGTATACTCTGTACCCTCTTGAGCATTCAGAATATCCTAACATAATACACTTTTGTGCTTTAGAGTCAAACTTGTTCAAATAATTTTTTGTATTCAGAATAAAACATGTACATCCAAATGGGTGAAAGTAGGAAATGTTGGGCTTTCTGTTGGGCTTTCTGCCCAGAAGATCTTAGCAACGTTAGTCTCGTTGGTCATGGTTCTGGCCATTTCTTGCAATGTTCTGTTCTTTCGTTCTACAACTCCATTTTGCTGGGGAGTTCTAGGACAAGAGAAATCATGCAGAATGCCTTTGTCATTAAAGAATAACTCAAAATCTTTGTTTTCAAATTCTCCACCATGATCACTTCTAACTTTGACGATTCTAAGATCCTTTTCATTCTGAACTTGGTTGCAGAAGGTAACAAACACAGAGTATGACTCGTCCTTGTGCCTTAAGAACTTTACCCATGTACATCTGCTATAGTCATCTACGATTACTAACCCATACTTCTTGCCACTGACTGAAGCAATTTTAACTGGTCCAAATAAGTCAATGTGCAGAAGTTTTAATGGCTTGGAGGTGGAAACAAGGTTTTTGGATTTGAAAGCTGGTTTTGCAAACTTGCCTTTCTGACATGCTTCACACAGAGCGTCTGAATTGAACTTCAGGTTAGGAAGTCCTCTGACCAGATTGAGTTTGTTAATCTGAGATATTCTTCTCATACTAACATGTCCCAATCTTCTGTGCCAGATCCATTGCTCGTTGTTAATAGACAGTAGACATTTTACATTCTGACTTTTTAGTTCAGAAAGTTTTATTTTATAAATGTTGTTTTTCCTCTTTCCATTAAATAAGATAGTCCCATCTTTCTGACTAACAACTTTGCATGAATTTTGATTGAAGATTATATCATAACCGTTATCACTTAATTGACTTATGGATAACAAATTATGCATTAATCCATCAACTAGTAAAACATTACTTATAGAGGGAAGATTTCCATTACCTACTGTTCCAGAGCCAATGATCTTTCCTCTCTGATTGCCTCCAAAACCTACGTGGCCTCCAGGCTTAAGTTCCAGGCTTTGGAACATATGCCTTCTTCCTGTCATGTATCGTGAGCAACCAGAGTCCAGGTACCATGATTGGTGTTTTTACTTTGCTGCTAAAGATATCTGCCACATGTATTATTTTATCCTTAGGTACCCATATTTTCTTGGGTCCTGATTTGTTAGTTTTATCAAAACTCTGGTTGAATTTTGGTTTGACAGAGTAATAACTGCTTGTATATTTTATGTCATGTGTGTGCCCATATATAAAGTGTGAATCAAGTGGAGTACGTTTTATAACTAAGTCCATGACATTTTTTGGTGTAGGTACCTTACCTTGATATCCTATCCCTTTTCTGCCATTTCTGCTAACTCCATAGATCATTGAAGCCATTTTGCTTCTGTCTATGTTTTTAGCAAGAAACTTCTGAAAGTTGTGATCATACTCCTTGATGATCTCATCAGCATTGCTGGGAGTTTCAGGGATTGTTTCCTTCTGAGAGTTTTGCAATTGGTTTTCTAATTTTGAAATTTTATCTCTTAACTCAGAATTCTCCAATTTGAGACTCTAAGTCTTATCAGAGTCATAAGCAAGTTTCCTTTTCAGGTTTCTGAATTTGACTATGATCTGCTGATATCTTTCCAGAATTTCATTAAGGCTTTCAACTAGTTCAGCCTTAGTAAAGTTTATAGTAAAGTCAGGGAATACCTCTTCTGTATCTGATTCAGATTCTGACTCAGAAGCTTCACTGTCTTCTGTTATGTTTGCCATGAGAGCTATGTTTGCTCTTTCATCATCTGATTCTGAGTCAGCTTCAGATGTGTCAGAATCATCCCATGTAGCCATGAGACTTTTCTTCTTTTCCTTGCCAAACTTCTTTTTGGGCTTTTCCTTCTGAAGCTTTGGGCAATCACTTTTGTAGTGCCCTTGCTCGTTACATTCATAGCAGATGATGTCTTTGTTGTTTGGCTTTCTGTTTCCTGAAGAACCTTCAGATCTTCTGTGTCCAGAGGAGGATTCTGACCTTCTGTATCTGGAGAAAGATTCATTCTAATTTTCTAATCTTCTGGGATTCCTGAACTTCCTTTGCCTCTGCTTCCATAATTGGTTCACCCTTCTGGAGAGGAGAGATAGTTCATCTTCTTCTGATGAGGACCCATCAGAGGTTTCTTCCACAGCCTGCAAAACTTTGGAGTCAGATTTTCTGTTAGATTTTAAAGCTAATGGCTTACCTTGCTTTTGAGGTTCATCTACTTCTAGCTCTATCTTATGACTTCTGAGGGAGCTGACAAGTTCCTCCAGAGAGATTTTGTTGAGATCCTTGGCTAGATTAAGCGCTGTGACCATTGGCCTCTATTATTTTGGAAAGCTTTTGATGATCTTCTTAACGTGATCAACAGTAGAATACCCTTTGTCAAGAACTTTTAGACCAACAACAATAATTTGAAATCTTGAAAACATAGTTTCTATTGATTCACTCTCTTCCATCTTGAATGCCTCATACTTCTGAATGAGTGCAAGGGCTTTGGTTTCTTTGACTTGAATGTTGCCTTCATGCGTCATTCTCAGAGAGTCCAACATATTCTTTGCAGTGTCTCTGTTTGATATCTTCTCATATTCTGAATAAGAGATGGCGCTGAGAAGAATTGTTCTGGCCTTGTGATGATTTCTGAACTCACGCTTTTGCTGATCAGACATTGTTTTCCTGTCAATCTTCTGACCACTTCCATCCACTGGGTGCGTGTATCCATCAGTCACCATGTCCCATAGATCAACATCATGGGCCAGAAAGAAACTCTCAATTCTGTCTTTCCAGTAGTCAAAGTTCTCTCCATCAAAGACTGGAGGTTTGCCACTAAATCTGTCTCTTTCTTCATTGTTGTCATTGCTGATGTTTTGGTTTGGTCCTACCATTGTGTTTTTCTAACGCTGGATCTTGTACTGACACGGTTAAGTGTTATAAGCTCAGAACCAGGTGCTCTGATGCCAATTGAAGATGTGAAAAACACAAGAAGGGGGGGGTTGAATTGTAAAACTTAAAACAAATGCTTAGACAACACAATATTTTTATCCTGGTTTGTTTGATCTCAAACTACTCCAGTCCACCCGTCAAGGTGATTTCGCCTCTCTCCAACGAGGTCTTAATCCACTATATTAAAAGGATTACAACATCTACTTTAACAATTGTTAAAGCCTTCTTGAGTATAACCACAAACCGGTTTATCTCAATGAAATCTTTTACAAATAATTTGAACAATGATGTGTTAACGTTTTCTAAAAAAAAAATATATCACAACTGTGATAATTACACAATTTAAGCTTGGAATAAACTGAATTTGCTAAAGCGTTTGAGTAAGCGTGGTTTTGAAAGCTTGGCAAATTATGTGAGTGCATGCGTGCGTCTTTTCTCACACATACTTGTTTAAATAGGCAAGGCAGAGATACGTTGTCCATAAAGCCATTTTAATGATAATAACGCACTTTCCTTTTTCAGAAGATCTTGTCTGAGGATAGCTGTTAGCATTTAATTCTGTCTTGAATACTTAATAACACTTCAGAGTCTTCTTTACTTATGATAACGCTTCAGAGTGTTCTTTGCTTTAACTTATGATGATGCTTCTGAGTGTTGATGACTTGGTAAAGATCTTTGATCAGAGTCAGAGTGTATATGTTTATGCGCAGATTCTGGTCATCAAGCTTCAGCGTATAATCTGGTAGCTTCAGCGTGTAACACATGTTACTAATCTTTTGATGCTGATTCCATCAGAACTTCTGTATTTACAAAACATAATTTTAAGCAGCATATTTGTTTTTTTATATATATATATATATATATATATATATATATATATATATATATATATATCTTTGAATTTATTTATTCTTTGTATTTTGTTATCATCAAAACTCTAATCAAGGGTTGTAGAATCAAACTATGTTCTAACAGGTCCAACCTTGTGATTTGCAAGAACAGGAGGAGAGAGATTATGATAAAACAAAACAAACTTAAAAGTCTGATTCCTATATACAAACCCTAATGATGAAATTCTACTTTCTTTTCTTTACATATCACCTTGCTTGAATCGTTAATTTTCTCTTCTTTGTTTCATGAACATGAGGCATGGATGGCGAGCGAGGATTGCTTGAAGATGAAGCAAAGAAAACTTGAAGAAACAAAATAAATGTTCTCTCTTTGTAGACAAAAAATTCATGATTCTTTGTAACAAAACAAAATCTTGTAAACTATTTCATTTGTAATGTAATAAATACAAAGCCTTGAATAATTTTGGTGTAATGAAATTTATTGTTCAAAACTTGAACTTATTTAAACTTTGTAATTCTTAATTGAATGTTTTGGATTAAAACATCTTGGTTTGGTAATTTGGATTTCAAGAAATCACAAAATGATCAAATAACCAATGCTCCTTGTACTCCAATCAAATTTCTAAACAAAATAAGTGTTTAAAAATTCAATTCTAAACTTGGTCAACTTAAACCCAAAGCCATGTTCATCTAAATGACAGTCTTAATCTTCGCCTCTTGTCCATATCAAATTTGCATTCAAAATGAAACTCGCACGCCATGCTCGATAAAAATGGAACTTCATTGCCAAACAAATCATGCTTTGAGAACCATCATCAACCTTAACCAATTTCAAGAACAATTATGATTAAGAACACTTGAAATCAAACAAATGATTTACAACGATTCTATGGCTTTCAAAGTCTTCCCAATGCCATTTTTATTTCGATTTTTGAAGATAAACTCGTGTGCAACATCACCTATGACTATATGCAGAAATAATCGTCTCAAGATCTCGTAGTTTTAGGAAATCACAAATCTTAGAAATCAGGCGACAGTTATTTAAGATTAGGTCAAAATCCAAGAAGTGACCTTTAACGCATTCAAATTTTGGTGATGTTCTATATGTAATCATCTCTTGATTTGTGAAGAGAAATTAGAGATAACATTGGGGAGAGTCATACGCAATAAGAACCACTCAAAAATATTGAATAATGAAGAAATTACAGTCGCTTGAACTTGGTCTCGCAAAAGGTCAGCTTTTGGGTTAACAGAGTCATTTTCAGTCGTCTGAACCATTGACTGAGCAAACTTGTGACACGAGATTCGAAACTCGGCATGAACATCCTTGAGGAGATATGAAGATCTATGAAGACCATTTGTACCCTTGAAGAATCAATTTTCTTTGAGAAACGTCAAACCCTAATTGTTGACTTACTGCCTAGGAAGAGAATTTGTCCGATCAAACTTCTAAGCCAAATTGACTATTCGAGAAGACCTAGGATAATATCTTGAATAAAAGTGAGAGGGCAAATTTTGGGGTACAACAGCTGCCCCTATTCAATCTTCTTAACTTGAAAAGTGAGATCGACATGTTTGTCGTTCGTAGCTTGAAAGTGGAAGATGATTGAACACTAAAGTTCCCAAAAATTTGCACTCGGCGATGTGTTGGTCGATTGTGTAAGGAATGGGCTTAAAGATGCCATTTGGAGAGATAACGAAAAGCTGTTGGAAATGGGCTTAAAGATGGCATTCAAAGGTGATTATTGACAGGAATCAGACCAAGTCTAAGTTTGACTTCAATTGGGGAAGTGAAATCGACCGTATCTGGTCGAGTCCAGGTCTTGTAGGGTTGTAAACTATTGTCTGGAGATAAGGGAGAAGGAACCTGGATAGTAGACTTACTTCGAAAGGAAAGCTTGGATCTGAATGAGTATCAGGACGGCATCTGTATCTGGAGCGTATCTGAACTGTATCTGAAAGCTAAATCTGAATGACTATCAGGATGGCATCCGTGTCTGGAGCATATATGAACTGTATCTGAAAGCTAAATCTGAATGAGTATCAGGATGGCATCCGTATTTGGAGCGTATCTGAACTGTATCTGATAGCTAAATCTGAATGAGTATCAGGATGGCATCCGTATATGGAGCGTATCTGAACTGTATCTGAAAGCTGAATCTGAATGAGTATTAGAATGACATCAGTGTCAGGAGCATATCTGAACTGTATCTGAAAGTTGAATCTGAATGAGTATCAGAATGGCATCCATGTCAGGAGCGTATCTGAACTGTATCTGAAAATTGAATCTGAATGAGTATCAGAATGGCATCCGTGTCAGGAGCGTATCTGAACTGTATCTGAAAGTTGAATCTGAATGAGTATCAGAATGGCATCCGTGTCAGGAGCATATCTAAACTGTATCTGAAAGTTGAATCTGAATGAGTATTAGAATGACATCAGTATCTGGAGCGTATCTGAACTGTATCTAAAAGCTCAGTTGGTCGTATAGCCAATTATCTTTGGCCTGTTTCAAGTATAAATCTCTAATTTGTAGATGAATAGTCATTGATTAACCTTATCCCGCAAAGGGTAAACATTAGCTATATGCAATGTCATGATGTATGAAATGCATGGTACAATGATATTGTGATGTATGCATTCGTTTCATTGATGTTTATGATATATGGATGCGACTTATGCGTATGCGAGCCAATCTGCTGTAATGCCGTTGGATTAGGGAAAATAAATCCCTGACTGCTGCTGGGAATGTAGAGTGTAAGCCTTCATATTTGTGAAGTTGAAGTAGTGATGAGTTCCCGCTTAGAAAAATAAAATCTGTTGTAAGGGAAATGCCGTGTATTGCTTGTGAAATCCCGTTGGGGAATCCCGAGAAATTTGGAGACTTCTACCGGGGAGTGATAACTGGAAGTTTTGTTCCGCTAGGGATTAAACTGCACACTATGGGGGATTTTATGGAAATAGCTTAGAGATTTCCCTATTTCTTAAAGCCATTAGCGATTGTCTTTTTATTTTGTTCATTTTTAAACGGTAATAATGTTCAAATGTGTATGTTCAAAAATAAATCATTGGACATTTTGCAAACAAAACACGAGAGTAAAGAAAACAGATAGTTTTGCATTTTCAAAGAGATATCTTTATATTAACTTTGTGTAAGTATTTTTGTAAAATGAGACAAACATTCTAGTAAGAGAATGTCATCGTAAAAAATGAAATTTGATACAAAGAAAAGATATCTATGTGCAATAATCCCATAGGGTTCCCATTCTGCTATAGCCCTCGTGTCCCTGAGCATCTCCTCTATTCATTGCCTTGTCCGAAGCTGATTGGATTGATCAGAATCGTCGAGATTGTCAGTAGAAGGCAAAGGTTGTCCGTAAGGTGATCCAGCGGGACATAGTCATACACTTTAATTCCCTAACTTTTGCCTGGACCGCCCTTTCAGGTTTTCAGTCCACCGGGATACCCTTTTTAGGCCCAAGTCACCCTTTCGGGTTTTCGACTTGCCGGGTGTACAAACTTTTTTGTTTTATCCCGAACCTTTTTGGTTCGCCGGGATGCCCTTGTTTTGCCTAGGTGTGTCAACCTAGAGGGTCTCTTTATGCGTAGTATCTTTTGACTATATCCACGTTCACAGGGTATGGCAGGTCGTCGCAATCCATAGTGGTTAAGATCATTGCCCCACCAGAGAATATGATTTTGATTACAAATGGTCCTTCGTATGTAGGAGTCCATTTGCCCCAGGGATCACCTTGCGGCAGTATGATGCGCTTGATCACTAGATCCCCAACTTGATACACTTGTCGTCTGACCTTTTTGTTGAAAGCCTTGATCATCCGTTTTTGATACATTTGACCATGACAGACAGTCGTAAGCCTTTTCTCATCAATCAAGTTCAGTTTATCAAGTCGAGTATGGATCCAATCGTCTTTGTTCAGCCCTGCATCCTTCATGATTCTCAAAGAAGGGATCTGGACCTCAATAGGTAAGACAGCCTCCATGTCGTACACCAGAGAGTAGGGTGTTTCCCTGGTTGATGTGCGTGCCGTGGTACGATACCCGTGGAGAGCGAATCATAGCATCTCATGCTAGTCTTTGTATGTGACTGTCATTTTCTGTATGATCTTTCTGATATTCTTATTTGCGGCTTCGACAACACCATTCATCTTTGGCCGATAAGAGGAAGAATTGTGATGCTGGATCTTGAATTGCTCGCACAGGGCGGTGATCATAGTATTGTTTAGATTCATACCATTTTCTATGATGATTCTCTCCGGGATACCATACCGGTAGATGAGATTCTGTTTAGTGAACTGGGCGACAACATTCTTGGTAACGGAAGATAAAGAAGTTGCCTCAACCCATTTTGTAAAATAACCAATGGCCACTAAGATGAAGCGGTGTCCACTAGAGGTTGTTGGTTTGATTTCCCCAGTCATATCTATGCCCCACATAGCAAAGGGCCAAGGAGCCGTCAAGACATTCAGAGGAACCGGAGGTACATGCACCTTGTCAACATAGATCTGACACTTGTGGAAGGTTCGAGAGTGTTGATAGCAATCTGCTTCCATGGTAGACCAGTAATAGCCTGCCCGTAGGATCTTCTTTGCCATCGTATACCCACTGGAATGGGTGCCAAAAGTGCTTTCAGGTAACTCAGCCATGATATTTTCTGCTTCAACCTTGTCTATGCACCGAAGTAACACAGAGTCATGGTTGCGTTTGTAGAGAATGCCATTACTAAGGAAGAATTTAGCAGAGAATCTTCTTAAGAACTTCTTATCATTGACTGAAGCTCCTTCCGGATATTCTTGAGCCTCGAGATACCTCTTGACTTCGTGAAACCAAGGCCGGTCCACTACTTCTTCAGTATTAATCTCGTGATAGTGAGCTGGTTCATCCATTCGCTTGATGGTGATCTAGGGAGCCTCATTATCCCATTTAAGTTTAAACATGGATGACATTGTGGCTAGTGCGTCTGCTAGCTGATTTTCTTCTCGCGAGAAATGCTCGAAGGTAATCTTCTCAAAATGTGGGAGCAATGTCAACACATGTTCTTTATAGGGGATAAGGTTAGGGTGTTTGGTGTCCCATTCCCCTTTGATTTGGATGATGACCAAAGCTGAATCTCTGAATACATTTATGGATTTGATCCCTAAGTCTATGGCAGCTTTGAGACCAAAAATGCACGCTTCGTATTTTGCCATGTTGTTTGTACAGTTTAAGCAGAGTCTTGCAGTAAAGGGAGTATGACATCCTTCAGGGGATATAAGTACGACACTTTCCTAGTGCGTTGGATGCCCCATCAAAGACCAGGGTCCATCGGGATCCTTGTTCAGGTCCGTCATATGGTCTGAATTCTTCACAGTTGTTTACCATCATGATGTCTTCATCTAGGAATTCGAACTTCATGGACTGGTAGTCATCCACAGCTTGGTGAGCAAGGTGATCAGCTAGTACACTGCCCTTTATTGCTTTCTGGTTAGTATATTGTATGTCATATTCTGTAAGGATCATCTGCCATCTCGCTATTCTCCCAGAGAGAGCAGGTTTCTCGAAGATGTACTTTATTGGATCCATTTTAGATATCAACAAGGTAGTATGGGTCTGCATATACTGTCTTAGCTGGTGAGCAGCCCATGCCAGAGCGCAACAAGTTTTCTCGAGCAATGAATATCTTGTTTCACAGTCGGTAAACTTTTTGCTCAGGTAATAAATAGCATGCTCTTTTCGGCCAGACTCGTCATGCTGCCCCAACACACACCCCATTGAATTTTCCAAAACAGTTAGATACATGATCAATGGTCTACCCTCGACTGGTGGCATCAAAATAGGAGGCTCTTGTAGTTACTCTTTGATCTTGTCGAAAGCAGTTTGGCACTTATCATTCCATTTGACTACTTGATCTTTCTTCAGTAATTTGAAGATTGGTTCACAAGTAGCTGTTAGGTGAGAAATGAATCTGGAAATGTACTTTAAACGTCCCAAGAATCCTCTGACTTCCTTCTCAGTACGAGGAGCAGGCATCTCTTGTATCGCTTTCACCTTGACGGGATCTACTTCAATGCCTTTATTGCTGACGACAAAGCCTAGGAGTTTATCAGACCTCACCCTAAATGTGCACTTATTTGGGTTCAACCTCATCTTGTATTTCTTTAGTCTCTCAAACAGTTTCTGTAAATGATCAAGGTGCTCTTCTTCTGTTTGAGACCTAGCTATCATGTCGTCCATATAGACCTCTATTTCGTGATGTATCATGTTGTGAAATAGAGCTACCATGGCACGTTGATAGGTTACCCCAGCATTCTTCAGTCCGAATGGCATAACCTTGTAGCAAAATGTGCCCCACTGTGTGACAAAGGTTGTCTTCTCCATGTCCTCAGGTGCCATTTTGATTTGGTTGTATCCTGAGAAACCGTCCATGAAGGAAAACACTTTATGTTGTGTCGTATTGTCAACTATAACATCAATGTGGGGTAGTGGGAAATCATCCTTATGGCTTGCCCTATTCAAATCTACGTAGTCCACACGCACATTCGCACTTTTCCGTCCTTTTTAGGCACGAGAACAACATTGGGAACCCATTGTGGATAGGAGGTGACGGCCAAGAATCCAGCGTTGAATTGTTTCATGACTTATGCTTTGATCTTCTTTGACATATCTGGTCGCATACGACGAACCTTTTGTTTTACTGGTGGACAATCTTCTTTTGTTGGTAGACGATATACTGCAATATCTGCATCAAGTCTTGGCATGGCTTCATACGACCAGGAAAAGACCTCAACATAATCATGTAACAATTGAATCAGACGCTTCTTGACACTGGGTTCTAGATTGGCACCCACCTTGACTTATCTTTTGTCTTCTTCAGTACCTAGGTTAACCGTGTCAATGGATCTTCGTGGGGCTGAATGGTCCTCTCTTCTTGCTGTAGTAACCTGGCGAGTTCCCCTGACACTTCACAATCTTCCTCACCTTCATCTTCGGCTTGATAGATTAGATTTTTAGAATCACAGAAGGCCATAGCAGAATCGTTACCCATGGGATCCCGAGTGGACGTAAACATGCATTATGTGCGTGAGTGTGTGTAAGAGTATAACTATCTTTGAAAGAAATGAAAATGTAAAAAAGGAAAAACAATAAGCACAAAGTTTCTATGCAAAAAAATGTCCATGATTCATTGATGTCATATGGAAATGAGATAATAACCCTTACAAATGGACCATTGTGCCTTAGGTAAGACACAAGGTTTTAAGAGTCTGAATTGTTTAATATTACAGATCCGACAAAATGTAAATACAAATTACTGTGGGATAAAAGTGATCGGGACGAAATCTCTAGCCTCCCAGTTGCTGAGCCTTCCATTGACAGTTGGGAAAATCCAATCCTCCAGGTTGTAGCTGTCTTCATCCTCCTCCACAGTGCTGACTTGGTGGTTGCTGATCTTCAAGGGTGGTCCTCCAGCACGAGCGCGGCGTACAGCCTTCTGGGCACCTGAAGTGAAACCCAGACCAAAATTATCATATTTGTATAGAATATCTGGGAGTTGACCCCAAATAGTGCACCCACCTTCTTCTATCACTGCCTTGGCATCCTTCAAAGACGACATCTTGAGCGGAGGCCTTGTGATCTTGGGAACTTGAGACACAACCTTGGTTACTGCCACAGTTTGTGGGACTTCTTCAAAGTGCTGGAATGGAGTTTCAATAAATTCACCATTTAACTCCATATATCTGAAGGAATTTAGATGGCTGACCATATACTCTTCTTCTCCATGAACAATGATGATTTTCCCTTGAATTGGATATTTCAGCATTTGATGCAACATGGAGGTAACGACACCAGCATTGTGGATCCAGGGTCGGCTTAACAAGCAGGAATATGACAGGCGAATATCCATTACATAAAAAGTTGAATCAAATGTTTGGGTTCCAACTTTTATGGGGATGTCCACTTCCCCATGCACCATCCTTTTTAAACCGTCAAAGGCCCTTACTACTATGTTGCTCGGCTTCAATGTCAATCCCTCACAGTCAAGCCTATCGAGAGCCTTTTTAGGCAACGCATTCAAAGACGAACCAGTGTCCACCAAAATATGAGCCAAGGTCGTGCCCCTGTATTCCACTGAGACATGCAACCCCTTGTTATGCTTCCTCCCTCTTGGCGTTAAATTAGCATCTGAAAAACCTAAACCATTATCTACAATCAAGCTGGCTACGCAGTCTTGGAACTTATTGGCAGATGTTTCTTGGGGTACATGGGCAGTTTTCAGGAATTTTACCAAGGCTTTTACGTGAGCCTCAGAACATAGTAATAAAGCCAGCATGGAAATTTTAGATGGAGTTTGCCCCAGTTGCTCGACTATGTTGTAGTCGCTTATTTTTATGATCTTTAGAATTTCCTACATCTCTTTTCGAGAGGTCTCAAGGATAGCTACTGATTGTGCCTTCGTTCGGACAGGCTCAACCAGAATACCTTTACCTCGAGTCTCAGTTGACTCGGCAGTAGGAATGTCAGTAGGGGTGATAACATGGACTGTATCAGCTTTGTCAGTAGGAGTCTTAGCAAAGATGATTGTAGGACTGGGAATAACCTTTGGAGGAGCAACAACAACAAGAATGATTACTGTGATACGGTGGCAGAATCGACTGTTCAATACTGGTTTACATTTTGCGCTTTTTGTTCGCAAGATGTCGCGGTAAGCAAGAGTCGCCACCGACTTTTATTTCATCCAATCTTGTAAAAGGAAAAAGAACAGAAAAAAAACCTTTTTTCGAGATATTCTGAGTACGGGGGGTAGATTATAGAAAAGGAAGGTGTTAGCACCCTTTCTATCCGTAGTTATCTACGGGCTCTTAGGTACTTGCTCAATTTTCAAATTGCTTGTGTGTGTTTGTCTTGAAAATGTAGTGAGGCAAACCCTAGGAGTGAAACATGTGCATATGATTTGTTTAAATTATTTAATCTTTTCACATTAGGTGATCTACCGTTTAAAATTTCAAGTATTCTTTTCATACAATCCTATTAGCCATGGATCTAGGTAGTTAAAGATTGCGGGAATTTAAAGTGCGAAAAATAAACCTAGCTATTACAAGGCTTCGGGGAGGGGGATTAATTACATAACCAAAAATCGGGGATTTAAACATTAAATAAAAACCCTAGTTTTAACTATTACAAACCAGTAAGCAGTTACATAATTAATCAAAAATAAATACGCGCGACAATCGTAAATACGAGAGAACTCGGGTTTTGACCTTGGCTACCTAATAGGATTAATTAAAGAAAAAAAATCATTTTTTGTCATTTTTATTTAAGGAAATAAAAACCAAATTGAATTTAATTAAAGAAAAAAAATCATTTTATCTCATTTTTATTTAAGGAAATAAAGACCAAATTGAATTTAATTAAAGAAAAAAAATATCATTTTTTATCATTTTTATTTAAGGAAATAAAGAATAAATTGCAAAATATCCTAATCACCAATTAAGTTTTAATTATGAAAAATCATAAAATTAATGAAAAAAACAATTAACCTATTTTTGTGTTTTTATTTTGAGAAGGAATTAAAATTAAGAATTAAACCTAATTTCTATTTGATTTTAATTAAGAAAAAAAGATTTAAGTTAACCTAATTAAACTAATTAATGCAATTAAATATTTTATGGAAAAAAAAGACTAAACCTTATATTGTTTGTGATTTTCTGATTTTTATGTTTTGATTAAAAATGATTTTTGGAAATTAAATAAAATAAAAAATTAAAATAATAAAAAGAATTGAAATAAAATAAAAAAAGAAAAGATTGGGCCTGGTGGTAGAATGCAGACTGGGGGGTGCATTGCCAAATTGTTAGGCTCAAATTGGTTGGCCCATGTTCCTTGCATGTGATCCTATGTGGATTAGCTTCAGAGAGTGCACCATGGGCTGCTGTAGTTGGACACTGGATCTGGACCAAGGGATGATCCAAAGGGTAGGATTTGTGAGCGTATGATGGATGCATGGAATGGTGATGCACTGAATCTGCAGTAAATTGTTAGGAAAATAATAAAAGTGTGAATTAATAATTAAAAAAACCTAACTCTTATTAATTTACAAGTTAATTATGAAATAAAATCAATATTGATTAAATCAAAACAACTTTCATGTCAAAAATTATTTTAATTAATTGAAAGCCTAAAACTAATATTTAATGATTTTTTTTGTGATTTTATATGTTGATTAAATTAATGATAGAAAACAAATCAAGTGAAAAATAAATAAATGAAAAGGGTTAGAAAAGAAAATAGTCAAAAAAGTGAAAAACGCATGGGGTGGGTGATGAACCCATGCCCCTTGGGTCACAATTAGGTGCCTCATCCACCAAGCCAAGCTATTGTTTGTGATTAAAACCTGTTCTACGTAACAACAAGAACTCATTTGGACAGTTAATAAACATTAGCAATGCATGAAATTAATTATATGAATATTTGAAAGAAAAGCAAATCGGAGAAGATGAGTATGCTTGTTTCAAGCATCAATGGCCGTGACTTTAGACCTATTCTTACCCTTAGATACCTCAGGAATTATTTGTAATTGATGGCTTGGACTGAAAGTGGCTGGATCTTCGGTTTTGACTTTGCACTAGTTTTGACAGAATTTGAGGTTTTTAGAGAGTGTTCTTAGGAAGCCAATTTCATGCTCCCTGGTGTATGAGGGTGTTGTGTTTATAAAGAGGAGGAATTTAGGTCAAAAATAATGGAAGAAATCTCATGGTATCTTGAGGAATTATGAAGATTTGATTTGATTTTGGCCTTGTATGATTTCTTTCTAAAATAGCTCCAATCATGACTTTTTCAATCTAAATCATCCTTGCACGAATTACATGCCATGCTAGCTGTATATGGACTCATAATGTGCACAAAAATCCCAAGATTTGATTTGCTTTTATTATTTTACCATTTAATTTGATTTATTTTGGTTTAAATGAATAAAAAATCAAAATAAATGATAAAAATAATAAAATAATAGGTGGAAAAGCTCAGGGGTCGTGGGTCCTATTAGAAACATGTTTCAAACAAGAAAACACGGGCCCTTTTGGAAAAATGCGAATTTGATCAATGTTGACTTTTGACAATATTTCCAAAAATTGCCAACTTTGACAATGCACAACTCTCTCAATTTTGACCCTAGGAGGGTCTTCTTGGAATTTTTAGAAAGCTTAGGATGTCCTCTAAACAATAATTTTTGTTTCATCTCAATTGGATCTTCCATGTTCATGTATGAAGCTTTGACCCAAAAGGTGTTTTTGTTGACTTTTCAAAAAGACCTATAATGTCAAAATTCATATCTTTTTATGAGTGCATATTTTAAACTTGAACGCTGTAGATGAATTGTATGGAATTGTGTTGTACCCCAAAATTTGCCCTCCCATTTCCTCAAAATTTTCTCATCACAAGACCTTTGAAGATCAAGATACAGTTAGGGTTTCCTCTGCTCAAGGCTTCTCCTTGCACTGTGGACTCAAATTAGGGTTTGTGTTTGCCCTAGGATGTTTTGACCTAAAATGCCTAAAATGACTTTCATGCTTCATGTTGGACTCCCAAGTTTACCCATGCCAAGTTTCAAGTCTTGATTCCAAGTTTTACCCAGTCAATTGGACAGTTGACCTAGAAATCAGCTGTATTGGGGAAAAAGTCAACTGTGGCCAATTGACAGTCAAACCTCATGAAATTTGATCCACATCAACATTATGAACTCACATGGACCATTTGATCAAGTTTGAATCACAATTCCACAAGAAATTTGATCAGATCATCAAAAGGGCAAAATGGTCATTTTTAGGATTTTGACTGCACAAAGGCAATTTTTGACTGTTGGACCTAGCCAATGGCAAACCAAGCTCACATATGGCCTCAAGGACTCAATGGAGTTATCTTGACATGTTCATCAAGCTCAAAAGATCCCAAGTACACAAGATTGACAGTTGAATTTCCCAGTCAATTGATCAATTTTGACTGTATACTGAAAGTCAAACTTTGACTTTTTGGTCAAAATCAAGAGTCAAGATTCATTTTTCATCAAAACTTGCCAAATCATGAAACTTGTTCACCAAGAAATCACAAAATGCAAATTAGGGTTTGAAAATGGAATTTTTCATAACTTAGAATTTTTCTAAGTTATGAAAAACCCTAATTTTTTCCCAACTTTGCCCCATCTTTTCACCATGATCCATTTGGATTCAAACAAAAGTCAAAACATTAAAGTTGTAGCTTGTTGCATAATCTACAACTTTGATTCACAAAGTTTTCTCATTTGAAGCTTGTATCTCAAGTTATGATTTTTTGAATAAGGGCACTAAACCATCTTTTAACTTAGTGAAATTTGACCTATTTTGACAAGGTTTTCTACCCTACTTCAAGGCCACTTTTCATACCCTTCCACTTGGAATTTTGATTTGCATTTCAAAGATGGATTGTAGTACACATTCCAAGATTTCCAAAATGTCCAAGAACTCATCAAACAACCTCATAACTTGAGAGATTCGAATTTCACAAGTTGGCAAAAATTCACTTTTGTTCTTCATCAAGACATGTTCATGAACTTGGCAAATTTGAACTCAGCATAGTTTGTGCTACTTTGCAGGTCCTTAAACCACATTACACTCCTTAATTTAATGCTTGTTCATTGTGTCTAAGTGTTGTTCCATGAATTCAAGCATTATACACAAGATTGATCCATTTTTGGATAAAGTGAACTTTCCATTTTTACAAAAGTTTGCTTTATGTCAATTGGTAAATCAAACAAGTACATAGAAGATCTGCTTAGCACAAGATTATGTGCATAACACACTGATCAAGAGATGTTTATGCAGCACATTAGGGGGTCCTATACTGACCTAGAACACCAATTTGCTTTTGTTGCTTAGAAAAGAAGAAAAGTCCATAACTTGTGACAACTTGAATCTCAGCTTACAAACACAACACAAAAGATATCAAACACATTCAAAATCACCCAACCAAGCTTTTGCACGAGCCTTTTGCCTTTCAAACACTCTCCATCTCAGAAACACCACAAAACTGCTCAAACAGAGCAAGCCCTGCAGATTGAGTGCTATCTCTCAATCCCTTCGAGCATTTTGATCAAGACCTGTTCCTCTACCTTCCTTACAACATATGCAAACTATCCAGAAGCTAAGGCACGATCTGTAGTTGCTCTAACCACTTCCACCATTTTCATATCTTTGACTTGCAGGTGAAGTTCTACAGCTTGATACAAGAAGGTTCAAGACAAAGTAAGCATTGAAAAAGCATCCCTGGACCTCAAGGAAGCTTTTCCAATCATTACATTGCACTGAAAGTCTCTCATTCCCCACATAGAAGTTCAACTGCACAGGTAAAAGTTTGAATTCGTATCTCTCTTATTATGCATCTTTAGTCTTAAGTTTGTGAAGAAACAAGGTCCTACTCATAGCCCTGAACATGTACATAGCTTTACTTTTCATTTCTTTTGTCTGAGTAGAGAGAATTTGAGTTCTGAAAATGGTAGAAAAACTAGGTCAGAAATGGGGGGGAGAGAAATTCTCCCTCATCTTAGAGAGATAGTTCATGTTCTTTATATGTATGAAATCGTGAGATTATGCTTTACATGTTTTGTGTTGGAAGTTTGTTCAAAGGATCAAAGAATCAGGACCTTGATGTTGAAGCAAGAGGCGCGCGTTTTTGAACTCAGTCTTGGCCAAAGGTTGAAGACAGTGTTTCATTGGGCTGGGCTTTTGTGTTCTTTCTTTTCACACCATCTTTTTTGGTTTACACCCCCCTGAGCCCATTTGCTCATTTTTTAACATTTTTGACTTTTTCTTTTTTTGGCTGACTTTGTTTATTTTTTCTCATGCCATTTAAAAATTTAAAATATTTTTTCCATCATTTTTTGCATTTATTGCATATTTATTTGTTTATTTTCTTTGTTTGTACATTAATATATATATATATATACCATTATTATAATAAAATAGAAAAAAGGTGTAAATACATTTTTATTTTTATTTACCTTCTGAAAATATTTCACACAAAAAATACCTTTTTTATTTATTTTATTAAAATATTAAAATACTTATTTTGTGTATAATGCATATTTAGGGTTTAATATATATATATATATATATGTTTATTAATATATTTAAGCTAAAATATAAAAAATACTTGATTTTTTTTCATTTTTATTAATATTTGATATAAAAATACCTTTTTCCATAACATACTTCATTTTATTTTATTTTTATAAATAATAAATAAATAGTTGTGTTAAATTAAATAATACCTTTTTCTTTAAAAATTAGGGTTTTTATCCTAAGTTCAAAATACTCAAAAAATAATACATTTTTATTTTCTTTTCCCTTTTACATAAATAATATTTTCTCATACACATAAAAAAACTTTCTTTTTGCATTTCACATATTTATTTAATTTACATTTAATTATGCAATTTATTTACCTTGCAAATATTCAAAATGATGTAATAATCTAGATTTAAATTCTTGTCAATATCCCCATTTGAACATTTGTACCCCCCTTCCCATATTTGGTTTTGTAATAGCTTACTAATTTTAATTTCGCACTTTATTGCTTTCTAATGATAACATGCTAGAATTAGGGTTTGTATGCGAAAAAACGATAAAAAATAGTTTGACCTAATACAAGATAAACAAGCATGAAAATGGACACACAAATCACACTTGCACCCCCCTAGGGTACTCCACTTGTTGCCTTCAAATAAAAGGGCCATGTTGCATGTTAAACTTCTTTGGGCAAAACAAACAATTTGAATGATCATAGTCCCTCGACAAAACTTTTCAAAACAAACAAAAACAAATGATCAAGTCCCTTAGAGAAATTGCCCAAAGACATTTAACGCCGTTGCAATTATGGTCTAAAACGATGACCCGCGCCTGTCCCTCTCACATCCTAACACAAGGTTGCCCACCAAATACAATGGTGGAGCAAACTTGTTAAAAGGGTTAAAGTATAGCAATAATCTTTTGAGAAATTTAGGAGTAGATAACCTCTTAGTTACTTGAATCAACTTGCAAAACAAAATACTTGCCTAATTTCAAAATCACACCTCATAACACTTTCAAAACAACTTTCAAAAACAAATGAAAACTTTTTCAAAAGACATACATCTTTGTATACATCCCCACATGGATCATTACAAAGGTTGCCACCACATTGGCCTCTTTTCAAAAACATTTTCAAAACCCACACACTCAAGCACCATTTAAAACAATTGAAAACAAAAGGCAAGTGATCTAAGCAAGTAACTAAGAGCCCATGGATAACCATGGATAGAAAGGGTGCTAATACCTTCCCTTTCTATAATCTACTCCCCGAACCCAAGAAAACATCTCAAAAGGTTTTTGCTGTGCTTTTTAACCTTTCCTTAGGATAAAATAAAAAGTCGGTGGCGACTCTTGCTAACCGCAACATTTGCGAATACAAACGCAAAACACTAGTCAGTTCTCCCACCGTATCACAGAACTGGCGACTCTGCTGGGGATAGACTTTTAAAGTGGAGTAACCTTAGGGTTTAGATCACCTTTGTTTTCAATTGCTTGCTTTGTTTGCTTTTACATCTTGTGGGCTTTGTATCGGAGTTTTATAGATTCTAACCCGGATCTGGGGAAACCCTTTTAGGTAGCAACAAGGCTGTGAGGGAACTGTGCAGGGTATACCGACATGGTTGAAGCAGTCTGCTACGTTGATGTGGCACTTTGGTGTGTACCGGTAACCCTTGAGTTCAGTCAAGGAGAGTACGGGGCCGCCGCGTGGTGTCATGAAGCATCAACTGACCTTAGGAACCTTAATTGAACCATCTTGGCCTTTTAGGGGTAGTGAGATAACTGACTTTGGTGCAGTCCGAGGTTGGTTGATACTCGATACTACACTCAATTGAGGTTTGCTTTCCTGGAATATTTCGGTCGCCAGTTCAGTGGCTAAATCGAAACGATGAACAATGAAAGCAATCCAGTGATATTGGGACCGTTAGAACCCGGTTACTTTTGATAGGACAGGTTGAGCCCACCAAACTTCAAGAGGGTAATACCCAGACCCCATGCATGCCTAAACTCTAAGGGTTGGTGTGACTTGTGTGCCTTACCATGTTTTGCCTCTGTGAATGTTTATAGTGCATTTAATCATCACATCATTACATCATACAAACATCATGAGCAATGACTAACCATTTCAAGGGTTTCGAATCTTCATCTTTGTTCTTGTTTTATAGGACATGGAAACTGCTCGCAGAAAGACAATTCAGATTAGCCTTGTAAAGATCCCTCCTCAGCTTAAGGAACTTCTGTCCAGGATTCCCGAGGGTTCTTCATTCAGTGAGAAACATGGAAGACTCATCAACTTGGTTAACACCAACATTGAGGAGGACTTGATAAAGGTCCTGTTCCAATTCTTTGACCCTCTGCATCACTGCTTCACCTTCCCGGATTATCAGTTGGTGCCTACATTGGAAGAGTTCTCCCGACTTCTGAAGGTCCCTATCCTTGATCAACTACCCTACAACGGTACGGAAGAGGAACCCAAGCTTGAAGAGATTGCTAAAGCCTTGCACCTACAGACATCTGACCTCAAGGGACATTGGGAAGTTAGAAGTGGTATCAAAGGATTCTTAGCTAGATTTCTGTTTGAAAAGGCTCAAGAATGTTGGAACTCTCTTGACCTACGAGCTTTTGAAGAAGTCATGGCCCTCCTTGTCTATGGTTTGGTGTTGTTCCCTAACCCAGATCAGCTTATTGATATCAATGCGGTCCAGATCTTCATGACCAAGAATCCTATACCTACACTGTTGGGGGACATCCTTCACTCATGTTACACTCGAACCATGAGAAGGAGGGGTGTCCTTTTGTGTTGCACTCCTCTCCTGGGAAGGTGGTTTATTTCGCACCTTCCACAATCAGTTTTGAAGAACGAGCGGGGTTTGAGATGGTCACAACGGTTAATGACTCTCACGCATGCAGATATACATTGGTGCCCTAGGTCTAGGGAAGACATCACTATCATTGATCGTTGTGGGGAGTACCCTAATGTTCCTTTATTTGGAATCAAAGGAGGTATTACTTACAACCCATGCCTGGCTTGGAGACAGTTTGGTTATGCTCGGAAGGATGGCCCTCATGACATGTTAATTCCCGACATAGTTTTTGACTTCGACAACGATACTCAAGGACTTCGTCAGAGATTTATCAGAGCTTGGAGGATGCCAAGTAGGATAGACAGCAAGACATTGGGGCACCGGAACTCCATCCTGTTGGAACCTTACCTCAAGTGGGTACGAGCCCGCTCCCAGAAATTAGTGATGCCTTATCCTCATATGCTTCCTGTGATCAAAGAACCAGTCTTGGAAGGAGAAGCATCCTACACCATTCAACATCCCGACATGCCCACCTCCTGGGAAGAGATGCAGAAGAGCTGGATCCAACTTAAGGAAGAACGGAATTCTCTTGAGACCAGTCTACAGGCTAGTGAAAAGAAGGTCCTGGAACTCACCCGCCTGCTGCACGAGGAAAAGAATCTCAACACCTACATCGCGCCAAAGAGGATGCGCAATGTCTTTTTACCTTAAGGAGTTATTTTGTAATATTTGGCCCATGAGGCGTTTATGTACTAATGGATTTCTCCTTATTAATATGATGTGCGTTCCTTTTTGTCTACAACAAATTTTGAATATTCTAAATCCTTGAATGCATTGCATACATACGCATTCCATTGCACCATATGCATAGCAGGTACCCTATTTCACAGGTTGCTTAATTTTCTTCGCTGTTTATGTGCACAGTCGTCATGAATCCAGAGTCCTCCAGTGAGCAAGCAATCAAGGCCCTTCAGGCCCAAAGTGCACAGTTTCAAGAGATGGTCCTAAGCCTAGCCCAAGGTCAGCAAGAGTTGAAGACTCTACTCCTGAAGAAGAAGAAGAAAAAGAGGACTGCATTGTTCAACACCGGACGCAGATTTGGGAACACACTCCACAATGAAGCTGATCCAACCACTTCTTCTGCTGAGAAAAACAGTCCCCAAGGGGGAGGAGCTCCTAGTCCCGCAGTCTCCGACAACGAGACAGACTATAATGACGAACAATACCCACCTGCTGCTGACAGATACAAACAATTGGAGGACCGCTTGAGTGCCATGGAAATTCAGAATGTGCCGGGACTGGATTTCGGAGATTTGGGGTTATCTTCTGGGGTAGTCATTCCACACAAGTTTAAGGCGCCTGCCTTCGCCAAGTATGATGGGGTCTCCTGCCCAAAGCTGCATCTAAGGTCGTACGTAAGGAAAATTCAACCTTACACGGCGGATAAGAACCTCTGGATTCACTTCTTCCAAGATAGCCTCTCGGGGTCACAGCTTGAATGGTTCTACCAATTGGACGGAGCTAGCATCCGAAACTGGGAAGATTTGGCAACCGCATTCTACAGACAATACCAATATAATTCTGATCTCGCTCCTACGCGTACCCAACTTCAGGGTATGTCTCTAGGGGCGGGTGAAGGGTTCAAAGAGTACGCTCAAAAATGGAGAGATTTGGCTGGCAGGGTGCAGCCTCCATTAACTGATCGAGAGCTGGTTGATATGTTCCTTGGGACTTTGTCTGGTCCGTTTTTCAATCATTTGGTTGGTAACTCCTCCGCTGGGTTCACAGATTTGATATTAACGGGAGAAAGAATTGAAGCTGGCATCAGGTCAGGCAAGATACAGAAGGCTGCCTCTACGAGTGCTGAGAAGAGGCCGTTTAAGAAAGAAGCAAGTGCCGTCTATGGTCCTAGAAGACAAGTCAAGCCCGAAAGTCGCCAAGCCGTCAATGCTTTGGTCATCTCCAAACCTGTTGCTGCTCCTCAGCAGTACAATCAACAAAGAAGTGAAAGGCCCAAGAGGCAGTATACCCGACTGAGTATGACATTATCTCAAATTTTACCCCAACTATTATCCACTAACCTGGTGACCCTCAAAGAAGCTCCTAAGGTCGTCAACACTGCGTCTCCTAAATACAACCCAAATGCCCGGTGTGCTTATCATTCTGATAGTCCCGGGCACACTACTGATGATTGCTGGGCCTTGAGAAACAAAGTGCAAGATCTGATCGACGCGAAGGAAATTCAGTTTGAAGCGCCAGAAAGACCAAATGTTGTAACGGCTCCTATGCCCCAGCATAGGGTAAATGCCATTGAGGAAGAAGTGTATGCTGTTTCGATAAATGAAGTTGTTACCCCTCTGAAGACTGTTAAGAGGAACCTACTGCGGGCCGGTTTATTTCCGGGTTGCGGTGAAGGTTGCCTATTTTGTGCTGTTTCCCTATCTGATTGTCCCTTGCTAAGGTTAGGCATCCAAGGCCTAATGGATAGCAAGGAGATTCTATTCAAAAAGACTGCTGTTCAATTGGTTCCAATGAAAGAAGTTTCCGTGATTACCATCTTCAAAAATCCAATCAAGGCTCCCCCGAAGAAGCCTATTCAAATCATGACAGTGGCGCCTGTGATCATTACTGTTCCAGGGCCCCTCTCTTACGTGTCTGATAAAGCTGTCCCCTGGCATTATGGGGCAGACGTGTATGTAAATGGAATCAAACAAGAATTTGACGCTAGTGCCAGTATCTGCGATATCACCGGTCCAGCTAAAGTCACCCGCAGTGGCAGGCTCTTCTCGCCTGACATTGCGCCGCCCGCTATTCGAAAACCCCTCCTCATAAAACATGCAAGTTTACCTAGTCCTGTTGCTGATCAAATTGTGTCCCCTGCTGCCGAGTCATCAAATGCTCGGGGCAAAGGGATTGAAGAAGAGCCTGCCCGGATGGAGGCACCAATACCCGTAAATGCTGAGGCCTCCCGACAAGAAATGGAGGAGATTCTGAAAATAATAAAGAAAAGTGATTTTAATGTTGTCGAGCAGTTGGGGCATACACCCTCCAAGATCTCCCTGCTCTCCCTATTGCTATGCTCCGAGGCCCATGCTAAGGCCTTGATCTCATTTCTCAAGACGGCCCATGTGCCGCAGGAGACGTCTGCAGTTCAGTTCACTGACTGCATAGCGAATCTGACGGCGGACAACGGCTTGGGTTTTTCGGATGCTGACCTGACCGCAAAAGGGAGAGACCACAATGATGCCCTGCATGTCTCTATTGAATGCAGGGGCACCACTCTGGCACATGTATTAGTGGATACGGGTTCTTCCTTGAATGTTCTACCGAAAAAGGCTTTAGATCGTCTGGATTATGAAGGCCTGGAGTTGAAACCCAGCAATATCATCGTCAGGGCCTTTGACGGTTCTAAAAGGATGGTTCATGGAGAGGTTAACATCCCTATTCGTGTGGGCTCTCAAGTGTTTGACTCTACCTTTTACGTGATGGATATACGTCCATCATACTCTTGTCTGTTGGGTCGACCTTGGATCCATAAAGCTGGGGCAGTGACCTCCACCTTGCACCAGAAGCTGAAGTACCCCGTTAGGGGGAAGATCGTCACTGTACAAGGAGAAGAGGAGTATATGGTGAGCCATTTGAATTCCTTCAGGTACATCGAGATGGACGGAGAGTTCATTGAAACCCCCTTCCAGCATTTCGAGGAGGTACATCCAATTTCAGCAGCTGCAGAGACAACGGCCGAAGAGAATGATTCCTTGAAGATGGCTTCCCTAAGGGATGCCCGGGCTGTGGTACAGAAAGGTAATTGTGCACACTGGGGTCAGCTTCCTGACTTCACTCAGAAGAACGACAAGTTTGGGCTAGGCTTTACTGCAGAGGCTCAGAAGGCGGTGCGCAAAGAGAAGATCGGAAAGGCTCCGGTGTTTATTTCCAGCTCAAGGGTGAATGCTATCGAGGAGGATATGGAGGAAGTTGAGTTTGACAGTTGGATCTACCCGACTACCAGCAACGGACCTAGCAACTGGACGGCAAAGGATTTTACCCCTATCACATTTGTCACGCAGTAATTGATTTCTTTTGATTTCCAAATTTGTAACAAACAATATGTTAAAACTCTGTTGGCTCGGTGTCCTACCCGGGGCATCGTAGCTCCATTTGTGAGGGCTTTTTGTATGACATTTTCATATATCATCAATCAAAACATTGGACGTTTGTTGCATTTCAAATCTTGTTCTCTTTTTTCTTTCTGTGTTATACATATTGCAAAACAGCTATATTTACACACACTCACTTATACAGGTTTCAATCCACTCTGGATCTCACTGGTAACAGCTCTGTTACCGCCAGTTATGACTTTGAAAATCCGATCAACTTGGCCGAAGACGAAGGTGAAGATGATTGCGAAGTGCCTGGTGAACTTGCAAGACTGCTACTCCAGGAAGAGAGAGCTATTCAACCACATGAAGAGCCTGTGGAGACAATTAACCTGGGTACTGAGACGGATAGAAAAGAGGTTAAGATTGGTGCCAATCTAGAGCTCAGCGTGAAGCAACGATTGATCCAGATGCTACGAGACTACATGGAGATTTTTGCTTGGTCCTATGAAGATATGCCTGGTTTGGATGCCGACATTGTAGTTCACCATCTGCCAACCAAGGAAGACTGCCCTCCAGTAAAGCAAAAAGTTCGACGGATGCGTCCAGAGATGTCTGAAAAGATCAAGGCCGAGGTTATGAAGCAGTTTGATGCCGGGTTCCTTGCAGTGACTTCTTACCCTCAGTGGGTTGCCAACGTTGTGCCAGTGCCGAAGAAGGACGGTAAAGTCAGAATGTGTGTCGACTACAGGGACTTGAACAGGGCCAGCCCCAAGGATGACTTCCCCCTACCTCACATCGATGTCCTGGTTGACAATACAGCTCAACACAAGGTGTTCTCCTTCATGGATGGTTTTTCAGGGTATAATCAGATCAAGATGGCTCCTGAAGATATGGAGAAGACTACCTTCGTGACTCAGTGGGGCACCTTCTGTTATAAGGTCATGCCTTTCGGATTGAAAAATGCTGGGGCAACCTATCAACGTGCCATGGTTGCTTTGTTTCATGATATGATCCATCATGAGATTGAAGTATACGTAGATGACATGATTGCAAGGTCTCAAACTGAGGAGGAGCACCTTGACCATCTGAGGAAGTTATTTGACCGACTCAAGTTATACAAGCTGAGGTTGAATCCCAACAAATGCACCTTTGGGGTAAGATCAGGAAAGTTGCTAGGTTTCATTGTAAGTGATAAAGGTATTCAGGTGGATCCTGCCAAGGTAAAAGCCATACAAGAGATGCCGACTCCAAAAACAGAGAAAGAAGTCAGAGGTTTCCTAGGACGACTAAATTACATTGCCCGATTCATCTCACATCTAACTGCTACTTGTGAGCCAATCTTCAAATTACTGAAGAAAGATCAAGTGGTACGCTGGAATGATGAATGTCAGGCCGCCTTTGAAAGGATAAAGGAATATCTCCAAGAGCCACCCATTCTTATGCCTCCGGTGGAAGGAAGACCTCTGATACTATACTTGACAGTGCTTGATAATTCAATGGGGTGTGTGCTGGGGCAGCATGACGAGTCTGGCCGAAAAGAGCACGCTATTTATTACTTGAGCAAAAAGTTTACCGACTGTGAGTCTCGTTACTCACTGCTTGAGAAAACTTGCTGCGCTCTTGTATGGGCTGCTCGCCGGCTGAGACAGTATATGCTGACTCACACTACTTTATTGATTTCAAAGATGGATCCCATCAAGTACATATTTGAAAAGCCTGCTCTGTCTGGAAGAATAGCGAGATGGCAAATGATCTTAACCGAATATGACATCCAGTATACAACTCAGAAAGCAATTAAGGGAAGTGTACTGGCTGATCATTTGGCACACCAACCTGTGGACGATTACCAATCATTGAACTTTGATTTTCCGGACGAAGACATCATGGTGGTAACTGACTGTGAAGTACCTGGACCGGATGAAGGACCTGAGGAAGGATCCCGATGGTCTATGCATTTTGATGGAGCCTCCAATGCTTTGGGTAACGGTGTCGGAGTTGTAATCATATCTCCCAAGGGGACTCATACTCCACTCACCGCCCGATTATGTTTCAGCTGCACCAACAATATGGCAGAATATGAGGCATGTATCATGGGTTTACAAGCTGCAATCGATTTGAGGATCAAGTTTCTAAGTGTCTTCGGAGATTCCGCTCTCGTGATCAATCAGATCAAGGGCGAGTGGGATACGAAACACCCAAATCTTATTCCTTACAAAGAGTATGTGTCGACCTTGCTCCCCCACTTTGAAGAGATAACTTTTGAGCATTTCCCCAGAGAGGAAAATCAGCTAGCGGACGCACTAGCCACGATGTCTTCAATGTTCAAAGTTAAATGGGACAATGAGGCTCCCCGAATCATAATCTGGAAGTTGGATGAACCGGCGTACTGCTGTGAGCTCGAGGCTGAGAAGGTGACTGAGAAACCCTGGTATCACGAGGTAAAGAGGTACTTGGAAGCTCAGGAATACCCTGAAGGCGCATCTGTCAATGATAAGAAGTTCATGAGGAGGTTTGCTGCAAAATTCTTCCTCAGCAACGGCATTCTCTACAAACGGAATCATGATTCAACCCTGCTACGTTGTGTGGATAAGGCTGAAGCGGAGAAAATCATGATGGAACTGCATGAAGGTACATTCGGAACGCACTCCAGTGGACACACCATGGCTAAGAAAATCCTTCGGGCAGGATATTTCTGATCCACAATGGAAGCCGATTGTTACCAACACTCCCGAACTTGTCATAAGTGCCAGATCTATGCCGACAAGGTGCATATCCCTCCAGTTCCTTTGAATGTCCTAACAGCACCTTGGCCTTTCGCAATGTGGGGGATCGATATGATCGGTGAGATCCGACCGACGGCATCCAATGGGCATCGCTTCATCTTGGTGGCGATCGATTATTTCACGAAGTGGGTTGAGGCAGCTTCCTATGCCACAGTAACCAAGAGCGTCGTGGCACGTTTCATCCGGCATAATCTGATCTGTCGGTACGGCGTCCCAGAAAGAATCATTACGGACAATGGTACCAATCTCAACAACAAGATGATCACTGAACTCTGTGAACAATTCAAGATACAGCACCACAATTCTTCTCCCTACCGGCCGAAGATGAATGGGGCTGTAGAGGCAGCCAATAAAAATATCAAGAAAATTGTGCAGAAGATGACAGTGACCTATAAAGATTGGCACGAGATGTTACCGTTCGCTCTTCATGGGTACCGCACCTCAGCAAGGACGTCAACCGGGGCAACTCCTTTCTCCTTAGTCTATGGTATGGAGGCAGTCTTGCCAATTGAAATCCAGATACCCTCTCTCCGAATAATGAAGGATGTAGACTTGAATGAAGATGACTGGATCCAGACTCGACTTGATCAATTAAATCTGATTGACGAAAAAAGGCTCACCGCTATCTGTCATGGTCAAACGTATCAGAAACGGATGATCAGGGCATTTAACAAGAAAGTCAGACCGCAAGAGTATCAAGTTGGGGACCTGGTAATCAAACGCATCATCCTTCCTCAAAGTGATCCCCGGGGCAAATGGACCCCTACTTACGAAGGGCCATTTGTGGTTAAGCGTGTGTTCTCAGGAGGAGCCATGATCCTAACCACCATGGACGGTGACGACCTTCCTCACCCCGCCAATGCAGACATAGTGAAAAAATACTACGCATAAATAAAAGACCCGCTAGGTTGACATACCTAGGCAAAAAACAAGGGCTTCCCGGCGAACCAAAAGGGTTCGGGCAAAAATAAGGGATGAAATGAAAAAAATCTGTACACCCGGCAAGTCGAAAACCTGAAAGGGCGGCTTGGGCAAAAAAGGGTATCCCGGTGGACTGAAAACCCGAAAGGGCGGTCCAGGCAAAAGTTAGGGATAAAAGCGTAACACTATGTCTCATTAGATCACTTCGCATCCGGAATTCGGCATCAACTATCTGGCTCCAGATTTCGGCATTGACCAATCGGCTTCATCTTCAACTAAGCAGCAAAGCGATGAGACGTTCGAAGACATAAAGGCAATAGCAGAGTTGGAACCCAGTGGGATTGTTCACATAGCTGTTTTGTTTTCTTTTTCAAAATGTAAATACTATTTGGCGATGTCCTCTTACCAAGATGTCAGTCTCTTGTACAAAAAAAAAAAACGCCTATTCACAGGCAAAGTTTAAATCAATACAAATTCACTTGTCCATACAAATTACCATTGTTTCCCCTTTTTTCTGTTTTGTCTTGCGAAGAACGTCCAATGTTCATTTTTGATATATGCATTTGACATTAAATTGCTGATTCATAAATATTTGCATATAAAACAAGAGATTAATTACAGGTGACATCAAAGACAGGGGCAATGTGGAGTTGTCTAATGCAGTCTAGTTGTTTTGTCCGCCAAGGCACCAAGGTAGGTTCAACTGAAAATGTGGCCAAATCATCTTAACTCCCCGCAGAGTAAAACAAGGTTCAGCAATACTTTCCCCAAGAGAAGTTGATCCCCCGTCGATCCTGAAGAAGCCCAACATTCCCGGGCAGGTCTTAAAGCTCATCCCCAGTAGATTCTGAAAGCTTATCCCCTGCAATGTACGGACGTCTCGCCCGAGTTTTATTTAGAGTTATTTCCTCACAAGGACTTATAACTGGGTTATCCTCAGCTAAAAGCCATGGAAGATCGCTCTCGGCAAAGTTCCTTCAGTCCCCAGCGGAGTCTATCTTTGGTATTCCCAAGCAGAGTTTATCTTCGGAGTTCCCCAGCGGAGTTTATCACCATCATCCTCAGCGGAATCCATCATTAAAGTCCTCAGCAGGCCTCTCATCAAAACTTCGGTCAAGTATCTCTTCCGCAGAGCAGCTTCCCGGCCGTTCGTCAAGGATTTATTTTCCTAAGATGAAATTACACTCATAAACATTTCACATTTTCATACATCTTGCTTACATACATGATGAAACGCATACAACATCAAATGTTGAACATCATGACATCATGCATATCATACATCATGACATTGCATACAACTTACGTCTTTGCCTTTTCAGGAAAAAGACGATCTCAAAAACGACTACCTTCAACTGTCACAATTCCAGATTCGATACCTGTATCTAGCCAGGGCACATCTGAGAGTGATCAGTTTCTAGACTCGACTCCTGTATCTAGCCAGGGCACGTCCGCAGAGTTCAAAGATTCGATTCCTGTATCCAGCCAGGGCACATCTATCAACTACAACATTTCCGGATTCGATTCCTGTATCCAGCCAGGGCATATCTGTTGACCACATTTCCAGACTCGATTCCTGTATCTAGCCAGGGCACGTCTGAAGAGTTTGAAGATTCGATTCCTGTATCCAGCCAGGGCACATCTATTGACAACTATTGCCAGATTCGACTCCTGTATCCAGCCAGGGCACATCTGTGAGCAACCGATTGTAGATTCGATGCCTGTATCTAGCCAGGGCATATCTGCATAAAGAGACTGAAGATCAAACACCTGTAACAAGCCAGGAAAACATCCTCCTTCCTCAAATATACAAATCTTTCGCAAAGGAATCTCTTATGCGACAGACACTTCCAAATGGCATCTATAAGCCCATTCCCGACAAGGTTCCGTCACTTCCCCAAATGGCATCTATAAGCCCATCCCCCTATCAACCACCTTTCCAAATGGCATCTATAAGCCCATTCCCAACACCACATGGTTGAGACTCCAGCATGCGAGTGCAAATTTCCGGGCACTCTAGTGTCCAATCTCCTTTTACCCTCGAGTCACGAAAGGTAAACTTGCCAATCTAACTCTTCAGGTCCAAGAAGATTGAACAGGGGCAACTGTTGTACCCCAAAATTTGCCCTCCCATTTCCTCAAAATTTTCTCATCACAAGACCTTTGAAGATCAAGATACAGTTAGGGTTTCCTCTGCTCAAGGCTTCTCCTTGCACTGTGGACTCAAATTAGGGTTTGTGTTTGCCCTAGGATGTTTTGACCTAAAATGCCTAAAATGACTTTCATGCTTCATGTTGGACTCCCAAGTTTACCCATGCCAAGTTTCAAGTCTTGATTCCAAGTTTTACCCAGTCAATTGGACAGTTGACCTAGAAATCAGCTGTATTGGGGAAAAAGTCAACTGTGGCCAATTGACAGTCAAACCTCATGAAATTTGATCCACATCAACATTATGAACTCACATGGACCATTTGATCAAGTTTGGATCACAATTCCACAAGAAATTTGATCAGATCATCAAAAGGGCAAAATGGTCATTTTTAGGATTTTGACTGCACAAAGGCAATTTTTGACTGTTGGACCTAGCCAATGGCAAACCAAGCTCACATATGGCCTCAAGGACTCAATGGAGTTATCTTGACATGTTCATCAAGCTCAAAAGATCCCAAGTACACAAGATTGACAGTTGAATTTCCCAGTCAATTGATCAATTTTGACTGTATACTGAAAGTCAAACTTTGACTTTTTGGTCAAAATCAAGAGTCAAGATTCATTTTTCATCAAAACTTGCCAAATCATGAAACTTGTTCACCAAGAAATCACAAAATGCAAATTAGGGTTTGAAAATGGAATTTTTCATAACTTAGAATTTTTCTAAGTTATGAAAAACCCTAATTTTTTCCCAACTTTGCCCCATCTTTTCACCATGATCCATTTGGATTCAAACAAAAGTCAAAACATTAAAGTTGTAGCTTGTTGCATAATCTACAACTTTGATTCACAAAGTTTTCTCATTTGAAGCTTGTATCTCAAGTTATGATTTTTTGAATAAGGGCACTAAACCATCTTTTAACTTAGTGAAATTTGACCTATTTTGACAAGGTTTTCTACCCTACTTCAAGGCCACTTTTCATACCCTTCCACTTGGAATTTTGATTTGCATTTCAAAGATGGATTGTAGTACACATTCCAAGCTTTCCAAAATGTCCAAGAACTCATCAAACAACCTCATAACTTGAGAGATTCGAATTTCACAAGTTGGCAAAAATTCACTTTTGTTCTTCATCAAGACATGTTCATAAACTTGGAAAATTTCAACTCAGCATAGTTTGTGCTACTTTGCAGGTCCTTAAACCACATTACACTCCTTAATTTAATGCTTGTTCATTGTGTCTAAGTGTTGTTCCATGAATTCAAGCATTATACACAAGATTGATCCATTTTTGGATAAAGTGAACTTTCCATTTTTACAAAAGTTTGCTTTATGTCAATTGGTAAATCAAACAAGTACATAGAAGATCTGCTTAGCACAAGATTATGTGCATAACACACTGATCAACAGATGTTTATGCAGCACATTAGGGGGTCCTATACTGACCTAGAACACCAATTTGCTTTTGTTGCTTAGAAAAGAAGAAAAGTCCATAACTTGTGACAACTTGAATCTCAGCTTACAAACACAACACAAAAGATATCAAACACATTCAAAATCACCCAACCAAGATTTTGCACGAGCCTTTTGCCTTTCAAACACTCTCCATCTCAGAAACACCACAAAACTGCTCAAACAGAGCAAGCCCTGCAGATTGAGTGCTATCTCTCAATCCCTTCGAGCATTTTGATCAAGACCTGTTCCTCTACCTTCCTTACAACATATGCAAACTATCCAGAAGCTAAGGCACGATCTGTAGTTGCTCTAACCACTTCCACCATTTTCATATCTTTGACTTGCAGGTGAAGTTCTACAGCTTGATACAAGAAGGTTCAAGACAAAGTAAGCATTGAAAAAGCATCCCTGGACCTCAAGGAAGCTTTTCCAATCATTACATTGCACTGAAAGTCTCTCATTCCCCACATAGAAGTTCAACTGCACAGGTAAAAGTTTGAATTCGTATCTCTCTTATTATGCATCTTTAGTCTTAAGTTTGTGAAGAAACAAGGTCCTACTCATAGCCCTGAACATGTACATAGCTTTACTTTTCATTTCTTTTGTCTGAGTAGAGAGAATTTGAGTTCTGAAAATGGTAGAAAAACTAGGTCAGAAATGGGGGGGAGAGAAATTCTCCCTCATCTTAGAGAGATAGTTCATGTTCTTTATATGTATGAAATCGTGAGATTATGCTTTACATGTTTTGTGTTGGAAGTTTGTTCAAAGGATCAAAGAATCAGGACCTTGATGTTGAAGCAAGAGGCGCGCGTTTTTGAACTCAGTCTTGGCCAAAGGTTGAAGACAGTGTTTCATTGGGCTGGGCTTTTGTGTTCTTTCTTTTCACACCATCTTTTTTGGTTTACACCCCCCTGAGCCCATTTGCTCATTTTTTAACATTTTTGACTTTTTCTTTTTTTGGCTGACTTTGTTTATTTTTTCTCATGCCATTTAAAAATTTAAAATATTTTTTCCATCATTTTTTGCATTTATTGCATATTTATTTGTTTATTTTCTTTGTTTGTACATTAATATATATATATATACCATTATTATAATAAAATAGAAAAAAGGTGTAAATACATTTTTATTTTTATTTACCTTCTGAAAATATTTCACACTAAAAATACCTTTTTTATTTATTTTATTAAAATATTAAAATACTTATTTTGTGTATAATGCATATTTAGGGTTTAATATATATATATATATATATATATGTTTATTAATATATTTAAGCTAAAATATAAAAAATACTTGATTTTTTTTCATTTTTATTAATATTTGATATAAAAATACCTTTTTCCATAACATACTTCATTTTATTTTATTTTTATAAATAATAAATAAATAGTTGTGTTAAATTAAATAATACCTTTTTCTTTAAAAATTAGGGTTTTTATCCTAAGTTCAAAATACTCAAAAAATAATACATTTTTATTTTCTTTTCCCTTTTACATAAATAATATTTTCTCATACACATAAAAAAACTTTCTTTTTGCATTTCACATATTTATTTAATTTACATTTAATTATGCAATTTATTTACCTTGCAAATATTCAAAATGATGTAATAATCTAGATTTAAATTCTTGTCAATATCCCCATTTGAACATTTGTACCCCCCTTCCCATATTTGGTTTTGTAATAGCTTAGTAATTTTAATTTCGCACTTTATTGCTTTCTAATGATAACATGCTAGAATTAGGGTTTGTATGCGAAAAAACGATAAAAAATAGTTTGACCTAATACAAGATAAACAAGCATGAAAATGGACACACAAATCACACTTGCACCCCCCTAGGGTACTCCACTTGTTGCCTTCAAATAAAAGGGCCATGTTGCATGTTAAACTTCTTTGGGCAAAACAAACAATTTGAATGATCATAGTCCCTCGACAAAACTTTTCAAAACAAACAAAAACAAATGATCAAGTCCCTTAGAGAAATTGCCCAAAGACATTTAACGCCGTTGCAATTATGGTCTAAAACGATGACCCGCGCCTGTCCCTCTCACATCCTAACACAAGGTTGCCCACCAAATACAATGGTGGAGCAAACTTGTTAAAAGGGTTAAAGTATAGCAATAATCTTTTGAGAAATTTAGGAGTAGATAACCTCTTAGTTACTTGAATCAACTTGCAAAACAAAATACTTGCCTAATTTCAAAATCACACCTCATAACACTTTCAAAACAACTTTCAAAAACAAATGAAAACTTTTTCAAAAGACATACATCTTTGTATACATCCCCACATGGATCATTACAAAGGTTGCCACCACATTGGCCTCTTTTCAAAAACATTTTCAAAACCCACACACTCAAGCACCATTTAAAACAATTGAAAACAAAAGGCAAGTGATCTAAGCAAGTAACTAAGAGCCCATGGATAACCATGGATAAAAAGGGTGCTAATACCTTCCCTTTCTATAATCTACTCCCCGAACCCAAGAAAACATCTCAAAAGGTTTTTGCTGTGCTTTTTAACCTTTCCTTAGGATAAAATAAAAAGTCGGTGGCGACTCTTGCTAACCGCAACATTTGCGAATACAAACGCAAAACACTAGTCAGTTCTCCCACCGTATCACAAATTGCATCCTCTTCAAAATGAGCCTTGGATGGAAAATTTCTGACAAAGTATGAAGAAGTTATGCTTGGTCAAAGTTGGGTTGACTTTTACTAAGAAACCTTAATTTAACAACTTTTGGGTTTTGATGAATTTGGAGCATTCCTTGAGGAATCATGATCAAACCTTGATCAAATGATGGAAGTCACTTCAAAATGTTGATGTTGACCCAAAATCTTGAGGTTTGACTGTATGTGGGCCACAATTGACTTTCGACCTAATACAATCGATTTCCCAAGCATCTGAGCAGTTGACTGAGCAAACTTCTTATGCAAGGCATGAAACTTGACATGTAGGGTCTTGAGAACATATTAAGACCATGGAGAGCATATGATACCTTTGTGATCCACCCATATTGATGAAAATAGAAACCCTAATTTTGGGTATACTGCCTTAGGAGAGAGTTTGTCTGGTCAACTCTTGGGCAACCTTGAGCAAATTGGGGACCTCACTTGACATTTGTTGAGTAAAATGAGAGGGAAAATTTTGGGGTACAACAGCTGCCCCTGTTTAATCTTCTTAAAACCGCGGGTGTAGATTGGCTTGTCTGCCTTTCGTAATCTGAAGGTGGAAGATGATTGAACACTAAAGTGCCTAGAAATTTGCACTCACATGAAGTGGCACTCGACTTGTGACATCGAGAATGGGCTTACAGATGCCATTTGTAGGTTGATGATAGAAGATTTGTCGGAGATGGGCTTAAAGATGCCATCTTGGATGTGACAGAGAATTTTCTAAGATGGGCTTAAAGATGCCATATAGAGAATGTGGATTTCCTGAGATATTCCTTTGACGAGAGTCCCTGTTGCTGTTGTTGGAGAGGAATATGCTGAGGAATGTTAGTATCTGTCTCAGGAGATATAGAATTTCAGGAGCTTCAGCTGTCCGTTACTCTACTGGGGAATTAACTCTGGAGGTGAACAATATATCTGGTCAGTGTATAGGCTGCACCGCGACTTACTGGGGAAAGGTGAAACTGACCGTGTTTGATCAAGTCCAGGTCTTACAGTGTTGTGGACTGCCGTCTGGAGATAAGAGAAAAGAAACATGGATGGTAAGGTTCTGAGAAGGAACCTGGATAGTTGGTCTTATAGGAAGGAACCTGGGTAAGGTTGTTTCGTGAGGAGTTTGGGTAAAACTGCATCTAAACCGAGAAGGAACCTGGGTAAGGTTGCTTTATGAGGAGTTTGGGTAAAACTGCATCTGAACTGAGAAGGAACCTTGGTAAGGTTGCTTTGTGAGGAGTCTGTGTAGTGCTTTAGGAGGAACCTGGGTAGGGTTACTTCGAGATAAGTCCGTGTAAAACTTCGGCAGAAACCTGGGTAAGGTTACTTTGGGCCAAGTCTATGTAAAACTTCAAGAGGAAACTGGGTAAGGTTACTTTGTGATAAGTTCGTGTAAAACTTCAGAGTGAACCAGGGTAAGGTTACTTTGAGATAAGTTCGTGTAAAACTTCAGAATGAACAGGGGTAAGGTTTCTTTAAGATAAGTTTGTGTAAAACTTCAGGAGGAACTTGGGTAAGGTTACTTTGTGATAAGTTCGTGTAAAACTTCAGGAGGAACCTGGGTAAGGTTACTTTGTGATAAGTTCGTGTAAAACTTTAGGAGGAACCTGGGTAAGGTTACTTTGTGATAAGTTTGTGTAAAACTTCAGGAGGAACCTGGGTAAGGTTACTTTGTGATAATTTCAAACAAAAATACTTTTCACACCAACACATTTTCAAAAGCTTTCAAAACAAACTTTTCAAACACTCTGACGTACGAGTCGAACTGAAATTTTTCAAAGAAACTTTTTAAAACCCACATTGAAAAGCAAACAAACAATTTTGAAAACACATTGAGCAAGTATCTAAGAGCCCATGGATAACCATGGATAGAAAGGGTGCTAACACCTTCCCTTTCTATAATCTACCTCCCGAACCGAGAGCAATCTCTTTAAGGAATTTTTCTGTGCTTTTGTCCTTTCCACTTGGAGAAAATAAAAGACGGTGGCGACTCTTGCTTCCGCGACATTTCGCGAACCAGCGTTAAACAGTCAGTTCCAGATCCACCGATCACAGAACTGGCGACTCTGCTGGGGACTCTTTAAAGTGAGGTGTACCTTAGGACTAAGATCACTTGTGTTTTCAATTGTCTGAATTGCTTGCTTTATTATTGTGGGTACTGTCTCGGGAGTTCTATAGATCCTAACCCGGATCTGGGGATACCTTCTTAGAAAGTAGCAACAAGGCTGTGAGGGAACTGTGCGGGGTATACCGACATGGTTGAAACAGTCTGCTACGTTGATGTGGCACTTTGGTGTGTACCGGTAACCCTTGAGTTCAGTCAAGGAGAGTACGGGGCCTCCGCGTGGTGTCGTGAAGCATCAACAGACCTTAGGAACCTTAATTGAACTATCTTGGCCTCTTTAGGGTAGTGAGATAACTGACTTTGGTGCAGTCCGAGGTTGGTTGATACTCGATACTACACTCAATTGAGGGTTGCTTTCCTGGAATATTTCGGTCGCCAGTTCAGTGGCTAAATCGAAACGATGAACAATGAAAGCAATCCCGTGATATTGGGAACCTTAGAACCCGGTTACTTTGATTAGGACAGGATGAACCCACCAACTTCAAGAGGGTAGTACCCCAAACTTCATGCTGGCCTAACTCTAAGGGCTTCTCTTGTGTGACTTGTGTGCCTTTGTACTTGCCTATTTGCATGCTTGTTAGCTGACACATGAACTATTTGCAGGTTTTGCTTATAGTCCTTAACTAGGACTCATGACAAGGTTCACCAAATTTCTTGCAGGTTTTGTTTATAGTCCTTAACTAGGACTCATGACAATGTTTACCAAATTTCCTGCAGGTTTTGTTTATAGTCCTTAACTGGGACTCATAACAGGGTTTGCTAGATCTCTTGCAGGTTTTGTTTATAGCCCTTAATTGGGACTCATAACAAAGTATACTGAATTTCTTGCAGGGTCTGTTTATAGTCCTTAATTGGGACTCATAACAGGGTTTACCTACATCACCCCATGCATAGCATGACATCATACCATTGCATACATCCTAACCCATTTCAAGGATCTCAAGGGCTTGTGATGCAGGTCATGATAAACCAATTACCCAGCAAGGGGCAAAGGGGATTTATTTTCCTCTAGCCAAGGGTGTCAGGGGCTATGACCCACTGGATATGGTGAGCCTTTGACCCTTGACGAAGGACTCTCAACAAAATGAAGTTCTTACAATCAAGCTACCGGTTCCAAATGCTAACAAAGTTTCTCTGTTTACCCCGCGAGGTCCTTGAAAACATTACATGCATGTCATACATCTCATTGCATTGCAGGTATCCCTTTGACAGGTTGCTTACCCTTCTCCGCTGTTTATTTCAGCCGATTGTCATGAATCCCGAATCATCAGCCGAGCAGACTATCAAGGACCTCCAGGCTCAGAACGCCCAGTTCCAAGAGCTGATCATGAATTTGACCCAGGGGCAACAAGATCTGAAGGCTCTGCTCTTGAAGAAGGACAAGAAGAAGAAGAGGACTGTCTTGTTCAGCCCTAGGCGCAGATCTGGGAATACACCGCAGACTGAAACTGAGAGGACTACCCCATCTGTGAGGGAAAGCAGTCACCATGAGAGAGAGGTGCCTAGTCCAGTGGTCTCCGACAACGAGACAGATTTCAACGACGAACAGTACCCTCCCGCTGAGGACAAGTACAAACAGTTGGAGGATAGGCTGAATGCTATGGAGATCCAACAGGTACCTGGGCTGGATCTTGGAGATTTGGGTTTGTCAACTGGTGTGGTTATTCCTCGGAAGTTCAAAGCACCATCCTTTACTAAGTATGACGGGGCGTCTTGCCCCAAGCTGCATCTAAGGTCCTATGTTCGGAAGATTCAACCATATACGGTGGACAAGAATTTATGGATCCACTTCTTCCAGGAGAGTCTTTCAGGGACTCATCTCGAATGGTTCTATCAGCTAGATGGGACCAAAGTTCGTAACTGGGAGGAGTTGGCTACTGCTTTCTACAAGCAGTATCAATATAATGCCGACCTTGCCCCTACGCGTACCCAACTCCAGGGTATGTCGTTAGGATCAAGTGAAGGTTTTAAAGAATATGCGCAGAAATGGAGGGATCTTGCTGGAAGAGTACAACCACCTCTGACTGATCGGGAACTTGTCGATATGTTCTTGGGGACCCTGTCTGGTCCATTCTACAACCACCTAATTGGGAATTCGTCTGCTGGATTCACAGATCTTATCTTGACTGGAGAGCGAATAGAAGCTGGTATCCGGTCTGGGAAGATTCAAGAGGCTGCACCTTCTGATAAAAAGCCTCATCAGGGAAAGAAAGAATCCAATGCTGTGCACGGTAAAAAGAGCCGTCATGAGGTAGGGGCAATCCAGATCTCCAATCCTGGACCTGCTCAACAAGGACAGGGGCAACAGCGAAAGGAGAAACGACAGTATACCAAACTCAACATGTCGCTGGATCAAGCACTGCAACAAATGTTGAAGGCAGGGCTGATCACCTTAAGGGCTCCTCTCCGGAATCCGAACACTTCTGCTCCCAACTATCATCCCAATGATAGGTGCGCGTATCATTCTGATAGCCCGGGGCATACTACAGACAACTGCTGGCCTCTCAAGAACAAGATCCAAGATATGATTGACGCCGGAGAGATTCAGTTTGAAGTGCCAGAGACTCCGAACATAATCACTGCTCCATTACCCAATCGTTGAAGCCTTTGTTTATTTGAATTTTTGAGTTGTATTTTTCTTTGCTTATACAAACAATTACTGTCATAGCAAACTCTTTTATTCTATTAATGCATCGCATACGTCTGTTTTGGGAATTAATACAATTGTTTTCATTATATTCAAAATTTCTTTTCATATTTTTTCTGATGATCAACTCTTGGTTAATAATTCTGAGCCTCTTGAGGGAGGATGACGAAAACGATACCACGATCGCTACAGTATGCTTTTGAACAGACCCCGCTGGTGAGGTACAGGCATTGTTTCAATCCCTAAACACTGGAGTTATAAGGATGATAATCCCTCGTCAACCCCTCTGAGCCAAAGAAGTAGGAGTTTTTATTTTCGAAAATCAAAACCCTCAATCATAACCTGGGGCAGGGTGGTCTCTCAGTTGATCCGAGTGCATAACGAATGGCACCAAAAAGAGATCCTTACAAAACGAAGAAAGATAGTGATGGTTCCGAATAATCATAAGGACAGGCAGTCATTATCAACAAAAAATCATAAATGAAAAGCCCAAAAAGTCAAAGCCAACGAAGAAGACTTACAAAACTGGGGCATCCCGCCGACTGTAATTCCAAAAAAGGAAACAGTTCAGGAAAAAAATAGGGATAACAAAATCAAAAAGGAAGAGGTCCCACAAACCCTCGACAAAAAATGATGACTGCCTATTCAGAATAAATCATCAATATCCGAACCATCACTGGAAAATCAGAACAAAGACTCAAACTAGGTCTAACGTATGATCAACTGAGTTTAGGTTTGGAGAACATCACGAAGAGCGGGTGGGTACAAATAATTTGAGCCTTTATCCTTTGTTTCTTAAACCGTGAACCAGGCCACGTTATAACCCTTAAAAGTCCTAGCTGAAGCATGGGTTAGTTTGAAAGCATACTGTTACGAAAGGTATCCTGACTCCTTAAGGCCTACGGTAAATACGGAGTTGACATCATGTTTTTACAAACATTTACTTGTTTTATGAAAAAGAATGCATTTTCAAAATCTTCGAGACAGACATAAGCTTTGCATTTTAACATAACTTTGTTTGCATATGACTTTTTTGTTTGAACAGCATAGAAATTCGCATGACGAAAGTCTAATGAACAAGAGTATCTCCAATCAAGGGGCACGGCATGATCATGGTCTACCATCTGGGGCAGTTAAGTCAAGATCCAGAGAATCTCTCAAAAGGCCAAGAAGCCTGGGGCAAATCTCCGTCTAAGTTACTTGGGGCACTCCAACAACGAATCTTGCCCGATCAAACACCTTCTGGTGGCATGACAAAGCACTTCTGACAGGGGCAATTCCCTACATCCTGAGGACACGGACATAGTCGAAAAAATACTGCGCATAATCAAAGACCCGCTAGGTTGACATACCTAGGCAAAAGTAAGGGTTTCCCGGCGAACCAAAAGGGTTCGGGCAAAATGAAGCGATGGAATGAAAAATCTGTACACCCGGCAAGTCGAAAACCTGAAAAGGCGGCTTGGGCAAAAATGGGTATCCCGGTGGACTGAAAACCCGAAAGGGTGGTCCAGGCAAAAGTTAGGGATTAAAGCGTACGACTATGTCCTGTCATCTCATCACTCGCCTACCAGAAGAAGGTTTGTCCATCAACAACTATCAGCACCTCACAGGTCTTCCTCTCCCACATCAGAAACAGGGGCAATAATGGGTGGTCTAAGCAACCTAACTGTTCTGTCCTCCAAGGTACCAAGGTAGGTTCAGCTAAAGAACATAACCAGATACTCTAATTCCCCAGAGAGTAAGTCAGCAGTCAGTACATTCTTCTCCAAGCAGAGTTATCAAGTCTCAAGGAAATTGGGTATCCTCCAGCAGATCCCAACATTCCCCAGCAGCAATACATATATTCATAACAAGCATCCCCGGCAGTCTTGGTCCAAAGATTGTTCCCCGGCGGTAGACCAGCATTCAAAGGAATCACTTCCCCGCAGTTCAAAACTTCCTCAGAAGAGTCCAATCCAGCTTCCCCAGGAAAATTGGAATTCATACCCCCAAGCAGTAAGCTTATCCCCAGTAGATTCTGGAAGCTTATCCCCTCGCAGAGCACGAACGCGTCGTCCGGCTTGATTTAAAGAGTTATTTCCTTAACAGGATATAACTGGGTTATCCTCAGCCAAAAGCCACGGAAAGAGCGTCGTCGACAAAGTCTTCCTATCCCCAGCAAACTACTATCAACTCAGCAAGGCTTCCCTCTTCCCACAGAGTATTGCTTCCCAGCATGGTCGCTAGAGTATCCTTTCTCCCCGCAGAATCCTCCATTTGCCAAGTTTATTCCGCAACGGAGTCATCTTCTCCTACCGGTATTCTTGCAGTTATCATCCCCAGCGGAGGCAAAAAAACTATTCTTCAACATCAGCCCAGGATACGACTTCCCGGCACCCGTCAAGGATTTATTTTCTTAGACAAAAATACAGTCATAAACATCATATCTTCGTACATTGTAGCATGTATATGCATCATATGGCACGAATCTCATTAATTTTGAAGACATACAGTTCTTGCATCATGATTTTGCATACAATTATGTTTTGCCTTTTCAGGAAAAAGATCAATACAAAAATGATTACTATCAACTAACGCAATTCTTTCTAGATATAGTTTCAGATATGATCCAGATATGGTGACGTTCTGATACTGCTTCCAGATTTCCTTCTAGATATAGTTTCAGATATGATCCAGATGATGGTGACGTTCTGATACTGCTTCCAGATGTCCTTCTAGATATAGTTTCAGATATGACCCAGATGATGGTGACGTTCTGATACTGCTTCCAGATATCCTTCTAGATATAGTTTCAGATATGACCCAGATATGGTGACGTTCTGATGCTGCTTCCAGAGTTCCTTCTAGATATAGTTTCAGATATGACCCAGAGATGGCGACGTTCTGATGCTGCTTCCAGATATCCTTCTAGATATAGTTTCAGATATGACCCAGATATGGTGACGTTCTGATACTGCTTCCAGATTTCCTTCTAGATATAGTTTCAGATATGACCCAGAGATGGCGACGTTCTGATGCTGCTTCCAGATATCCTTCTAGATATAGTTTCAGATATGACCCAGAGATGGCGACGTTCTGATGCTGCTTCCAGATATCCTTCTAGATATAGTTTCAGATATGACCCAGATATGGTGACGTTCTGATGCTGCTTCCAGAGTTCCTTCTAGATATAGTTTCAGATATGACCCAGAGATGGCGACGTTCTGATGCTGCTTCCAGATATCCTTCTAGATATAGTTTCAGATGTAAACCAGATATGGTGACGTTCTGATACTGCTTCCAGATTTCCTTCCAGATATAGTCCAGATGTAAACCAGATATGGCGACGTTCTGACACTTATTCCAGTTGAAGATATTCCAAGACCTTCTCTGGTTCAGTCAGATCGACCCTAAGATCTCCCTGATGCTTATCCAGTTGAAGATATTTCAAGACCTTGTCCGGTTCAGTTAAATAGACCCTAAGATTTTCCTGATGCTTATCCAGTCAAAGGCCTTCTCTAGTTCAGTCAGATCGACCCTAAGATCTCCCTGATGCTTATCCAGTTGAAGATATTTCAAGACCTTGTCCGGTTCAGTTAAATCGACCCTAAGATTTTCCTGATGCTTATCCAGTCAAAGGCCTTCTCTGGTTCAGTCAGATCGACCCTAAGATCTCCCTGATGCTTATCCAGTTGAAGATATTCCAAGACCTTGTCCGGTTCAGTTAAATCGACCCTAAGATTTTCCTGATGCTTATCCAGTCAAATGCCTTCTCTGGTTCAGTCAGATCGACCCTAAGATCTCCCTGATGCTTATCCAGTTGAAGATATTCCAAGACCTTGTCCGGTTCAGTTAAATCGACCCTAAGATTTTCCTGATGCTTATCCAGTCAAAGGCCTTCTCTGGTTCAGTCAGATCGACCCTAAGATCTCCCTGATGCTTATCCAGTTGAAGATATTTCAAGACCTTGTCCGGTTCAGTTAAATCGACCCTAAGATTTTCCTGATTCTTACCCAGTCAAAGGCCTCTCTGGTTCAGTCAGATCGACCCTAAGATCTCCCTGATTCTTATGCCAGTAGAAGACACCCAAGATTTTTCTCAACAAGCGTTGTTGAAGTTAAAGACACCCAAGATTTTTCTCAACAAGCGTTGTTGAAGTTAAAGTCGCCCAAGGTTCTCTTACCATTCATGCTAAGGTATGCAGGTTCTCGCCAAGGAATCTCTTACGCAATCAAACATCCAGATGGCATCTATAAGCTCATCATCCTATCCAGCGACCTCCAAATGGCATCTATAAGCCCATTCCCCCATCATTGCTAACATGTGAGCGCAAATTTCTGGGCACTCTAGTGTCCAATCATCTTCTACCCTCGGATTACGAAAGGCACGTCAGCCAATCTGCATCCTCAGGTCTAAGAAGATTGAACAGGGGCAACTGTTATACCCCAAAATTTGCCCTCCCATATTCTTCAAGAAATTGCCAAGCCAAGTCACAAAATTCCCCAAGGGTTGCACAGTCCAACTGTCTCCTATACAGTCAAAACTAGGGTTTGTGTTCTGACCAAGAAAAGGTAGTTTTCAAAGGCCCAATCAAGTCTCACATGCCTACAAATATGGTCAAGCATCCTCATATCAAGTTTCAAGGCATTCAGCTCAAAATTGCACAGTCAAAACCCTAAATTGCACTACAGTCAACTGTAGGGGCAAAATGGTCATTTGGCAGTCAAAAGTTCAAATTTTTGGTCAACATATCATTTTGAAGCCACAAACATCATTTGATCAATGCTTGATCATGATTCTCAAAATTTGGCTCAGAAAATCATCAAGATGCAAAAGTTTCCTTATTTGGACAGCTGAAAAAGTCAGCTGAAATTGACCAAGGCATAACTTTCACATGGATTATCAGAAAAATTCCATCCAAAGCTCATTTTGAAGAGAAAGACATTTCCTACAACTCATCTTCATACTTCAAGTCCAAGAAATGCTCTCACAAAAAGTTATCAATTTCAACATTATAGGTCATTTTCAAAAGTCAACAAAAAGGGACTTTAAGTCAAAGGCCATAACTTGAGATTGGAAAATCAAAATGACATGGGACCAAAGGCATTGGTTAAAGGACTCAAAGACCTTTCCAAAAGTCCAAGAACATGATAAAAGCTTACAAATTGAGCAAGTTATGCATTGGAGAAGTTGGGAAATTTTTGTGAAATGGCAAAAGTCAACTATCCTTGAAACTTCAATTTTTGACAAAAGGGCCCACTTTCTTCCACTTGATTCAGCCTTGTCATGCCACACACGTGTCCCATGATTAATTTCAAGATCAAACATTGATTTTTCTATTTTATTTAATTTTTGATAATTTAATTCATTTTAAATCTTTAAAAATTCAAATAAAATTTAAAAATCAATGGAATAGTGTCATTTGAATTGGAATAGCTTCCATATATCATGTGCCAGCTCACAAACTCATGCTAGGGTTAGGTTGTACACCAAGTCTTGGTTTTGCTTAAAAAAGGGAAAGTTTGTTAATGGTGAAAGACCTAAGACTAATTCTCTCATGGGCATGGATCAAGGCCAGCTAATGACCTAATTCCCTTCCTTCATAAGTGCTGAGTCAAAAAACCTAATGCCAACACACTGAATGCTGCGCAGGAGACACCATTGCCAACTTAAAAAAAACTCCATAAAACTCAAAACTGAAATCAGTGTTCTAGGTTGATTCAAGTCCTAATATTGATTCCAAAAGCTTCCTTGTGGTCCCCTGAATGCATTCCAATCATTAACATCCATCAAAACGCCCAGAATTGGTACCATGGATTCAAGCTGTGTCAAACAAAATGCATAATAGTATCTTCACATTCAGACATTTTCATTATGTTTTTTCTATGCATTCATGTTAACTAACGTATTCTGAAGCTAATCATGTAGTTTAATTTCGTTTTCATGCCATATTTGGAGATTTGCCATTGACAACTGTTAGGGTTTACAGAAGCTTGAAATTGGGGTTTCTCAAATTAGGAAAAATCAGGACCCCAGACCACCGCCATTGCAATCAGCAGACTTAGACGAAGAAGAAGCCATGGTCGCGATTAATTTATGAGTCGTATAGCGCTAGTCGCTATTTTCTCTAAAGCAACCTTGAACCACGCTTAAGAAACCATTGCCATATGGTTTTGTTTTCAGGGAAGGTGGAGAAGACGATTACATGTCACACGCTGACTGGCTCATTTAAAATCTCGCGCGTTTTCCAGCACTAATCTTGTTTTTCTTTTATAATATTTCTTTGCTTATTATATAACAAAGTGGTTAAGTGGCACAGATGGCAAGCGAACGTATGGGCAATGCACAAGACCTGGGTTCGATCCCCAGGTCTTCAATAATTTCAATATTATTTTCTTGTTCACATTCACATGCAGGTTCATCATTGGAGTGCACCATACATCCCCATAATCTAAGCATACACGCGTCTCATGAAGTCAAATCAAAGGCAGAGATTCAAAGGGCACAATAAACCCTAGTCAACGTTGCCACATGATGTCTGGGAGGGTCAACGACTCTGAATGCTATTGGGCTCAATTTACTGGATCCACACCTCCACTTTAGGGCCTGAACCCCCTGGTTTGCAATTCTTTTTATTTTTTATTTTATTTTTAATTGCTATTTTATTTCCCTGATTTGTTTTAATTTAATTAATTATTTTTTTTCACAAATATAAAAAACATCATAAAAAAATCAGAAAAGACAAAAATGTGATAAATTTTAATTATTTCCTTATACATAAATTAGCATGTAAATAAATTCAATTTAAATTAGGGTTTGCAATATTAATTCTTTTTTCATAAAAAATCCAAAAATATAGCATTAGGTTTAATGACTTTTTATTCCTTTTAATTTTCCTTTTTTTTTTGCCATAATATTAGTGATTTATTTATTTTCATAATTAAACTTGTAAACTAATTAGGGTTGCATTTAGGTTAAATTTTAATACTTTCATAATAAACTTAAAAATAATTAGAACTAGGTTTAACATTTCATTTTGGTTTTTAATTAATTCTTTTTTATTAAATCTCAAAAAAACACAAAAATACTAAAAAACATTTTCTTTTAATGCTTAATTTTAATTCCTTATTAATAATATTTTGCAAAAGGGTCCAACGCCCTCGTTCGTAATTTATTTAATTTGCGTATTTATTTTATTTCGCTTAAATAATTATGTATCTGTCCCGAAGCATTGTAACTTAAACTTTTCGCACTTTATTTTGCTTTCTTTATCTTTCCGTCAAATCGGGTCCGGTTTAATTTTGGCGATGTGGACCCGCGCCGTTGTAATAGCTTTAGATTTATTTTTCCCGCAAATATTTTTTAACTGTTAATACATGCATGCAAGAATGAATGGCCATAATAAAATCAAGCGTAGATCACAATGAACATGACAAGACAAACATCAATGAAAACGACACACAAATCACACACCACCCCTAGGGTACGCCTCACTGTTGCCTTGCCCTTCGAAAGGTGATCGTCGAGTAGAGGACGTCTTAGTAAGTCCTCATGATCCGGGAACCTGGCATGAGGGTAGCTTCTAAGGTGTCTTCCCATTGCTCTGGTGATCACCATGTCCCTACAAACTCGAATTGACCCGAACACCTCCAACGGTGGTGCTACCTACCTCTCAATGGTGGGATGGCACTACTTTAAAGGACATTTACACAGACGAATTCCTTAGGGTAGGTAGGTTCTCAAGGATACTTGCTCTAATTTCAAACAAAAATACTTTTCACACCAACACATTTTCAAAAGCTTTCAAAACAAACTTTTCAAACACTCTGACGTACGAGTCGAACTGAAATTTTTCAAAGAAACTTTTTAAAACCCACATTGAAAAGCAAACAAACAATTTTGAAAACACATTGAGCAAGTATCTAAGAGCCCATGGATAACCATGGATAGAAAGGGTGCTAACACCTTCCCTTTCTATAATCTACCTCCCGAACCGAGAGCAATCTCTTTAAGGAATTTTTCTGTGCTTTTGTCCTTTCCACTTGGAGAAAATAAAAGACGGTGGCGACTCTTGCTTCCGCGACATTTCGCGAACCAGCGTTAAACAGTCAGTTCCAGATCCACCGATCACAGAACTGGCGACTCTGCTGGGGACTCTTTAAAGTGAGGTGTACCTTAGGACTAAGATCACTTGTGTTTTCAATTGTCTGAATTGCTTGCTTTATTATTGTGGGTACTGTCTCGGGAGTTCTATAGATCCTAACCCGGATCTGGGGATACCTTCTTAGAAAGTAGCAACAAGGCTGTGAGGGAACTGTGCGGGGTATACCGACATGGTTGAAACAGTCTGCTACGTTGATGTGGCACTTTGGTGTGTACCGGTAACCCTTGAGTTCAGTCAAGGAGAGTACGGGGCCTCCGCGTGGTGTCGTGAAGCATCAACAGACCTTAGGAACCTTAATTGAACTATCTTGGCCTCTTTAGGGTAGTGAGATAACTGACTTTGGTGCAGTCCGAGGTTGGTTGATACTCGATACTACACTCAATTGAGGGTTGCTTTCCTGGAATATTTCGGTCGCCAGTTCAGTGGCTAAATCGAAACGATGAACAATGAAAGCAATCCCGTGATATTGGGAACCTTAGAACCCGGTTACTTTGATTAGGACAGGATGAACCCACCAACTTCAAGAGGGTAGTACCCCAAACTTCATGCTGGCCTAACTCTAAGGGCTTCTCTTGTGTGACTTGTGTGCCTTTGTACTTGCCTATTTGCATGCTTGTTAGCTGACACATGAACTATTTGCAGGTTTTGCTTATAGTCTTTAACTAGGACTCATGACAAGGTTCACCAAATTTCTTGCAGGTTTTGTTTATAGTCCTTAACTAGGACTCATGACAATGTTTACCAAATTTCCTGCAGGTTTTGTTTATAGTCCTTAACTGGGACTCATAACAGGGTTTGCTAGATCTCTTGCAGGTTTTGTTTATAGCCCTTAATTGGGACTCATAACAAAGTATACTGAATTTCTTGCAGGGTCTGTTTATAGTCCTTAATTGGGACTCATAACAGGGTTTACCTACATCACCCCATGCATAGCATGACATCATACCATTGCATACATCCTAACCCATTTCAAGGATCTCAAGGGCTTGTGATGCAGGTCATGATAAACCAATTACCCAGCAAGGGGCAAAGGGGATTTATTTTCCTCTAGCCAAGGGTGTCAGGGGCTATGACCCACTGGATATGGTGAGCCTTTGACCCTTGACGAAGGACTCTCAACAAAATGAAGTTCTTACAATCAAGCTACCGGTTCCAAATGCTAACAAAGTTTCTCTGTTTACCCCGCGAGGTCCTTGAAAACATTACATGCATGTCATACATCTCATTGCATTGCAGGTATCCCTTTGACAGGTTGCTTACCCTTCTCCGCTGTTTATTTCAGCCGATTGTCATGAATCCCGAATCATCAGCCGAGCAGACTATCAAGGACCTCCAGGCTCAGAACGCCCAGTTCCAAGAGCTGATCATGAATTTGACCCAGGGGCAACAAGATCTGAAGGCTCTGCTCTTGAAGAAGGACAAGAAGAAGAAGAGGACTGTCTTGTTCAGCCCTAGGCGCAGATCTGGGAATACACCGCAGACTGAAACTGAGAGGACTACCCCATCTGTGAGGGAAAGCAGTCACCATGAGAGAGAGGTGCCTAGTCCAGTGGTCTCCGACAACGAGACAGATTTCAACGACGAACAGTACCCTCCTGCTGAGGACAAGTACAAACAGTTGGAGGATAGGCTGAATGCTATGGAGATCCAACAGGTACCTGGGCTGGATCTTGGAGATTTGGGTTTGTCAACTGGTGTGGTTATTCCTCGGAAGTTCAAAGCACCATCCTTTACTAAGTATGACGGGGCGTCTTGCCCCAAGCTGCATCTAAGGTCTTATGTTCGGAAGATTCAACCATATACGGTGGACAAGAATTTATGGATCCACTTCTTCCAGGAGAGTCTTTCAGGGACTCATCTCGAATGGTTCTATCAGCTAGATGGGACCAAAGTTCGTAACTGGGAGGAGTTGGCTACTGCTTTCTACAAGCAGTATCAATATAATGCCGACCTTGCCCCTACGCGTACCCAACTCCAGGGTATGTCGTTAGGATCAAGTGAAGGTTTTAAAGAATATGCGCAGAAATGGAGGGATCTTGCTGGAAGAGTACAACCACCTCTGACTGATCGGGAACTTGTCGATATGTTCTTGGGGACCCTGTCTGGTCCATTCTACAACCACCTAATTGGGAATTCGTCTGCTGGATTCACAGATCTTATCTTGACTGGAGAGCGAATAGAAGCTGGTATCCGGTCTGGGAAGATTCAAGAGGCTGCACCTTCTGATAAAAAGCCTCATCAGGGAAAGAAAGAATCCAATGTTGTGCACGGTAAAAAGAGCCGTCATGAGGTAGGGGCAATCCAGATCTCCAATCCTGGACCTGCTCAACAAGGACAGGGGCAACAGCGAAAGGAGAAACGACAGTATACCAAACTCAACATGTCGCTGGATCAAGCACTGCAACAAATGTTGAAGGCAGGGCTGATCACCTTAAGGGCTCCTCTCCGGAATCCGAACACTTCTGCTCCCAACTATCATCCCAATGATAGGTGCGCGTATCATTCTGATAGCCCGGGGCATACTACAGACAACTGCTGGCCTCTCAAGAACAAGATCCAAGATATGATTGACGCCGGAGAGATTCAGTTTGAAGTGCCAGAGACTCCGAACATAATCACTGCTCCATTACCCAATCGTTGAAGCCTTTGTTTATTTGAATTTTTGAGTTGTATTTTTCTTTGCTTATACAAACAATTACTGTCATAGCAAACTCTTTTATTCTATTAATGCATCGCATACGTCTGTTTTGGGAATTAATACAATTGTTTTCATTATATTCAAAATTTCTTTTCATATTTTTTCTGATGATCAACTCTTGGTTAATAATTCTGAGCCTCTTGAGGGAGGATGACGAAAACGATACCACGATCGCTACAGTATGCTTTTGAACAGACCCCGCTGGTGAGTTACAGGCATTGTTTCAATCCCTAAACACTGGAGTTATAAGGATGATAATCCCTCGTCAACCCCTCTGAGCCAAAGAAGTAGGAGTTTTTATTTTCGAAAATCAAAACCCTCAATCATAACCTGGGGCAGGGTGGTCTCTCAGTTGATCCGAGTGCATAACGAATGGCACCAAAAAGAGATCCTTACAAAACGAAGAAAGATAGTGATGGTTCCGAATAATCATAAGGACAGGCAGTCATTATCAACAAAAAATCATAAATGAAAAGCCCAAAAAGTCAAAGCCAACGAAGAAGACTTACAAAACTGGGGCATCCCGCCGACTGTAATTCCAAAAAAGGAAACAGTTCAGGAAAAAAATAGGGATAACAAAATCAAAAAGGAAGAGGTCCCACAAACCCTCGACAAAAAATGATGACTGCCTATTCAGAATAAATCATCAATATCCGAACCATCACTGGAAAATCAGAACAAAGACTCAAACTAGGTCTAACGTATGATCAACTGAGTTTAGGTTTGGAGAACATCACGAAGAGCGGGTGGGTACAAATAATTTGAGCCTTTATCCTTTGTTTCTTAAACCGTGAACCAGGCCACGTTATAACCCTTAAAAGTCCTAGCTGAAGCATGGGTTAGTTTGAAAGCATACTGTTACGAAAGGTATCCTGACTCCTTAAGGCCTACGGTAAATACGGAGTTGACATCATGTTTTTACAAACATTTACTTGTTTTATGAAAAAGAATGCATTTTCAAAATCTTCGAGACAGACATAAGCTTTGCATTTTTAACATAACTTTGTTTGCATATGACTTTTTTGTTTGAACAACATAGAAATTCGCATGACGAAAGTCTAATGAACAAGAGTATCTCCAATCAAGGGGCACTGCTTGATCATGGTCTACCATCTGGGGCAGTTAAGTCAAGATCCAGAGAATCTCTCAAAAGGCCAAGAAGCCTGGGGCAAATCTCCGTCTAAGTTACTTGGGGCACTCCAACAACGAATCTTGCCCGATCAAACACCTTCTGGTGGCATGACAAAGCACTTCTGACAGGGGCAATTCTCTACATCCTGAGGACACGGACATAGTCGAAAAAATACTGCGCATAATCAAAGACCCGCTAGGTTGACATACCTAGGCAAAAGTAAGGGTTTCTCGGTGAACCAAAAGGGTTCGGGCAAAATGAAGCGATGGAATGAAAAATCTGTACACCCGGCAAGTCGAAAACCTGAAAAGGCGGCTTGGGCAAAAATGGGTATCCCGGTGGACTGAAAACCCGAAAGGGTGGTCCAGGCAAAAGTTAGGGATTAAAGCGTACGACTATGTCCTGTCATCTCATCACTCGCCTACCAGAAGAAGGTTTGTCCATCAACAACTATCAGCACCTCACAGGTCTTCCTCTCCCACATCAGAAACAGGGGCAATAATGGGTGGTCTAAGCAACCTAACTGTTCTGTCCTCCAAGGTACCAAGGTAGGTTCAGCTAAAGAACATAACCAGATACTCTAATTCCCCAGAGAGTAAGTCAGCAGTCAGTACATTCTTCTCCAAGCAGAGTTATCAAGTCTCAAGGAAATTGGGTATCCTCCAGCAGATCCCAACATTCCCCAGCAGCAATACATATATTCATAACAAGCATCCCCGGCAGTCTTGGTCCAAAGATTGTTCCCCGGCGGTAGACCAGCATTCAAAGGAATCACTTCCCCGCAGTTCAAAACTTCCTCAGAAGAGTCCAATCCAGCTTCCCCAGGAAAATTGGAATTCATACCCCCAAGCAGTAAGCTTATCCCCAGTAGATTCTGGAAGCTTATCCCCTCGCAGAGCACGAACGCGTCGTCCGGCTTGATTTAAAGAGTTATTTCCTTAACAGGATATAACTGGGTTATCCTCAGCCAAAAGCCACGGAAAGAGCGTCGTCGACAAAGTCTTCCTATCCCCAGCAAACTACTATCAACTCAGCAAGGCTTCCCTCTTCCCACAGAGTATTGCTTCCCAGCATGGTCGCTAGAGTATCCTTTCTCCCCGCAGAATCCTCCATTTGCCAAGTTTATTCCGCAACGGAGTCATCTTCTCCTACCGGTATTCTTGCAGTTATCATCCCCAGCGGAGGCAAAAAAACTATTCTTCAACATCAGCCCAGGATACGACTTCCCGGCACCCGTCAAGGATTTATTTTCTTAGACAAAAATACAGTCATAAACATCATATCTTCGTACATTGTAGCATGTATATGCATCATATGGCACGAATCTCATTAATTTTGAAGACATACAGTTCTTGCATCATGATTTTGCATACAATTATGTTTTGCCTTTTCAGGAAAAAGATCAATACAAAAATGATTACTATCAACTAACGCAATTCTTTCTAGATATAGTTTCAGATATGATCCAGATATGGTGACGTTCTGATACTGCTTCCAGATTTCCTTCTAGATATAGTTTCAGATATGATCCAGATGATGGTGACGTTCTGATACTGCTTCCAGATGTCCTTCTAGATATAGTTTCAGATATGACCCAGATGATGGTGACGTTCTGATACTGCTTCCAGATATCCTTCTAGATATAGTTTCAGATATGACCCAGATATGGTGACGTTCTGATGCTGCTTCCAGAGTTCCTTCTAGATATAGTTTCAGATATGACCCAGAGATGGCGACGTTCTGATGCTGCTTCCAGATATCCTTCTAGATATAGTTTCAGATATGACCCAGATATGGTGACGTTCTGATACTGCTTCCAGATTTCCTTCTAGATATAGTTTCAGATATGACCCAGAGATGGCGACGTTCTGATGCTGCTTCCAGATATCCTTCTAGATATAGTTTCAGATATGACCCAGAGATGGCGACGTTCTGATGCTGCTTCCAGATATCCTTCTAGATATAGTTTCAGATATGACCCAGATATGGTGACGTTCTGATGCTGCTTCCAGAGTTCCTTCTAGATATAGTTTCAGATATGACCCAGAGATGGCGACGTTCTGATGCTGCTTCCAGATATCCTTCTAGATATAGTTTCAGATGTAAACCAGATATGGTGACGTTCTGATACTGCTTCCAGATTTCCTTCCAGATATAGTCCAGATGTAAACCAGATATGGCGACGTTCTGACACTTATTCCAGTTGAAGATATTCCAAGACCTTCTCTGGTTCAGTCAGATCGACCCTAAGATCTCCCTGATGCTTATCCAGTTGAAGATATTTCAAGACCTTGTCCGGTTCAGTTAAATAGACCCTAAGATTTTCCTGATGCTTATCCAGTCAAAGGCCTTCTCTAGTTCAGTCAGATCGACCCTAAGATCTCCCTGATGCTTATCCAGTTGAAGATATTTCAAGACCTTGTCCGGTTCAGTTAAATCGACCCTAAGATTTTCCTGATGCTTATCCAGTCAAAGGCCTTCTCTGGTTCAGTCAGATCGACCCTAAGATCTCCCTGATGCTTATCCAGTTGAAGATATTCCAAGACCTTGTCCGGTTCAGTTAAATCGACCCTAAGATTTTCCTGATGCTTATCCAGTCAAAGGCCTTCTCTGGTTCAGTCAGATCGACCCTAAGATCTCCCTGATGCTTATCCAGTTGAAGATATTCCAAGACCTTGTCCGGTTCAGTTAAATCGACCCTAAGATTTTCCTGATGCTTATCCAGTCAAAGGCCTTCTCTGGTTCAGTCAGATCGACCCTAAGATCTCCCTGATGCTTATCCAGTTGAAGATATTTCAAGACCTTGTCCGGTTCAGTTAAATCGACCCTAAGATTTTCTTGATTCTTACCCAGTCAAAGGCCTCTCTGGTTCAGTCAGATCGACCCTAAGATCTCCCTGATTCTTATGCCAGTAGAAGACACCCAAGATTTTTCTCAACAAGCGTTGTTGAAGTTAAAGACACCCAAGATTTTTCTCAACAAGCGTTGTTGAAGTTAAAGTCGCCCAAGGTTCTCTTACCATTCATGCTAAGGTATGCAGGTTCTCGCCAAGGAATCTCTTACGCAATCAAACATCCAGATGGCATCTATAAGCTCATCATCCTATCCAGCGACCTCCAAATGGCATCTATAAGCCCATTCCCCCATCATTGCTAACATGTGAGCGCAAATTTCTGGGCACTCTAGTGTCCAATCATCTTCTACCCTCGGATTACGAAAGGCACGTCAGCCAATCTGCATCCTCAGGTCTAAGAAGATTGAACAGGGGCAACTGTTATACCCCAAAATTTGCCCTCCCATATTCTTCAAGAAATTGCCAAGCCAAGTCACAAAATTCCCCAAGGGTTGCACAGTCCAACTGTCTCCTATACAGTCAAAACTAGGGTTTGTGTTCTGACCAAGAAAAGGTAGTTTTCAAAGGCCCAATCAAGTCTCACATGCCTACAAATATGGTCAAGCATCCTCATATCAAGTTTCAAGGCATTCAGCTCAAAATTGCACAGTCAAAACCCTAAATTGCACTACAGTCAACTGTAGGGGCAAAATGGTCATTTGGCAGTCAAAAGTTCAAATTTTTGGTCAACATATCATTTTGAAGCCACAAACATCATTTGATCAATGCTTGATCATGATTCTCAAAATTTGGCTCAGAAAATCATCAAGATGCAAAAGTTTCCTTATTTGGACAGCTGAAAAAGTCAGCTGAAATTGACCAAGGCATAACTTTCACATGGATTATCAGAAAAATTCCATCCAAAGCTCATTTTGAAGAGAAAGACATTTACTACAACTCATCTTCATACTTCAAGTCCAAGAAATGCTCTCACAAAAAGTTATCAATTTCAACATTATAGGTCATTTTCAAAAGTCAACAAAAAGGGACTTTAAGTCAAAGGCCATAACTTGAGATTGGAAAATCAAAATGACATGGGACCAAAGGAATTGGTTAAAGGACTCAAAGACCTTTCCAAAATGTCCAAGAACATGAGAAAAGCTTAAAAATTGAGCAAGTTATGCATTGGAGAAGTTGGGAAATTTTTGTGAAATGGCAAAAGTCAACTATCCTTGAAACTTCAATTTTTGACAAAAGGGCCCACTTTCTTCCACTTGATTCAGCCTTGTCATGCCACACACGTGTCCCATGATTAATTTCAAGATCAAACATTGATTTTTCTATTTTATTTAATTTTTGATAATTTAATTCATTTTAAATCTTTAAAAATTCAAATAAAATTTAAAAATCAATGGAATAGTGTCATTTGAATTGGAATAGCTTCCATATATCATGTGCCAGGTCACAAACTCATGCTAGGGTTAGGTTGTACACCAAGTCTTGGTTTTGCTTAAAAAAGGGAAAGTTTGTTAATGGTGAAAGACCTAAGACTAATTCTCTCATGGGCATGGATCAAGGCCAGCTAATGACCTAATTCCCTTCCTTCATAAGTGCTGAGTCAAAAAACCTAATGCCAACACACTGAATGCTGCGCAGGAGACACCATTGCCAACTTGAAAAAAACTCCATAAAACTCAAAACTGAAATCAGTGTTCTAGGTTGATTCAAGTCCTAATATTGATTCCAAAAGCTTCCTTGTGGTCCCCTGAACGCATTCCAATCATTAACATCCATCAAAACGCCCAGAATTGGTACCATGGATTCAAGCTGTGTCAAACAAAATGCATAATCGTATCTTCACATTCAGACATTTTCATTATGTTTTTTCTATGCATTCATGTTAACTAACGTATTCTGAAGCTAATCATGTAGTTTAATTTCGTTTTCATGCCATATTTGGAGATTTGCCATTGACAACTGTTAGGGTTTACAGAAGCTTGAAATTGGGGTTTCTCAAATTAGGAAAAATCAGGACCCCAGACCACCGCCATTGCAATCAGCAGACTTAGACGAAGAAGAAGCCATGGTCGCGATTAATTTATGAGTCGTATAGCGCTAGTCGCTATTTTCTCTAAAGCAACCTTGAACCACGCTTAAGAAACCGTTGCCATATGGTTTTGTTTTCAGGGAAGGTGGAGAAGACGATTACATGTCACACGCTGACTGGCTCATTTAAAATCTCGCGCGTTTTCCAGCACTAATCTTGTTTTTCTTTTATAATATTTCTTTGCTTATTATATAACAAAGTGGTTAAGTGGCACAGATGGCAAGCGAACGTATGGGCAATGCACAAGACCTGGGTTCGATCCCCAGGTCTTCAATAATTTCAATATTATTTTCTTGTTCACATTCACATGCAGGTTCATCATTGGAGTGCACCATACATCCCCATAATCTAAGCATACACGCGTCTCATGAAGTCAAATCAAAGGCAGAGATTCAAAGGGCACAATAAACCCTAGTCAACGTTGCCACATGATGTCTGGGAGGGTCAACGACTCTGAATGCTATTGGGCTCAATTTACTGGATCCACACCTCCACTTTAGGGCCTGAACCCCCTGGTTTGCAATTCTTTTTATTTTTTATTTTATTTTTAATTGCTATTTTATTTCCCTGATTTGTTTTAATTTAATTAATTATTTTTTTTCACAAATATAAAAAACATCATAAAAAAATCAGAAAAGACAAAAATGTGATAAATTTTAATTATTTCCTTATACATAAATTAGCATGTAAATAAATTCAATTTAAATTAGGGTTTGCAATATTAATTCTTTTTTCATAAAAAATCCAAAAATATAGCATTAGGTTTAATGACTTTTTATTCCTTTTAATTTTCCTTTTTTTTTTGCCATAATATTAGTGATTTATTTATTTTCATAATTAAACTTGTAAACTAATTAGGGTTGCATTTAGGTTAAATTTTAATACTTTCATAATAAACTTAAAAATAATTAGAACTAGGTTTAACATTTCATTTTGGTTTTTAATTAATTCTTTTTTATTAAATCTCAAAAAAACACAAAAATACTAAAAAACATTTTCTTTTAATGCTTAATTTTAATTCCTTATTAATAATATTTTGCAAAAGGGTCCAACGCCCTCGTTCGTAATTTATTTAATTTGCGTATTTATTTTATTTCGCTTAAATAATTATGTATCTGTCCCGAAGCATTGTAACTTAAACTTTTCGCACTTTATTTTGCTTTCTTTATCTTTCCGTCAAATCGGGTCCGGTTTAATTTTGGCGATGTGGACCCGCGCCGTTGTAATAGCTTTAGATTTATTTTTCCCGCAAATATTTTTTAACTGTTAATACATGCATGCAAGAATGAATGGCCATAATAAAATCAAGCGTAGATCACAATGAACATGACAAGACAAACATCAATGAAAACGACACACAAATCACACACCACCCCTAGGGTACGCCTCACTGTTGCCTTGCCCTTCGAAAGGTGATCGTCGAGTAGAGGACGTCTTAGTAAGTCCTCATGATCCGGGAACCTGGCATGAGGGTAGCTTCTAAGGTGTCTTCCCATTGCTCTGGTGATCACCATGTCCCTACAAACTCGAATTGACCCGAACACCTCCAACGGTGGTGCTACCTACCTCTCAATGGTGGGATGGCACTACTTTAAAGGACATTTACACAGACGAATTCCTTAGGGTAGGTAGGTTCTCAAGGATACTTGCTCTAATTTCAAACAAAAATACTTTTCACACCAACACATTTTCAAAAGCTTTCAAAACAAACTTTTCAAACACTCTGACGTACGAGTCGAACTGAAATTTTTCAAAGAAACTTTTTAAAACCCACATTGAAAAGCAAACAAACAATTTTGAAAACACATTGAGCAAGTATCTAAGAGCCCATGGATAACCATGGATAGAAAGGGTGCTAACACCTTCCCTTTCTATAATCTACCTCCCGAACCGAGAGCAATCTCTTTAAGGAATTTTTCTGTGCTTTTGTCCTTTCCACTTGGAGAAAATAAAAGACGGTGGCGACTCTTGCTTCCGCGACATTTCGCGAACCAGCGTTAAACAGTCAGTTCCAGATCCACCGATCACAGTCGGCTCTCCGAAAGAGCTTGGCTGGGGAAAGTAACTCCTGTTTGGGGAAGCAGAGATCAAAATTTTGGTTGCCTCTACTTTGTGGGGAGTGTAGATATTACTGGGACACATGCTGAGGATATGACAATGACTTCGCATCAAGACTTTTCTGCCCCTGTACCTGCTGGAGAAAGTGCCTGCGGAGAACTTGTGGATTGAGTGTCATCCCAACTTATGAGGTTCTTGGTAACTGTCGATCGTAATGATAAGTTTTTTACTGATAGGCAAGTGACAAGATAACGGGACATAGTCATACGCTTTAATCCCTAACTTTTTCCTGGACTGTCTTTTCAGATTTTCAGTCCACCGGGATACCCTTTCTTGCCCAAGCCGCCTTTTCAGGTTTTCGACTTGTCGGGTGTACAGATCTTTTTTGTTTTTATCCCTAATTTTTTCCCGAACCCTTTTGGTTCGCCGGGATGCCCTTATTTTTTCCTAGGCCAGTCGACCTAGCGGGTCTTTGTTCATACGCAGTATTTTCTGACTATGTCCACGCTCTTAGGGTGTAGGGAGTTGTCACTGTCGGTAGTGTTGTGTTGCCATACTACCATAAGATGTTTGTTTGATCGTACAAGATTCGTTGCTGGAATTCATGCCCAATTCCCCCAAGTGATTCAGATGGAGATCTGCCCCTGGCTATTTGGCATCTTTGAGAGATTCCTTGAATCTTGACTTGACTGCCCCATAGGATGGACAATGATCATGTCATGCCCCTTGGTTGGAAGTGTTTTTCCACTTGAGGTGATCCTTTTTATTGAGAAGGTTTTTGTTCACTAGATATTCATCATGCAAATTTCTCTGCTGCTGAACAAATAGTCATATGCAAACAATGTTATTTTAAGAATGCAAAGCTTACGTCTGTCTTGAAGTTTTGAAAATGCAGTTTTTTTTATAGAAAAAATAAAATTTTGCAAAGATGTGATATCAACTCAAGATTTGTAACGGACCTTTAGGAGTCAGGATACCTTTTGTAACAGTATGCTTTTGAACTAACCCATGCTTCAGCTAGGACTTTTAAGGGTTATAAGGTGGCCTGGTTCACGGTTTAAGAAACAAAGGATAAAGGCTCAAATTTTATTTGTACCCACCCGTTCTTTGTGATGTTCTTCGATCCTAAACTCAGATAATTGTGCATTTAGATCCCATTTAAGTTTTTGCTCTGATATTTCAGTGATGGTTCGGGTACTGACAAGTTATTTTGAATAGACAGTCATTTCCTTTTTTGTTGAGGGTTTGTAGGACCTCTTTCTTTTTTATTTTATTATCCCTGTCTTTTGCCTGAACTATTTCTTTTTGTGATTACAGTCAGCGGGATGCCCCGATGTTTTTTCTTAAGTCTCCTTCATAGGTTTTGACTTAATGGGCTTTTATTTCGAGAGATAATGACTGCCTGTTTTGATGATTATAGGGAACCATCACCGTCTTTTGTTTCGGAAGGACGTCTTTGATGCCACTAATTGTGTACGAAGTGACAGATTGTGACTGAATGCGCCTCTGAATTAACTGAGAAAACTACCCCGCCCCAGGTTATGATTAAGGGTTTTAATATGTGTGAAAAGAAAAACTCCTACTTCTTTGGCTCGAAGGGGTTGACTAGGGATTATCTTCCTTATAACTCCACTGTTTAGGATTTGAAACAACGCCTGTACATCGTCAACAAGGTCTGTTCAAAAGCATATTGTAGAGATTGTGGTATTGTTTTCGTCATTCTCCCTCTAAAGGCTTACAGTTTTTTAGTCGAGAGTTGCATATCACGAAAAGGAAATATAAAGTAATTTAAGCATAATGAAAACAAATTAATTCAAGACAGACATGTGTAATGCATTAATGAAATAATAAAGTTTTTCATAACAATAATTGTTCGAATAAGCAAAGAAAATACAACTTCAGAATTTAAATGAACAAAAATGCTTTCAATCCTAGCCATGTTTTGGAAAGGGAGTAGTGATCACACTGGGAGTCTCAGGAGGATCGAATTCGATCTCCTTGGCATCAATCATATTCGAAATCTTGTATTTCAGTGCCCAACAATCGTTAGTATCGTGCCCCGGGCTGTCAGAATGATAAGCACACCTTGCCTCCGGATTGTATTTAGGAGAGGAAGTCTTAGGGTTCGGATGAGGGTTTATCACCGTAATCAGATTCATCTTCAACATATGTTGCAATGCTTATGACAATGGCATGTTGATTTGGGTGAACTGCCTTTGAGGTCTTTCCACCCTTGGCTTATTGTTTCGTTGTTGTGGTCGTTGTGTGCGTGCCGAATTAGAGATCAACACCACCCCCACAAATTGGTGGTAGTCTGCCTTGCTACGCCCCTTCTGGCCGTGCAAAGCATTAACTTCCCTCTTACCACCAAATCACTTTTTCTCTGTACTCGAAGAGGTATTTTTCTGGATCTTGCCACTCTGGATCCCAACTTCTACTCTTTCTTCAGTCAGAATCAGCTCGGTGAAACCTGCTGACGAGCTACCGATCAAATGATTATAGAATGGACCAGATAACGTACCCAGAAACATATTAACCAACTCCCTATCAGACAACGGGGGTTGGACTCTTCCAGCTAAGTCTCTCTACTTCTGGGCATAGTCTTTAAAGCCTTCACTTGCCCACATGGACATAATCTAAAGTTGAGTACAAGTTGGAGCAAGGTCGGTGTTGTATTAATACTGCTTATAGAAAGTAGCAGCCAGATCTTCCCAATTTCGGACATTGGCTCTCTCCAGCTGGTAGAACCATTCAAGCTGAGTCCCTGACATACTATCTTGAAAGAAATGAACCCATAAATTTCTATCAGCAGTGTGGGGCTGCATTTTCCTGACGTAGGAACGGAGATGGAGCTTTGGGCAGGACACCCCATCACATTTGGCAAAAACTGGAGCTTTGAACTTCTACGGGATGACCACTCCCGACACCAAACCCAATTCTTCAAAATCCAATCTAGGTATCCTCTGAACTTCCATGGCACTCAGACGATCTTTCAACTGTTTGTATCTATCCTCAGCAGGAGGATATTGCTCTTCATTATAATCAGTATTATTGTCAGAGATTGCAGGACTAGGGTCCTCCTCTCCTTCTTGGTTCTCCCCTTCCTTAGATGAAGAGGTCAGGTCGACTTGTCGCTTCAACCACTCTCCAAACCTTCGGCCCATGTTCAAAATACCAGTAGCCTTCTTCTTTTTCTTCTTCTCTTTCAGGATGAGGGCTTTTAGATCCTCCTGCCCCTTTGCCAAACTAGTGAAAATTTGTTGGAATTGGGTGTTCTATGCCTGCAGGTCCTTAATGCTTTGTTCGGAAGACATTTCTGCTGAAATAAACAGTGAAGGAGATGAGAAACCTGTAATGGTACCTGTAATGATGTGTATGATGATGGGATGCGTATGCAATGATTTCAAAGACTTCAGAAGATTTAAATTTGCAAACCAAAATAAATAAAAACTTTATTAGTTGAATTTAAAGTTCAAATGACTTTTAGGCGTTACAATTAAAAATAAATTTAAAACTAGAAAGAAAAATCAAAAGTCCCATGGATGCTTCCTCTTTGCGCCGAGATAATCATTCAGTCCTTTTTCCTCATGTAGTTGCTTTGTGAGCTCTAAAACCTTCCTCTCCTGAGCATGGAATGGATCCCTGTAAGTATCCCGCTCTTTCATCAACTGAATCCAAGACCTCTGTAATTCCCCAAGATCAGTGGGCATGTAAGGATAGAGAAATGTGTAAGGAATGCTTTCTTCAGTAGTGGGTTCCACAATCACTGGAAAAACAGCCACATAGGGCATCATAAGCTGCTGAGCACAAGATCGTACCCATTGTAGATAAGGTTCCATTGGAATGGAATTCTTTGTTCCTAAAGCCCTGACGCTCGATCTGTTTACCATGCCCCAAGCTCGTATGAACCTCCAACGATACTCTTGAATATCATCCTCATAGTTGAATACAATACCCTCGATAAGTAACTCATGGGGACCATCCCTTCGAGCGTGACCAAATTGTCGCAGAGCTAAACAAGGATTTTAGGTTATACCCCCTCTGATACCAAGCAGTGGGACATTAGGGTACTCCCCGCAGCTGTCAATGATAGCAATGTTTTCCATAGATCGAGAATACCAAAGAATATCCGTATGAGCGAGTGACATTATCCTTTGTGACCAAACCAGACCTTTCATTCTTTAGTATGGACTTAGGGAGGTTAGAAATAAACCACCTCGACAGCAATGGCATGCAGCGCATGATAATCCCTCTTCTCCTCATGGTACGAGTATGGAGAGTGTGCAAAATATCTCCTAGCAAAGTAGGCACCGGGTTGCGAGAGAGAAAGATCTTGATATCATTCACATCTATGAATGAGTCCGGGTTAGGAAAGAGAACTAAACCATAAATAAGAAGAGCCAAGACCTCCTCAAAAGCATGAAATCCATATTATCCCAAAACAGTTGGGCTTTGTCTATCAGAAACTTAGCTAGAAAACCCTTGACTCCGCTTCTAGTTTCCCAATTGGATACCACGTCGGCCCGTTTCAGATATAAAGCTGAGGAAATGACTTCTGGCTTAGGAACTTCTTCTAGACCTGTGAAGGGTACCTGTTCAAGAATAGGTATATCCAATAGCAGAGAGAATTGTTCCAAGGTAGGCACCAACTGGTAGTCTGGAAAGGTGAAGTAGTGGTGCTTGGGATCAAAGAACTGAAAGAGTACACTCATCATCTTTTCATCAAAGTTTGAAGTAACCAGGTTGAGAAGTTGACCATGTCTCTTAGTGAACATAGAAGTTTTAGAAACCTTTGATGATAGCTCTTTGAGTTGGGAAGGTATCTTCACAAAGCTGATTCAAATAGTGTTTCTACAAACGAAAGCCATGATCTGCAAAACAGAACAAAGATAAATTCCCTTGGTCTTTGAAATGGTTAGTGCAATAAGCATGGATGCCATGTTATGATGCATGGTGTCATGATAAACCACAGGTATAGCAAACACAGGTATAGAAAGCACAATCAAATCACACAAAGTCCTTAGGTTTAAGGCTTGCATGAGGTCAAAGGTAGTACCCTATTGAAGTTTAGTTGGTTCAAACTTATCCTAAAAAGTAACCGAGTTCTAGAGATTCTTAATATCACTGACCATCCTTTATCAGGCATTGTTTCAGCTCTCAATCTTTTCTTGCGGCCAAAATATCTCGAAAGTCTGATCTCAATGAGTGTAGCATCGAGTATCAATCGGTTCTCATCTCTACACCTAGGCCATCTATCTCACTACTTTCTAATGGCCAAGTCGTTCAACTAAGGTTCTAAGGTCCGTTAGTGCTTCACGACACCACGCGGCGGCCCCGTATTCTTCTCGTTTCCCCATGAAGGATACCGGTACCAACCAAAGTGCCACACTAACACAACCATCGCTTAAACCATATCGGTCTACACCGTACAGTCTCCACGATCTATTGCTGTTTACCTAAAAAGTGCCCCCAGATCCGGGTGTAGGATCTATAGTAACCCCAGACAAAACCCTTAAAAGTAAAGCAATCAAGACAATCAAGAGAAGAAATTTAATAATCTAGATGCTAAGGTAAACCCCACTTTATTTCTTTCCCCAGCAGAGTCGCCAGTTCTGTGATACGGTGGCAGAACTGACTGTTTAATACTGGTTTGCATTTTGCGCTTTTTGTTCGCAAAATGTCGCGGTAAGCAAGAGTCGCCACCGACTTTTATTTCATCCAATCTTGGAAAAGGAAAAAGAACAGAAAAAACATTTTTTCGAGATATTCTGAGTACGGGTAGATTATAGAAAGGGAAGGTGTTAGCACCCTTTCTATCCGTAGTTATCTACGAGATCTTAGGTACTTTCTCATTTTTCAAATTGCTTGTGTGTGTTTGTCTTGAAAATGTTTTACTTCGTGATAACCCTTGTATCAGTCCTCAAGGACTTGACGAAGTTGTTTTAAAGATTTATTTTGAAAGATGTTTGTGTGAAAAGTTTTTATTGAGCAAGTACTTAAGATTCTACCTACTCGAAAAAAGATTGTTTGTTCTCGTTTCCTTTAGACAGAGCTATCCTGCTATTAAGGAGTAGGTAGCATCGTCGTTGGAGTTGTAAGGGACATTCCAAAGGGACAAGTACAATCACTAAAGCAATAGTTAGAAAACTTTAGAAGTAACTGTAATGCGGTAGGAAGAGAACTGACTGTTTTGGAATGCTGGTTTGCGTTTTGCGTTTGTTTTTGCAAAATGTCGCGGTAAGCAAGAGTCGCCACCGTCTTTTATTTTATCCAACAAGGAAAGGAAAAAAGCACAGAAAAATTCCTTTTTCGAGATGTTTCTCGGGCCCGGGGGTAGATTATAGAAAGGGAAGGTGTTAGCACCCTTTTTATCCGTGGTTATCCACGGGCTCTTAGGTACTTGCTCAAAGTGTTTTCAAAAATTGCTTTTCTTTGTGTTTGTGGGTTTGAAAAGAGTTTTTGTTTGAAAGGTGTAAGTGCGAAAAGTTTTATTTTGTTTTAAAAGGAGCAAGTACTTAAGAACCATCTACCTACTCGAAAAATGAATCAATATGTGCTAATGTCCTTTAGACAATGCTATCCCACTATTGATGAGTAGGTAGCGTCGTCGTTGGAGTTTAAGGGTCAATTTGATTAAGGGATGTGTGGTCACTAAAGATATGTTAGGATGCCTTAGCGATAACCCTAATGTCTTAGATCATTTTTTCGACGCAACCGTTTCGAGGCAACTATGATCTTTGGACAAGAGGACGACCTCTAAAATTTCCTATACTTAATGACCGCGTTCGAAGGCAACCAAGTGAGGTGTACCCTAGGAGTGTGCATGTGCGAGTGTGTTATTTCGGTTAATTTTATCTTTGTACATGTCATGGGTGAGCTATGTTGATTTTAAGTTCATACATTTGATCTTGTCATGCATTCCCTATTATCAAACATCTAGCAGTGCATAGTTGCAGAATTTAAATTGCGGAAATTAAATCTAAAACTATTACAAGGCATCAGGTATTTACATCGCCAAAAGCAACCCTTTAATTTAAATTGCCGAAAGTAAATAAAGCGATAAAATAATTCAAGTCCTATTTAAAGCTATTACATTCTGGAAGCAAGTACAATAATATGAAAATATGGATCGCGTGCGAGAAAATTAAATCGGCGCATTTTTTAGGGTTTTGACCCTTTTTTGAAAGAAAGCATTTTTGTTATTTTGAATAAAAAAAAGAAACTAGATCTAAATTAATTATTAAATTAAATGAGCTAATTAATTAATTAATAAAAATAATATTTTTTTGGATTTTTTGAGTATTTGAAGAAATAAATTAATTTGGCCAAAGTTAGTAAAAACTAATTATCTACATTAATTTTAATTGTTTGCAAAAATATTAAAGTTAAACCTAATTAACACTAAATTAATTAAATTAATTTATTTACAAAAATAAAGTGATGATTTTAATTTTAATAAATAAAAATATTTTTGTATTTTTGATTTAATGAGGAAAATAAATTAATTGGTTAATTAAATAATAATGATAATAATTAAATAAAGCAAATAAATAAAAAGAAAATATAAAGAGAAAAAGAAATAACCCAAAGGGGGGGGGGGGGGGGGTTGGGCCCAGATTGGAGGTGAGATCAGTGATTCTTTGGCCCAATACAAACAAAGCCTGATTGACTTTTCTAGATTCTCCATGGCACGCTTGACTTGAGACCATGATGGTCATCACCTTTGGGCCATCAGATTTGGCCTGGAGGCCACCTGGCGCCTGGGATCTGAAGGAGTATGATGGGCTGTGCTTTGGAAGTCACATGGAATCACCTGAAGAAAAATGAAACAAATGTATTGGGGGACCTGGGATTCGAACCCAGGTTCCATTGGATCTTCCACTAACGCCTTTACCAACTCAACTACTGCACGTATTTGTTATTATAATGGATAAACAATATTATAAGAGAAAAACAAATAATATGCTGGAATAAAAAATAAAAACGCGCGCAATTTGAAACCACCAATCAGGGGAAGGCACGTAGTCGTCTTCTTCAACGAAACCTGGTTTTCTTACCTGCGAATTTTTATCCGCAGCAAAATCCAAAGCTTTCTCCTAAAATCAATTTCAAGCCATGGAAATTAATTCTAAGACTATAGTCTTGCTCGTCTCCTTCCACTGATCATGTCCATGTCCTTTATTCTCATCAATTTTGCCTGCAATCAAAATGCCCAAAAATGAATTTCCAAAACCCTAGGTTCGGGTATGGCATTACAGGCTATAACAATACAATTGAATATTACAGAAAGTTTAGAAATCATGCAAGGATCAAGAATATGTCCATGGATTGTCAAAAAGATGCAAGAATCAGAGATTATGATTTCGAGTACAGGGCGACTTTCAGGGATACTTACAACGCGATTCTGGAGAGGAGAGAGCTTGGTTTTGATTGTAATAGACTCAGTGGATGTCTAGCAAGGAGATAGCATGGAGGTTTTGCTCTGAATCAGCCTCTAGATGTGATTTCAGTTTCCAACTTCTCCAAGCTTTTTCAAGTTTTTGGTATCGGTGATTATGCAGCCTCTAGGTCTCAAATCGTGTGCCTTTGGTTTGTATATGTATCCAGCAATGCAATAGGTCAAAGTTTGGGCTTTGAATCTTTGTGAATTGATGATTGAAGATATGATATGATCCTCCATTACAAAGCTTCCAAAAATGTCCCAAATCCAATATTTTGTGCATGATATGCCTTGATTCGAATTTGATCATGTCCATAATGATATTAAAGACATGTATCAATCAAAAAGATTCCAATTGATTAAGATTTGGATTTTATTTGGATTTAAATTGATTAAAAATGAATTAATTCAATAAAAATCAAATAAAATGGAAAAATTAATAATTGGACACAAAACTGAAGATAGGACACGTGTGTAGTGTGACAAGATCAAATCAAGTGGAAAAAAATGGGCCCTTTTGTCAAAATTTGAAGTTTTGGGGATAGTTGACTTTTGGCAATTTTAGAAAAATGCCCAACTTCAAAAATGCATGACTTCTTCAATTTTGAACTTTTGGAAGTTTTCTTGGACTTTTTAGAAACCTTGAGATGTCCTCTAACAAACCCTTTTGGTCTCATCTCATTTTGATATTCCATGCTCAAGTTATAAGCTTTGGAAAAAAAGGTGTTTTTGTTGACTTTCAAAAATGACCTATAATGTCTAAATTTGTAACTTTTTGTGAGTGCATTTCTTGATCTTGGGGTGTGAAGATGGATTGTAGGAAATTGAATCCTCTTCAAAATGAGATTTAGATGGGTCATGTATCATAAAGTATGAGAAAGTTATGCTTGGTCAAAGTTGAGTTGACTTTTCCTACAAAACCCTAATTTAACAACTTTTGAATCTTGATGAATTTTGAGCAATCCTTGATGAATCATGATCAAAACTTGATCAAATTATGAATTATCCTTCAAAATTAGAATGTTGACAAAAAATCTTGAGGTTTGACTATTTGTAGTTCACAATTGACTTTTGCCCTAGCATGGTCGATTTTTGGACCTCTTGAGCAATTGACTGACCAAACTTTCTCTGCAAGGCTTGAAATTTGACATGGATGATCTTGAGAACATATTAAGGCATTGGGGAGAACTTGAGGTCATTTGGATGTAAGGACCTTAATGCAACACAAAACCCTAATTTGAGATTGACTGTCTTATGAGATGATTTGACTGTCCAACTCTTGAGCAATCTTGAGCAACTTGGAGATTATTCTTGAAATGTCTTGAGAAATATGGGAGGGCAAATTTTGGGGTACAATAGTTGCCCCTGTTCAATCTTCTTAAACCTGAGGATATAGATTAGCTTTCGGGCCTTTCGTGATCCGAAGGTGGAAGATGATTGAACACTAGAGTGCCCAAAAATTTGCACTCGCATGATGTGGTATCAACATTGTGATGTCGGGAATGGGCTTACAGATGCCATTTGGAGATTGTTGGTAGGTGGTCTGAACTTCGACTGGAATACGAATCAGGGAGATCTTGTCGGCGATCTGACTGAACCAGAGGAGGTTTTGTCTTCTTTGACGGGATCAGAAAAATCTTTAGGAATCGATTTAGCTGGTTTTGTCTCCTTTGACGGATTGGCCTCAAAAAAATCTTTAGAAATCAATTTAACTGGTTTTTTCTCTTTTGACCGGTTGGCCTCAGAAAAATATTTAGGAATCGATTTAACTGGTTTTGTCTCCTTTGACGGGTTGGCCTCAGAAAAATCTTTAGGAATCGATTTAACTAGTTTTGTCTCCTTTGACGGGTTGGCCTCAGAAAAATCTTTAGGAATCGATTTAACTGGTTTTGTCTCCTTTGACGGGTTGGCCTCAGAAAAATCTTTAGGAATCGATTTAACTGGTTTTGTCTCCTTTGACGGGTTGGCCTTAGAAAAATCTTTAGGAATTGATTTAACTGGTTTTGTCTCCTTTGACGGGTTGGCCTCAGAAAAATCTTTAGGAATCGATTTAACTGGTTTTGTCTCCTTTGACGGGTTGGCCTCAGAAAAATCTTTAGGAATCGATTTAACTGGTTTTGTCTCCTTTGACGGGTTGGCCTCAGAAAAATCTTTAGGAATCGATTTAACTGATTTTGTCTCCTTTAACGGGTTGGCCTCAGAAAAATCTTTAGGAATCGATTTAACTGGTTTTGTCTCCTTTGACGGGTTGGCCTCAGAAAAATATTTAGGAATCGATTTAACTGGTTTTGTCTCCTTTGACTGCGTTCGCATCAGAAAAATCTTTAGGAATCAATTTAACTGGTTTTGTCTCCTTTGACTGCATTCGCATCAGAAAAATCTTTAGAAATCGATTTAACTGGTTTTGTCTCCTTTGACTGCGTTCGCATCAGAAAAATATTTAGGAATTGATTTAACTGGTTTTGTCTCCTTTGACTGCATTCGCATCAGAAAAATCTTTAGGAATCAATTTAACTGGTTTTGTCTCCTTTGGCTGGTGAGAACCTTAACTGTATCTTTCCTGAAAGTTAAAGGTCAGTCATATGCAATGCATGATATGGATCAAGCAATGATGTTCTCAACATAAATGAGATTGTGTGATATGATGCGTATATGCATGTATTATGATGTATGGAAATGTGATGTTTTAGATGGGGAAAATAAATCCTGGAGCTGTTGGAGAGTAGCGTTGAATTCTTCGTTTCCACTGGGGATGATGAACGAAGATGATAAACTTGCAGGAGAGGATGACTCTGTTGGGGAATAAACTGATGAGGAGAATACTCCAAGGGGAATTACTCTGTGGGGAAGAGGTGCTCTGCTGAGGATTTTAATGATAAACTCCGCTGGGGATTCCGCTGATAAGCTCTGCTGGGGATTTCAACATTAAACTCCGCTGGGGATTTCAATGATAAACTCCACTGGGGATGGATTAGCGTTGCTAGTGATATTAAATCTGTTGAGGATTGAATTCCTACTTGTGAAAGGAAAGAACTTCGCTGGGGACGATCTTTCAGTTGCAACTTGCTGGGGATAACCCTGTTAGACTCTTGTGGGGATAATCCTTCTGAATTATGCCGGGAATGATTCCTTGAACTTGGCTGGGGAGATTTATTTTGTGCTCCGCTGGGGATAAAATTCCAGAGTCTATTGGGGATGATGATTCAACTCCGTTGGGGAAGCTTTTTCAGACCGTGCTGGGGAAATATTAACTCCACTGGGGGTATCTTGTATTCTGTCGGGAAACATTCTTATACTCCGTTGAGGAATATTAAGACTGTCGGGGATACTCTTATACTTGCTGAGGAATATTCTTACACTCTGCTGGGGAATATTAAGACCCTTTTAGTGCTGGTGGTAGACCAACTCTGCTTGGGGAGAGTATTGCTGATTCGTTCGTAGTTGCAAGTCTCAGTTGGGAGAGAGCTACCATTACTATCTTACTCTGCGGGGAGTGAAGGTATCTTAGCCATATTCTTCAGCTGAATATACCTTGGTACCTGGTGGTCAAAGCAACTGAACAATTCGGTTAATTCTTACTGCCCCTGTTTCTGATGTTACCAGTAATTCATCTTTCGTTTCGCATGTAAATATTTATGATCAGCAATTAATGTCAAATGCATATATCAAAAATGAACTTTGGACGTTGTTTGCAAAACAAAACAGATAAAGGAAAAACAGTTTGGAATTTGTCTGAAAATGAATTTGTATTGATTTTGAAGTTTGGCCTATAAACATGCATTTTTGTACAAGAGGCTGACGTCCTAGTAAGAGAACGCCGCCGAGCAGATAGAATTTACACAATTTGTGAAAAGAAAGCAAAACAGCTATGTGAATAATCCCACTAGGTTCCAACTCTGCTATTGCCTTTATATCCTCGAGCATCTCATCGCTTTGCTGTTGGTTGAAGATGAATCAGATTGATTAGTGCCATCCGAGCTTGATAGTCGATACCGAAGTATGGATGTAAGGTGATCCAATAAGACATAGTGTTACGCTTTGATCCCTAATTTTTGCCTGGACCGCCCTTTCGGGTTTTTAGTCCACCGGGATACCCTTTTTTGCCCAAGCCGCCTTTTCAGGTTTTCGACTTGCCGGGTGTACAAATTTTTTCATTTTCATCCCTTATTTTTGCCCGAACCCTTTTGGTTCGCCGGGAAGCCCTTATTTTGCCTAGGCCAGTCAACCTAGCGGGTCTTTGATTATGCGTAGTATCTTTTCACTATGTCTGCATTGACGGGGTGAGGAAGGTCGTCACCGTCCATGGTGGTTAGAATCATATCTCCTCCTGAGAAAATGTTCTTAACAACAAATGGCCCTTCGTAAGTAGGGGTCCATTTTCCCCTGGGATCACCTTGAGGTAGAATGATGCGCTTGATAACTAGGTCTCCAACTTGATACTCTTGTCGTCTGACTTTCTTGTTAAATGCCTTGATCATCCGTTTTTGGTACGTCTGACCATGACAAATAACAATAAGCCTCTTTTCGTCGATTAGGTTCAGCTGATCAAGCCGGGTCTGAATCTAGTCATCTTCACTCAAACATGCATCCTTCATGATCCGAAGAGAGGGTATCTGAACTTTAATGGGCAAGACTGCCTCCATGCCATATACCAAGGAATAGGGTGTTGCCCCTGTTGACGTCCGTGCTGAGGTACGGTACCCATGAAGAGCAAATGGAAACATCTCGTGCCAATCTTTATATGTCACTGTCATCTTCTGCACAATCTTCTTAATGTTCTTATTAGATGCTTCGACAGCCCCATTCATCTTCGGCCGGTAGGGAGAAGAGTTGTGATGCTGTATCTTGAATTGCTCGCAGAGCTCGGTGATCATCTTGTTGTTGAGATTGGTACCATTGTCCGTAATGATCCTCTCTGGTATGCCGTATCGACAGATCAGATTGTGCCGAATGAACCGTGCCACGATGTTCTTAGTTACGGTAGCAAAGGAAGCTGCTTCAACCCACTTTGTAAATTAATCAATAGCTACCAGGATGAAACGATACCCGTTGGATGCCGTAGGTCTAATCTCGTCGATCATATCAATGTCCCACATTGCAAAAGGCCAAGGTGCCGTCAATACATTTATATATTTGATATTAATAGGGTAATGTGAACCAGCATATACGGTCTTAGCCAGCGAACAACCCATGCCAAAGCGTAGCAAGTTCTCTCGAGCAGTGAGTATCGTGTCTCACAGTCGGTGAACTCTTTGCTAAAGTAATAAATAACATGCTCTTTTCGGCCAGACTCGTCATACTGCCCCAACACGCTTCTTTATATTATCCAGCACTTTTAAGTATGAGATCAAAGGTCTTCCTGCAATTGGAGGTATCAGAATTGGTAGCTTGGAGGTAGTATGGCCCTCTCTTCTTGAAGCAGTAGTCTAACAAACTCACCAGACACTTTGCAATCATCTTCACCTTCGTCTTCGTCTAAATCGATTGGACTTTCAAAGTTATAACTGGCAGTAGCAGAGTCATTACCAGTGAGATCCAGAGTGGATGTGGACCTGTATATGTGAGTGTGTGTAAAATAGCTGTTTTGCAATATATAATAAAGAAAAACAAGAAGCGCAAAATTTGAAATGCAAGAACGTCAAATGCTTTTATTAACGATATATGAAAATGACACACATAAAGCCCTCACAAATGAAGCCACAGTGCCCCGGGTAAGACACCGGGCCATAAAGTTTAAAACACTGTCTATTACAAATTCAAAACAAAAGGTTTCATTACTGGGTAATAACTGAAACGGTCATAGAATCCTTCACTGTCCAGTTGCTTAATCCACCATTGGCAATCGGGTAGATCCAACTGTCGATATCAAACTCTTCATCATCGTCATCCCTGATAGCATTCACCCCTGCATCTTGTTTAGGCTTCTCTGTTTCTCCGAACTCAATCTTTTTCGCATCAATCAAGTCTTGTACCTTGTTCTTCAAAACCCAACAATCATCTGTATTATGCCCCGGACTATCAGAGTGAAAAGCACAACGGGCATTAGGGTTATACTTTGGTGACGTTGTATTTGGATTCTTCGGAGCTTCCTTTAGAATCACCAGATTGGTCTTCAGCAACTGTGGCAGAATATGAGATAAGGTCATGTTGAGACGGGTGAATTGCCTTTGAGGTCTCTTGTCCTTTGGTTGATTGTTTGCTGAGGAGCACCAGCAGGTTTTGAAATAACAACCGCATTAACAGCTTGGCGGTGTTCAGGTTTATTCTGTCTTCTCGAACTGTAGACAACACTGAATTCTTTCTTAAACGGCTTCTTCTCGGTGCTTGATGAAGCACCCTTCTGTATCTTACCAGCCTTAATACAAGCCTCAATCCTCTCACCGATCAAAATAAGCTCTGTAGACCCAGATGAAGAGCTTCCAATCAGATGGTTAAAAAATGGACCAGACAGGGTCCCCAGAAATATGTCCACAAGCTCCCGATCAGCCAAGGGTGGTTGTACTCTCCCAGCGAGGTCCCTCCACTTCTGAGCATAATCTTTGAATCCTTCACCTGTTCCTATTGACATACCCTGGAGTTGGGTACGCATAGGAGCGAGGTCGGAGTTATACTGGTACTGCCTGTAGAAAGCAGTAGCCAAATCTTCCCAATTGCGGATACTGGCTCCGTCCAACTGATAGAACCACTCAAGCTGAGTCCCTGAGAGACTGTCTTGAAAGAAATGGATCCATAGGTTCTTATCAGCGGTGTACGGCTGAATCTTCCTTACGTATGACCGGAGGTACAACTTCTGACAAGAAACTCCGTCATACTTAGCAAAGGCTGGTGCTTTGAATTTGTGGGGAATTACTACCCCAGATGATAGACCCAGATCACCAAAATCCAGGCCGGGCACCTTTTGGACTTCCATAGCACTCAACCGGTCTTCCAGTTGCTTTTATGTATCCTCGGCCGGAGGATACTGTTCTTCATCGAAGTCTGTCTCGTTGTCGGAGACCACAGGGCTGGGAGCCCTCCTTTCCTCTTGACTATCTTTCCCTTCAGATGAGGTAGTCAAATCAACTTCATTCTGAAGCCTGTTTCCAAACCTGTGCCCTGTGTTAAACAAGATTTTCCTCTTCTTCTTCTTCTTCTTCTTCTCTTTCAGAATCAGGGTCTTCAGATCTTGCTGAACCTTAGCTAGATTCATGAACAACTCTTGGAATTGGGCATTCTGGGCCTGAAGGGCCTTGATTGCTTGCTCAGTTGAAGGTTCAGCAGACATGATGAGTGCTGAAATAAACAATGAAGAAGATAAGAGACCTGTAATGGATACCTGTTATAGAGTGCATGGGATGAAATGCGTATGATTTATGATTTCAAAGACAATCGGGAGATTCAAATTTGTAAACCAGAAAGGAAACACACTTTATTAGATAAACTTTGTAATTCAAATTGTTCAACAAATTTCCCTTAAGGCGTTACAGGAAAGGAAATACTGAAAAGAAAAGAAAAACTGGAAAGGAAATCATCAAAGGTCAATCAACGCTCCCATGGTCTCTTCTTATCAGTGCAGACATAGTCATTGAGAATCCGCTCGTTCTCCAACTGCCTAGTCAGCTTCTGGATCTTCTTCTCTTGCTCATTGAACTTCTCTCGGTAGGAATCCCGTTCTTCCCTCAGCTGCATCCAAGACCTTTTCAGTGCCCCAATGTCAGTGGGCATGTAAGGATGGAGGATGGTTGGAAGAACCCCTTCTTCATTAGCAATTTCAAGAATGACAGGCCGGACGACTTCATATGGCATACCCAACTTTTGGGCACGGATACAGACCCATCTGAGATATGGCTCCATTGGAAGTGAAGTCTTTGGACCCAACTCATGTGGATCAGATTGGTGAACTCTATCCCAAGCCCTTATGAACCTGCGACGTTGCTCATCGCTATCCCCTTGAAAATCAAAGATGATACTAGGCATTAGCATCTCATGAGGTCCTTCTCTTCTGGCACGCCCGAACTGACGTAGAGCTAAGCATGGGTTGTAAGAAATTCCTCCATGGGTTCCTAACAATGGAACATTGGGATACTCTCCACATCGATCAATAATAGTCACCTCGTCCATACCCTTGAGGGTCCAGATGATGTCATTATGAGAGAGAGAGACATCACCCTATAAGCCCAGCCCATGCCTTCTTTGTTCTTCAGCACTGACTTGGGAAGGTGCGAAATAAACCACCTTGCTAATAAAGGAGCACAACACATCAAGGTTCCCCATTTTCGGGCAGTACGAGCATAGAGATGATGAAGAATATCACCCAAGAGAGTGGGTACCAGATTTCGAGAGATGAAGATTTTCACCGCATTTACATCAACGAAGGAGTCAGAGTTCGGAAACTACCAAGCCATATATCAAAAGAGCCATAATATCCTCGAATGCCTTGAAGTCTAGGCTATCCCAGAAATAGTTAGCCTTACCAACCAAAAACTTAGTCAGAAAGCCCTTTGCTCCACTTCTAGTCTCCCAATTAGCCATTACCCCCTCTTTGGTCAAATGAAGGGCTGCAACAATCTCTTCGGGCCTAAGAATCTTTTCCTAACCAGTAAACGGGGTCTGCTCCAGAACAAAGATACCGAGCAGCTCAGAGAACTCTTCTAGGGTGGGAACCAGCTGGTAGTCTTGGAAAGTAAAACAATGGTACAATGGATCATAGAATTGGACTAGGACACTCATCATCTGCTCGCCCAATTTGGAGGTGACCAAACTGAGAAGATAACCATGTCTCTTAAGGAAGGAAGTAGTATCAAGCATCTTTGCAATCAGATCTTTAAGCAAAGTGGGAACTTGGACAAAGTTGATCCGGATAGTATTCCTACGCATGGGCATCAAGATGACCTACAAAATAGAGCAAAGATGAATCCCTCCTGTCTTTGAAATAGGTTAGCCTTATGCAAGATGTATGCAATGTTATGATGTCATGATGTCATGATAAAGGCACACCACAAGTATCCACAAATAGCAAACATGGTAAAGGCACACAAGTCACACAGAGAGCCCTTAGATTTCAGGTTGGCAAGGAGCTTAGGTACTACCCTCTTTCAGTTCAGTTGGTTCAAACCTGTCCTAAAAATAGTAACCGAGTTCTAGAGGATCTCAATATCACTGACTACCCTCGATCGGTCATAATTCTAGTTTAGCAACCTTTTCTTGTGGCCGGAATCATCGCGAGAGTTTAGTCTCGATGAGTGTAGCATACTGCTACTGTTCTACGACCAAGTTGGTCAATTTAAAGGTTCTAAGGTCGGTTGGTGCTTAATGACCCCTTAGATGACCCATATTCTCCTCGTTCCAACACAAGGGATATCGGTACAATCTAAAGTGCCATACCAACGTAGCTACTGCTTCAATCGTATCAGTCTATGCTGTACAGTTCCCTCACAGTTTATTGCTACTTACCTAAATGGGATCCCCAGATCCGGGTTAGGATCTATAGAAACTCCGATACAAGCCCACAAATGTAAATCATACAAAGCATACAATTGAAAACACAATGATCTAATCCTAAGGTACACCTCACTTATAATAATCCCCAGCAGAGTCGCCAGTTCTGTAATGCAGTGGGAAGAGAACTGACTATTTTGGAATGCTGATTTGCGTTTTGCATTTGTTTTCGCAAAATGTCGCAGTAAGCAAGAGTTGCCACCATCTTTTATTTTATCCAACAAGGAAAGGAAAAAAGCACAGAAAAATTCCTTTTTCGAGATGTTTCTCGGGTCCGGGGGGTAGATTATAGAAAGGGAAGGTGTTAGCACCCTTTCTATCCGTGGTTATCCACGGGCTCTTAGGTACTTGCTCAAAGTGTTTTCAAAAATTGCTTTTCTTTGTGTTTGTGGGTTTGAAAAGAGTTTTTGTTTGAAAGGTGTAAGTGCGAAAAGTTTTATTTTGTTTTAAAAGGAGCAAGTACTTAAGAACCATCTACCTACTCGAAAAAGGAATCAATCTGTGCTAATGTCCTGTAGACAATGCTATACCACTATTTATGAGTAGGTAGCGTCGTCGTTGGAGTTTAAGGGTCAATTCGATTAAGGGACGTGTGGTCGCTAAAGCAATGTTAGGATGCCTTAGCGGTAACCCTAATGTCTTAGATCATTTTTTCGAGGCAACCGTTTTGAGGCAACTATGATCTTTGGACAAGAGGACGACCTCTAAAATTTCCTATACTTAATGACCGCGTTCGAAGGCAACCAAGTGAGGTGTACCCTTAGAGTGCGCATGTGCGAGTGTGTTATTTCTGTTAATTTTATCTTTGTACATGTCATGGGTGAGCTATGTTGATTTTAAGTTCATACATTTGATCTTGTCATGCATTCCCTATTATCAAACATCTAGCAGTGCATAGTTGCGGAATTTAAATTGCGGAAATTAAATCTAAAACTATTACAAGGCGTCGGGTATTTACATCGCCAAAAGCAACCCTTTAATTTAAATTGCGGAAAGTAAATAAAGCGATAAAATAATTAAAGTCCTATTTAAAGCTATTACATTTCGGAAGCAAGTACAATAATATGAAAATATGGATCGCGTGCGAGAAAATTAAATCGGCACATTTTTTAGGGTTTTGACCCTTTTTTGAAAGAAAGCATTTTTGTTATTTTGAATTAAAAAAAAGAAACTAGATCTAAATTAATTATTAAATTAAATGAGCTAATTAATTAATTAATAAAAATAATATTTTTTTTTGGATTTTTTGAGTATTTGAAGAAATAAATTAATTTGGCCAAAGTTAGTAAAAACCTAATTCTCTACATTAATTTTAATTGTTTGCAAAAATATTAAAGTTAAACCTAATTAACACTAAATTAATTAAATTAATTTATTTACAAAAATAAAGTGATGATTTTAATTTTAATAAATAAAAATATTTTTGTATTTTTGATTTTATGAGGAAAATAAATTAATTGGTTAATTAAATAATAATGATAATAATTAAATAAAACAAATAAATAAAAAGAAAATATAAAGAGAAAAAGAAATAACCCAAAGGGGGGGGGGGTTGGGCCCAGATTGGAGGTGAGATCAGTGATTCTTTGGCCCAATACAAACAAAGCCTGATTGACTTTTCTGGATTCTCCATGGCACGCTTGACTTGAGACCATGATGGTCATCACCTTTGGGCCATCAGATTTGGCCTGGAGGCCACCTGGCGCCTGGGATCTGAAGGAGTATGATGGGTTGCGCTTTGGAAATCAGATGGAATCACCTGAAGAAAAATGAAACAAATGCATTGGGGGACCTTGGATTCGAACCCAGGTCCCATTGGATTTTCCACTAACGCCTTTACCAACTCAACTACTGCACGTATTTGTTATTATAATGGATAAACAATATTATAAGAGAAAAACAAATAATATGGTGGAATAAAAAATAAAAACGCGCGCAATTTGAAACCACCAATTAGGGGAAGGCACGTAGTCATCTTCTTCAACGAAACCTGGTTTTCTTACCTGTGGATTTTTATCCGCAGCAAAATCCAAAGCTTGCTCCTAAAATCAATTTCAAGCCATGGAAATTAATTCTAAGACCATAGTCTTGCTCGTCTCCTTCCACTGATCATGTCCATGTCCTTTATTCTCATCAGTTTTGCTTGCAATCAAAATGCCCAAAAATGAATTTCCAAAACCCTAGGTTCGGGTATGACATTACAGGCTATAACAATACAATTGAATATTACAGAAAGTTTAGAAATCATGCAAGGATCAAGAATATGTCCATGGTTTGTCAAAAAGATACAAGAATCAGAGATTATGATTTCGAGTACAGGGCGACTTTCAGGGATACTTACAGCGTGATTCTAGAGAGGAGAGAGCTTGGTTTTGATTGCAATAGACTCAATGGATGTCTAGCAAGGAGATAGCGTGGAGGTTTTGCTCTGAATCAGCCTCTAGATGTGATTTCAGTTTCCAACTTTTCCAAGCTTTTTCAAGTTTTTGGTATCGGTGATTATGCAACCTCTATGTCTCAAATCGTGTGCCTTTGGTTTGTATATGTATCCAGCAATGCATTAGGTCAAAGTTTGGGCTTTGAATCTTTGTGAATTGATGATTGAAGATATGATATGATCCTCCATTACAAAGCTTCCAAAAATGTCCCAAATCCAATATTTTGTGCATGATATGCCTTGATTCGAATTTGATCATGTCCATAATGATATTAAAGACATGTATCAATAAAAAAGATTCCAGTTGATTAAGATTTGGATTTTATTTGGATTTAAATTGATTAAAAATGAATTAATTCAATAAAAATCAAATAAAATGGAAAAATTAATAATTGGACACAAAACTGAAGATAGGACACGTGTATAGTGTGACAAGATCAAATCAAGTGGAAAAAAGTGGGCCCTTTTGTCAAAATTTGAAGTTTTGGGGATAGTTGACTTTTGGCAATTTTGGAAAAATGCCCAACTTCAACAATGCATAACTTCTTCAATTTTGAACTTTTGGAAGTGTTCTTTGACTTTTTATAAACCTTGAGATGTCCTATAACAAACAATTTAAGTCTAATCTCATTTTGATATTCCATTCTCAAGTTATAAGCTTTGGAAAAAAGGTGTTTTTGTTGACTTTCAAAAATGACCTATAATGTCCAAATTTGTAACTTTTTGTGAGTGCATTTCTTGATCTTGGGGTGTGAAGATGGACTGTAGGAAATTGCATCCTATTCAAAATGAGCTTTCTGTGGGTCATTTCTCATAATGTATGAGAAAGTTATGCTTAGTCAAAGTTGAGTTGACTTTTCCTACAAAACCCTAATTTAGCAACTTTTGAATCTTGATGAATTTTGAGCAATCCTTGATGAATCATGATCAACCATTGATAAAATGATGAATTATCCTTCAAAATGAGAATGTTGACAAAAAATCTTGAGGTTTGACTATTTGTAGGTCACAGTTGACTTTTGCCCTAGCACAGTCGATTTTTGGACCTCTTGAGCAATTAACTGACCAAACTTTCTCTGCAAGGCTTGAAATTTGATATGGATAATCTTGAGAACATATTAAGGCATTGGGGAGAACTTGAGGTCATTTGGATGTAAGGACCTTGATGCAACACAAAACCCTAATTTGAGATTGACTGCCTTAAGAGATGATTTGACTGTCCAACTCTTGAGCAATCTTGAGCCACTTGGAGATTATTCTTGAAATGTCTTGAGAAATATGGGAGGACAAATTTTGGGGTACAACAGTAACCCTAGAGCCTTAAGATCTTTCCGAGGCAACATTTCCGAGGCAACATTTTGATCTTTTAGGCTGGAGAGCGACCACTAGAATTTCCTATGCTTAATGACTGTTTACCAAAGGCAACCGTAGTGAGGCAAACCCTAGGAGTGAAACATGTGCATATGATTTGTTTCAATTATTTAATATTTTCACATTAGGTGATCTACCGTTTAAAATTTCAAGCATTCTTTTCATACAATCCTATTAGCCATGCATCTAGACAGTTAAAGATTGTGGGAATTTAAAGTGCGAAAAATAAACCTAGCTATTACAAGGCTTCGGGGAGGGGGGATTAATTACATAACAAAAAATCGGGGATTTAAATAGTAAATAAAAACCCTAGTTTTAACTGTTACAAACCAGTAAGCAGTTACATAATTAATCAAAAATAAATATGCGCGAGAATCGTAAATACGAGAGAACTCGGGTTTTGACCCTTGGCTACCTAATTGGATTAATTAAAGAAAAAAATCATTTCTTGTCATTTTTATTTAAGGAAATAAAAACCAAATTGGATTTTATTAAAGAAAAAAAATCATTTTTTGTCATTTTTATTTAAGGAAATAAAGACCAAATTGAATTTAATTAGAGAAAAAAAAATCATTTTTTATCATTTTTATTTAAGGAAATAAAGACTAAATTGCAAAATATCCTAATCACCAATTAAGTTTTAATTATGAAAAATCATTAAATTAATGGAAAAAAAACAATTAACCTATTTTTGTGTTTTTATTTTGAGAAGGAATTAAAATTAAGAATTAAACCTAATTTCTATTTGATTTTAATTATGAAAAAAAGATTTAAGTTAACCTAATTAAACTAATTAATGCAATTAAATATTTTATGAAAAAAAAGACTAAACCTAATATTGTTTGTGATTTTATGATTTTTATGTTTTGATTAAAAATAATTTTTGGAAAATAAATAAATTAAAACAATAAAAAGAATTGAAATAAAATAAAAAAAGAAAAGATTGGGCCTGTGTGGTAGAATGCAGGCTGGGGGGTGCATTGCCAAATTGTTAGGCCCAAATTGGTTGGCCCATGTTCCTTGCGTGTGATCCCATGTGGATTAGCTCTAGAGAGTGCACCATGGGCTGTTGTAGTTGGACGCTGGATCTGGACCAGGGGATGATCCAAAGGGTAGGATTTGTGAGCGTATGATGGACACATGAAATGGTGATGTATTGAATCTGCAGTAAATTGTTAGGAAAATAATAAAAGTGTGAATTAATAATTAAAAACCTAACTCTGATTAATTTACAAGTTCACTATGAAATAAAATCAATATTGATTAAATCAAAACAACTTTTATGTCAAAAATTATTTTAATTAATTGAAAGCCTAAAACTAATATTTAATGATTTTTATTTTATTTTATATGTTAATACATTAATGATAGAAAACAAATCAAGTGAAAAATAAATAAATGAAAAGGGTTAGAAAAGAAAATAGTCAAAAAAGTAAAAAACGCATGGGGTCGGTGATGAACCCAAGCCCCTTGGGTCACAGTTAGGTGCCTCATCCACCAAGCCAAACTATTGTTTGTGATTCAAACATGTTCTACGTAACAAAAAGAACTCATTTGGACAATTAATAAACATTAACAATGCATGAAATTAATTATATGAATGTTTGAAAGAAAAGCAAATCGGAGAAGATGAGTATGCTTGTTTCAAGCATCAATGGCCATGACTTTAGACATATTCTTACCCTTAGATACCTCAGGAATAATTTGTAATTGATGGCTTGGACTGAAAGTGGATGGATCTTTGGTTTTGACTTTGCACTAGTTTTGATAGAATTTGAAGTTTTTAGAGAGTGTTCTTGGGCAGCCAATTTCGTGCTCCCTAATGTATGAGGGTGTTGTGTTTATATAGAGGAGGAATTTAGGTCAAAAATAATGGAAGAAATCTCATGGTATCTTGAGGAATTATGAAGATTTGATTTAATTTTGGCCTTGTATGGTTTCTTTCCAAAATAGCTCCAATCATGACTTTTTAAATCTAAATCATCCTTGCACGAATTACATGCCATGCTAGCTGTATATGGACTCATAATGTGCATAAAAATCCCAAGATTTGATTTGCTTTTATTAATTTACCATTTAATTTGATTTATTTTGGTTTAAATGAATAAAAAATCAAAATAAATGATAAATATAATAAAATGCGAATTTTGGTTCAAACAAGAAAACATGGGCCCCTTTGGAAAAAATGCGAATTTGATCAATGTTGACTTTTGACAATATTTCCAAAAATTGCCAACTTTGACATTGCACAACTCTCTCAATTTTGACCCTAGGAGGGTGTTCTTTCACTTTTTAGAAAGATTAGGATGTCCTCTATACAAAAATTTTGGTTTCATCTCAATTGGATCTTCCATGTTCATGTATGAAGCTTTGATCCAAAAAGGTGTTTTTGTTGACTTTTCAAAAGGACCTATAATGTCAAAATTCATATCTTTTTATGAGTGCATATTTTGAACTTGTGCGCTGAAGATGAATTGTAGGGAATTACATCCTCTTCAAAATGAGCTTTGTACGGAAAATTTCTGATAAAGTATGAAGAAGTTATGCTTGGTCAAAGTTGGGTTGACTTTTACTAAGAAACCCTAATTTAGCAACTTTTTGGTTTTGATGAATTTGGAGCATTCCTTGAGGAATCATGATCAACCCTTGATCAAATGATGGAAGTCACTTAAAAATGTTGATGTTGACCCAAAATCTTGAGGTTTGACTGTATGTGGGCCACAATTGACTTTTGACCTAATATAGTCGATTTCCCAAGCATCTGAGCAGTTGACTGAGCAAACTTCTTATGCAAGGCATGAAACTTGACATGTAGGGTCTTGAGAACATATTAAGACCATGTAGAGCATATGAGACCTTTGTGGTCCACCCATCTTGATGAAAATAGAAACCCTAATTTGGGGTATACTGCCTTAGGAGATAGTTTGTCTGGTCAACTTTTGGGCAACCTTGAGCAAATTGAGGACCTCACTTGATATTTGTTGAGTAAAATGAGAGGGCAAATTTTGGGGTACAACAATTACGGGTACAGAAACAGCCTTTAGAGGAGCAATTTCCAGAGAGAAAACCCTTCCACTTCGGGTTATCTTACTAGTCCCTGCAATATTACTGATATTGGAATCAACTTTCTCAGAACTTGAATCTTCGGCAGCTGGCCAATCTTGTTTGATACCGTGGTAGTAGACATCACCTCCATAATTCCATGGTATGATTTTTTCTGACGAATACGGGATTGGTCCAAACATTGTAATTATTAAAGGAGCTACTTTAGGAACTGATGTAATTCTAACGGGTCTTTTGGTGGAGACCCTGGAAGAATTGTCGGAATTGGTCATGATGGAAACATCATTATAAGAAACAGTTGGAATAGAAGTCTTCTCGAACAAAATTTCCTTGTTGTCTATTAGGCACTGAACGCTTGCTTTTAACAAAAGACAGTTGGTTGGTGAGGATAAACAGAAATGACAACTTTCATCGCAGCCTGAGAATACCCTGACAATCAACAAGTTCTTTTTGATAGTCAGGAGTAGGGTCACAAGTTCATCAACTGAAGTAACAAACATATCTTCCTCAATGGCGTTGGTATTATGGCCGTGTTTGGGCATAGGGGTAGTAATAACATTGGGAATTTCTGGCGCGTCAAATTTAATCTCTTTGGCTTCAAGAAGGTCTTGTACTTTGTTCTTCAGAGCCCAAAAGTTATTAGTGTCATGGCCGGGACTCTCAGAATGGTATGCACAACGGGCATTAGGATGATAGTGAGGAGAGGTTGTGTTAGGGTTCTTTGGAGCTTCTTTCAAAGTCACTAGGTTGGATCTTAACAAATGTGGTAATACCTGAGATAGGGTCATGTTAATTCTGGTGAACTGTCTGACCGGTCTTTCCGTTCTTGGCTAGTTGCTTCTTTGCTGAGCAGGTGAGGGTTTAGGAATTATGACAACCCCCACCATTGGACGGTGTTCGACCGTATCTTGATTTCTCTGAGGATACACAATAACCACTTCTTTCTTTCTGATGAATGGTATCCTTACATCAGCAAAGGGTGCATCTTTTTGAATTTTCCCATTCTTTATCTTGGCTTCGACCCTTTCTCCGGTCAATATCAGTTCGGTAAAACCTACCGATGAACTCCTAATTAAATGATTGAAGAAAGGACCGGACAGAGTACCCAAGAACATATCTACTAATTCTATTTCAGATAGGGGATGTCGGACTCTTCCTGCTAAGTCCCTCCATTTTTGCGCGTGGTCCTTAAAGCCCTCACTTGAAACCATGGCCATACTCTGGAGTTGAGTACGGGTTGGCGCAAGATCAGCGTTGTATTAGTATTGTTTGTAAAAGGCAGTGGCTAGATCTTCCCAGTTACGAACATTGGCTCTTTCTAACTGATAAAACCAATCAAGTTGAGTTCCAGACAGACTGTTTTGGAAGAAGTGTACCCATAAATCCCTGTCATTGGTATGAGGCTGTATTTTCCTCACATAGGACCTAAGATGCATTTTGGGGCATGAAACTCCATCATATTTGGCGAACACAGGTGCTTTAAATTTTGGAGGAATGACAATCCCCAATACTAATCCCAACTCCTCAAAGTCCAATCCAGGCACTTTTTGGATTTCTATTACGCTCAACCGTTCTTCTAGATACTTATACTTATCATCGACTGGAGGATATTGTTCTTCAGAATAATCTTCTTCTTCCTCTTCCTCTTCTGACTATGGCTGGACAACTATTTCTTTGCCTTTGCCATCTTGATTGTCTTTCTCACCAGATGACGTTGCAACGTCTAAGGTCCTTCTTGTCTGCCCTTGGAATATTCTTCCTATGTTTAGAACTCCAGTTATTATTATTTTTCCTTCTTTTTCTTTTCAACCAGCAAGGTCTTCAACTCTTCTTGTCCTTTGGCTAGAGTTAAGAACATTTGTTGAAACTGAGCATTTTGTGCTTGGAGGTCCTTCACCGTCTGCTCGAGATCCATCTTACTGAAATAAACAGTAGAAAGATAAGGAGACTTGTTGCAAGAAACCTGCTTATGTTATGATGAATGGTAAATGTATATGCAATGATTTCAAGGATTTTAGATATTCAAATTCGTTTTAGACAAAAAGGAAACACACGTTATATTAATAAATTAAAGCTTGAGTACATTGATGCCTCTTTGGGCTTACACAAAAATACAAAAAAAACTCTAAGATAAAAAGGTTGTGTGCATCCTCTTTGGTGCGATGTAGGTATTCAGGGTCCGCTCCTCATGAAGTTGCCTAGTGAGTTCCAAAACCTTCTTCTCGCTAGCATAGAATTGGGCCTCAAAAGTGTCTCGCTCTCCCTTGAGCTGTATCCAATCTCTTTGTAAGTCTTCAAGAGAGGTGGGCATGTCAGGATGCAGGATGATGTAAGGGACATCTCCTTCTACAACAGGCTCTATGATCACCGGGAGAATGGAGGGATAAGGCATCATAAGACTCTGAGCACGAGCTCGTACCTATTTGAGGTAAGGCTCAAGAGGGATGGAATTCTTGTGCCCCAATGTCTTGCTATCTAACTTGTTCAACATCCTCCAAGCTCGGATGAATCTCTGGCAAAGACCTTGATCGTCGTTCTCGTAGTCAAATACCAAACCTTGAATAAGCATCTCATGTGGGCCATCCCTTCGTGCATAACCAAACTGTCTTAGAGCCAAACAGGTGTTAAAGGTGATACCTCCCCTAATGCCAAGTAAGGGGACATTAGGTAACTCTCCACAATGGTCTATGATGATAACATTCTCTATAGATTGGTGTGATACGGTGGGAGAACTGACTATGGGTTTTGCGTTTGTTTTCGCAAATGTTTCGGTTGAGCAAGAGTCGCCACCGACTTTTTATTTTATCCTAAGGAAAGGTTTAAAAAGCACAGCAAAAACCTTTGAGATATTTTCTCGGGTTCGGGGAGTAGATTATAGAAAGGGAAGGTATTAGCACCCTCTCTATCCATGGTTATCCATGGGCTCTTAGGTACTTGCTTAGATCAACTTGCCTTGGTTTTCAATTGTTTGAAATGGTGCTTTGTGTGTGGTTTTGAAAATGTTTTGAAAAAGATGCCTTGTCTAGGCTACCATTGTAACAATTCTTTACTCGAATGTTTTACAAAAGGTGTTTGTCTTTTTGAAAAGATGTTTCAAGGTTTTTTGAAGGTTTGTTTTGAAAGTGTGATTTGAAAAATAGGCAAGTGTTTTTGTTTTGCAAGTTGACAAGTACTTAAGAGCTATCTACCCTAAAGTTCTCAAAGATTTTGCTATGCTTTAACCCTTTTAACAATTTTGTTCCACCATTGCATTTGGTGGACAATCTTGTGTTAGGATGTGAAAGGGACATGCGCGGGTCATCGATTAGACCATAATTGCAATGGTGCCAAGTATCTTTGGGCAATTTTTCCTTTTATGGGACTTGATCATTTTTTAGGCAACTTTCGAAAGCGTCATCGAGGGACTATGATCATTTGAATTTGTGTTTGATTTGCCCAAAGAGACCTAACATGCAATATGGCCCATTATTGAAGGCAACAAATGGAATACCCTAGGGGTGCAAGTGTGATGAGTGTTGTCCATTTTCATGCTTGTTTATCTTGGAATTAGGTCAAACTATTTTGTTGTTTTTATTTGCATACAAACCCTAACTCTATCATGGTATATTTAGAAAGCTTTAAAGTATGAAAATTAAAGTTCCTAAGCTATTACAACACAATATGGGAAGGGGGGTACAAATGTTCAAATGGGGAGTATTTGACAAGGAATTTAAACCTAGCTATTACATCAATTTGGAATTATTTACAATATACTTAATTGCACAAATTAAATAGAAATAAGATAAATATGCAAGATGCAAAAAAATGTTTTTATATGTATGAAAAAAAAATATTTTTATGTCAAATAAACAAAAATAAAAAATGTATTATTTTTTGGAGTTTTTATGTTTTTAGGGTAAAACCCTAATTTTATTAAGTGAAATGTATTAATTCTTAATATATACAATATTTATTTATTATATACAAAAATAAAATGAAATGAAGTATATTTATATAAAAAGGTATTTTTAATGTCAAATATTAACAAAAATAAAAATGTATATATTTTTATATTATTTACTAAATATTCTAATAAATATATATATATATATATATATATATATATATATATATATATATATATATATATATATATATATATATATATATATATATATATATATATATATATATATATATATATATATATATATATATATATATATATATATATATATATATATATATATATATATATATATATATATATATATATATATATATATATATTTGTATTAATTTCTAAATATGTATTATATATACAAAAATAATAATATTTAATATTTATAAAAAAAGTATATTTTATATGAAGTATTTTCAGAAGATAAAATAAAATAAAAATCAAAAAATGAATGTGTTTACATTATTTTTTCTAGTTATTCTAAATAATAATATTATGTATCTATTTATGTACAAATATCAATATAAACAAATAAATGCCTAAAAAATATAAAAATGGTGTGAAAAATATTTTTTATATTTTTAATATTATTAGAAAAAATAAATAAGTCAGAACAAAAAAGAAAAAAGTCAAGAAAACATAAAAATAAACATAATGGGCCAAGGGGGTGTAAAAGTAAAAACATGGTGTGAAAAGAAATAACAAAACAGGCCCAGCCCACCAAGTCCTTCTTCAACCTCTGGCCAGAAACAATGTCAAAAACGCGCGCTTTGTTCACTGATTCAAACATCCTGATTCCTGGCTTTTTAATGAAAACTCACAACATCAAAAATGTTCAGCATCAAACAACGAATCCATACATACCAAAAACTTGATCTAACTCTAAAAAATGAGAGAGAATTTCATCATTCCCAAATCTTAACCTAATTTTTTATCAATATTCAGACCTTAAATTCTCACAGCATATGCAAAATAAATGAAAAGTAAAGGTATGTACAGTTTCAGGGGCATGAGTAGAACACTTCTTATTCACAAACTTAGAGCTAATGATGTCTACATTGAGAGATAGAAGTTCAAGAATATACCTGTTCAGTTGGAATCGTGTGCAACAATGGAGGTACTTTCAGGGCAATGTGATGACTTGTACAGCTTGCTTGAAGTTCAGGGATGCTTCTCCAATGCTTGGTGTGTTTGAATCTTGCTGAATCACTCCATGGAAGTCAACCTGCAAGAGAGAAAAATGAAAATGGCCAACTGTGCTATGGCTGTTACAGTTTGTATCTAAGGTTGGGGATAGCTTGTATGGATGTTAATGAATGTGTTTGAGGTGGTTTGGATGAAAACACACGAGGGAAAGGAACTGTGGAAGTCAATATGCAGAAGATACCCTGTTTTTGCAGTTTGAGGGTGATTCTGTGAATGAGAGGGTGTTGGAGAGGATTGGCTCGTGTTCTAGATCAGTTAGGGTGTTTAGAAAGTGTACAAAGTTTTTGCTTAAGCTTGTTTGTGCTGAGATGAAAGTTGTGTTAGTTATGCAAGTTTTCTTCTATCTTAAGCAAAGTTTGGCAAGTTGGTTTACAAGCTTCTCTAGAACCCTCAAGTATGCTTCACCTTTTAGTCTTGATCAGTGGGATTGGTTCCTAAACTTGTGCCTAGAAGATATGCATTGTACCTCTTGGATTGCAAACTTGACATAAAGTTCACCTTTTCAAAAATGGATAATGTGCTTTTTCTAATTATGGACTAATCCTTCATGTAATGACCAAATGCATAGAATAACATATTGGCACAATGGTTTAGCATTTAATTTTTGAGTGTAAATGAGATTAGAGGCCTGTAATGTAGCTTGCACATGCTAAGTTTGAAAATGCACAAGTTATGAACATGGAAATGGCCATGAATCAAAGTGACTTTTGCCCATATTGCCAAATTCGATTCTCCCTAACCACAAGGGTGTTTGAGAAGTTCTTGGACATTTTGGAAAGCTTAGAATGTGTACTACAATCCATCTTTGTAATGCAAATTGAAATTCTAAGTGGAAGCATGTGAAAAATTGCCATGAAGTTGGGCAAAAATCCTGCCTAAAATAGGTCAAAATTTCTCTAAGTTAAGAATGGTTTGGTACCCTTGTTCCAAAATTTGTAACTTGAGATACAAGCTTCTTTTGGGAAAACTTTGTGAATCAAAGTTGTAGATTTTGCAATAGGCTACAACTTTCATGTTTTGACTTTTGCTTGAATCCCAATGAATCTTGGTGAGAAAGTGGGGCAAAGTTAGGAAAAAATTCGGGTTTTTCATAATTTAGAAAAATTCTAAGTTATGAAAAATCTTCATTTCAAACCCTAATTTGCAATTCTTGATTTCTTGATGAACAAGTTTCATGATTTGGCATGTTTTGATGAAAAATGAATCTTGACACTTGATTTTGACCAAAAAGTCAAAGTTTGACTTTTCAGTATACAGTCAAAATTGATCAATTGACTGGGAAATTCAACTGTCAATCTTGTGCATTTGGGATGTTTTGAACTTGTTGAGCATGTCAAGACAATTCCATGGGGTCCTTGAGTCCATATGTGAGCTTGGTTTGCCATTGGCTAGGTCAAACAGTCAAAAATTGCCTTTGTGCAGTCAAAACCCTAAAAATGACCAATTTGCCCTTTTGGTGATCTAATCAAATTTCTTGTGGAATTGTGATCCAAACTTGATCAAATGGTCCATTTGAGTTCATAATGTTGATGTGGGTCAATTTTCATGAGGTTGGACTGTCAATTGATCACAGTTTACTTTTTCCCCAATACAGTTGATTTTTTTAGGCCAACTGTCCAATTGACTGAGCAAATTTTGGAATCAAGACTTGAAACTTGATGTGGATAAACTTGGGAGTCCAATATGATGCATGAAAGTCATCTTAGGAATTTTAGATCAAAATATCTTTGTGCAAACACAAACCCTAATTTGGGTCAACAGTGCAAGGAGAAGTCTTGAGCAGGTGAAACCCTAACTAGATCTTGAGCTTCAAGGGCTTTGTGATGAGAAATGTTGAGAAAATGGGAGGGCAAATTTTGGGGTACAACAGTTGCCCCTGTTCAATCTTCTTGGATCCGAAGAGTTAGATTGGCAAGTTTGCCTTTCGCGACTCGAGGGTAAAAGGAGATTGGACACTAGAGTGCCCTTAAATTTACACTCGTCAAAGCAATGGATGTGGGAATGGGCTTAGAGATGCCATTTGGAGATGGGATTAACGATGCCATCGGGAGGAGTGACAGAAACTTGTCGGGGATGGGCTTAAAGATGCCATCTGGAATGAGTATCAGAAAGATGTCCGTGTTTAGGACCAACTCTGAACTGGGGTCTGAATAAGCAATAGATTGACATCCGTATCTGGAGGTATCCGTAAACTGTTTTCAGAGGCTGAGAAGAGTCTGAACAAGCGATAGATTAACATCCGTTGTTAGGAAGAATCCGTAAACTGTTTTCAGAAGTCTGGAGAATAATCTGAACAAGCGATAGGTTAACATCCGTTACTTGGAGAACCCGTGAACTGTTTTCAGAAATCTTGAAGTTGAATAAGCAATAGAGCAGCATCCGTTGTTGGGAAGCATCCGTAAACTGTTTTCAAAAGTTGCATCCGAACAAGCGATAGATTAACATCCGTTGTTGGGAAGAATCCATAAACTGTTTTCAGAAGTCTTGAAGTTGAATAAGCAATAGAGCAACATCCGTTGTTGGGAAGCGTCCGTAAAGTGTTTTCAAAAGTTGCATCTGAACAAGTGATGGATTAACATCCGTTGTTGGGAAGAATCCATAAACTGTTTTCAGAAGTCTTGAGAAGAAATTGAACAAGTGATAGGTTAACATCCGTTACTTGGAGAACCTGTGAACTGTTTTCAGAAATCTTAGAGTTGAAGAGGAACCGGTGTAGGGTTTCCTGATGATGTGCTCGTATAAAGCTGCATCTGGATGAATCTGGAATAAGCATCAGGATGTTGCCATGTCTGGGTCACATCTGAACTATTTCTAGAAAGAAACTCGGAAGATAATGATTTTTGTCTGTCGACTGATCTTACCTGAAAAGGTAAAGAGTTAGTTATATGCAATGTTATGATGCATGATACAATGTATGTTATATGGTATGAATGTAAATGGATGCGCATGTAAGCTGAAGAGCTGTCTTGCGAAGGATAGATGAATCCGAGATAGCTGAAGATAAAAGCCTCTTGACTGCTGCCGGGAAGAATAATTCATGGTCGTTGCTGGGGAAGAGAATTCCTGATGACTTCTACTGGGGAGTTCCAACCTAACAGACTCATGCTGGGGAGGTAAGACTGAGAATCTTCAGTTTGGGGGGAAGTATCTCTGTGGGAAGAAGGTTCACTAGTCTGGTTCCGCTGGGGATGGATAGTTTAAAGTTTTTAGCTCGGCTGGGGATACCGACACTTAAACTCTGAGGGGAATTGAGTTCTGGAGGATTCTCTGGCTGGGGATAACAAAGATAAACTCCTCTGGGGGATTGTATTGATAAGTTATGTTGGGGAACTTTGATGAACTCCACTGGGGATAGGAAGAATTTTGCCGAGTGCGATCTTCCGTGGCAATAAGCTGAGGATAACCCAGTTATAAGGAGCAACTTTGAATAAAGCTCGGGAGAGACGTCCGTATTCTGCAGGGGATAAGCTTCCAGAATCTACTGGGGATAAGCTTTAAGACTTGCTGGGGATATGGATTCCAAATCTCCTGGGGGTTTCCTTTGAAAGGGTATCAAGATATCCAATTGCACCTTCAACCTATCAGTAATCCTCTTTCTTGATTCATAAGGAAACGATTATGTTCAAATGCATATGCCTATTTAACAAAACATTGGACGTTTCTCAAAAATAAAACGAATAGTGCAAGAAAAAAAAGAAAAAGGAAATGACACCAATTTCTGGGAAAAGTATTTGTATTAACTTTCTATGAGTATATTTGTACAAAGGAGACAACCATCCTAGTAAGAGGATTTCGTTGCAAATATTGAAAGATTTATACAAAATAAAGATGGCTATGTGAAATAATTCCATGGGATTCCATTCCGCTATAGCCTTCCCAACTCTGAATATCTGTCCATTCAATGCTTCGTCTGCCGATGACGGGATTGATCAGAAACCTGGAACTGGTTGATGAAGAGATTGTCTTTGAAGTGATCCTATGAGACATAATCATACGCTTTAATTCCCTAACTTTTGCCTGAATCGCCCTTTCGGGTTTTCGATCCACCGGGAAACCCCTTTTTGCCCAAGCCGCCCTTTCGGGTTTTCGACTTGTCGGGTTATTTTACGCGTAGTATCTTTTGACTATGTCTGCGTTCGCAGGGTGCGGAAAATCATCGCCGTCCATGGTGGTCAGAATCATCACACCACCAGAAAATATGCTCTTGATCACAAATGGTCCTTCATATGTAGGAGTCCATTTGCCCCTGGGATCACTTTGCGGCAAGATAATCCGCTTGATTACGAGATCTCCGACTTGATACGCTTGACGTCTGACTTTCTTATTGAAGGCCTTGATCATCCGTTTTTGATACGTCTGACCATGGCATATAGCAGCGAGTCGCTTCTCGTCGATCAGGTTGAGTTGATCAAGTCGGGTCTGAATCCAATCATCTTCATTCAAATCTGTGTCCTTCATAATCCTTAGAGAAGGAATCTGAACTTCCATAGGCAGGACAGCCTCCATGCCATATACCAAAGAAAATGGGGTTGCCCCGGTTGAAGTACGTGCCGTCGTACGGTATCCATGTAGGGCAAACGGTAACATCTCATGCCAGTCTTTGTAAGTAACTGTCATTTTCTGAATGATCTTCTTAATGTTTTTGTTCGCAGCTTCAACAACACCGTTCATCTTCTGCCGATAGGGAGATGAATTGTGATGATAAATCTTGAACTATTCGCACAAAGCGGTGATCATTGTGTTATTCAGATTAGTACCGTTGTCTGTGATGATCCTGTCTGGAACACCATACCAGCATATGAGATTTTGCTTGATGAAGCGGGCAACCACATTTTTAGTAACAGAGGCGAAGGAAGCTGCTTCGACCCATTTGGTGAAATAGTCAATGGCAACTAGGATGAAGCGATGTCCGTTGGAAGCCGTGGGCTTGATCTCTCCAATCATGTCAATGCCCCACATTGCAAATGGCCAAGGAGCAGTCAGAACGTTGAGAGGAACCGGAGGGATATGAACTTTGTCAGCGTAGACTTGACATTTGTGGAAAGTACGAGAATGTTGATGGCAGTCAACTTCCATGGTAGACCAGTAATAGCCTGCCCTTAGGATCTTCTTAGCCATTGTATGCCCGCTCAAGTGAGTGCCAAATGTGCCGCTGTGTATCTCAGTCATAATCAACTCTGCTTCAGCTTTGTCTATGCATCGGAGTAATACACAATCATGGCTTCGTTTGTAAAGGATGCTGTTGCTCAGGAAGAATTTGGCAGCAAATTTCCTTAAGAACTTCTTGTCATTTGCGGAAGCTCCTTCGGGATAATCTCTAGTCTCGAGATACCTTTTGATTTCATGGAACCAGGGTTGTTCCACTACTTCTTCGGTATTAATCTCATGGCAATGTGCAGGTTCATCCATTCGCTCGATGGTGATTTGGGGAGCCTCGTTTTCCCAGTTGAGTTTAAACATGGAGGACATTGTAGCTAGAGCATCTGCTAGCTGATTCTCTTCTCGCGGGAAATGCTCGAAGGTAATTTGCTCGAAATGAGGCAACAATGTCAAGACATGTTCTTTGTATGGGATAAGATTAGGGTGCTTGGTATCCCACTCTCCTTTGATTTGACTAATAACCAAAGCCGAGTCCCCAAATACGATCAAAGACTTGATCCCTAAGTCTATAGCAGCCTTGGGCCAAAGATGCAAGCTTCATACTCAGCCATGTTGTTTGTGCAGCTGAAGCAAAGTCGGGCCGTGAAAGGTGTGTGACAACCTTCCGAGGAAATGAGTACCGCACCGATACCGTTTCCAAGTGCATTTGAGGCACCATCAAAGTACAGGGTCCATCGGGATCCCTTTTCGGGTCCGTCATACGGTCCGTTACCTTCAATGTTGTCCAAATTCATGATGTTCTCGTCTGGGAAGTCAAATCTCATGGGTTGGTAATCTTCGATAGCTTGATGAGCCAGATGGTCAGCTAGTACACTCCCTTTTATAGCTTTTTGAGTGGTGTACTGGATGTCATACTCAGTTAGGATCATTTGCCATCTAGCTATCCTTCCAGATAAGGCGGGCTTTTCGAAGATATACTTGATAGGATCCATTTTGGAAATCAACAAGGTAGTATGAGTCAACATATACTGTCTTAGTCGGCGAGCAGCCCATACCAAAGCGCAGCAATTTTTCTCGAGCAGTGAGTAGCGAGTCTCACAGTCGGTAAACTTTTTTCTAAGGTAATAAATAGCATGCTCTTTTCGACCAGACTCGTCATGCTGGCCAAAAACACACCCCATTGAGTTATCCAAGACGGTCAGATACATGATCAATGGTCTTCCTTCGACGGGTGGCATCAGAATAGGAGGTTCTAGAAAATACTCCTTGATCTTATCAAAAGCAGCTTGGCAATCATCGTTCCATTTGACTACCTGATCTTTCTTTAAGAGTTTGAAAATTGGCTCACAGGTAGAAGTCAGATGAGAGATGAATCTGGCAATATAGTTCAAGCGCCCCAAGAACCCTCTAACCTCCTTTTCAGTACGGGGAGCAAGCATCTCTTGTATTGCTTTCACTTTTGCTGGATCGACTTCAATGCCTTTGTTGCTTATAATGAATCCTAGAAGTTTACCAGACCTAACTCCAAAAGTGCACTTACTAGGATTCAGCCTGAGTTTGTATTCTTTCAACCTGGCAAACAGCTTTTCTAGATGTTCAAGGTGCTCCTCTTCTATTTGTGACCGAGCTATCATGTTGTCTACGTAAACTTCAATCTCATGATGTATCATATCATGAAACAAAGCTACCATGGCGCGTTGATAAGTTGCCCCAGTGTTCTTCAGTCCGAACGGCATCACCTTGTAACAGAAAGTGCCCCATTGCATGACAAAAGTTGTTTTCTCCATATCCTCGGGGGCCATTTTGATTTGATTGTAGCCCGAGAATCCATCCATGAAGGAAAACACTTTGTGCTGAGCTGTGTTGTCGATCAAAATGTCAATGTGTGGAAGTGGAAAATCATCTTTGGGGCTGGCCCTATTCAAATCCCGGTAGTCCACACACATCCTGACTTTGCCATCTTTCTTAGGTACTGGCACGATGTTAGCGACCCATTGAGGATAGGACGTAACAGCCAGAAAGCCAGCGTCGAATTGCTTCATCACTTCTGCTTTGATCTTTTCAGACATGTCAGGCCTCATTCGGCGGAATTTTTGCTTGATCGGTGGACAATCCTCTCTTGTGGGGAGGCGGTGAACCACGATGTCTGTGTCTAAACCCGGCATGTCTTCATAAGACCAAGCGAAGATTTCAACATACTCATTCAATAACTGTATCAGGCGTTCCTTGACACTTGGTTCCAGATTGGCACCCACTTGCACCTCCTTCCGGTCTTCCTTGGTCCCTAAGTTGACAGTTTCCAATGACTCTTCGTGCGGTAAGATGGCCCTTTCCTCTTGCTGCAGAAGTCTGGCTAGTTCCCCTGGTACTTCACAACCTTCGTCATCTTCATACTCGGCTTGATTGACCAGATCTTCAGAGTTATTGAAGGATGTAGCAGAATAGTCACCCATGGAATCCGGAGTGGACGGGTACCTGCATTTGTGAGTGTGGGTGTGTGTAAGGGATAGCCATCCTTAAACAAAAAATATAAAAGGAAAGAAAATGAACACAACAGTTTATCAAATGAAAAACGTCCAATGAATCATTAAACATGGCATATGGATATGAAAATAATCAAAACCCTTACAAATGGACCTACATGCCCCGGGCAAGGCATGAGGTAAAAAGATAGTGTACGGGTTGTTCGAAAATAAATATTACAGACCAAATAGGAAATGTTTGACAGATAAATTACTGATGAATAAAAGTGATGGGGACAAAGTCTTTTTCCTCCCAGTTGCATAATCCTCCTTTGACAGTTGGGTAAATCCACTCTTCGATGTTGCTCTCTTTGTCTTCATCCTCCAAAGTGTTAATTCCGTAGGGAGAAATTTTGACTGGCGCTCCTTCAATCTTCGAACGGCGCATAGCTTTCTGGCCCGCGGTAGTGAACCCTAATCCAAATTTGTCTGTTTTATATGGAATATCAGGCAACTGCCCCCATGCTGAATTCTTCCCCTCCTTTACTGCGGCCCTTGCGTCCTCCAGAGATGCCATCCTGGCCATCTGCCTCGGTGTCTCAGCTGCCAACTTTGCTACTGCTATTTCAAGAAGGACCTCTTCGAAATGCTGGAAAGGCGTCTCAATGAACTCACCCTCTACCTCCACATACCGGAAGGAGTTCAAGTGGCTGATCATGTACTCCTCTTCGCCATGGACGGTAATGATCTTCCCCTTGACAGGATACTTCAACATCTGATGTAAGGAGGAGGTGACTGCCCCGGCATTGTGTATCCAAGGCCTACCCAACAAGCAAGAGTATGACGGACGGATGCCCATCACATAGAAAGTAGACTTAAACACCTCCGTGCCCACCTTGATGGGAATATCAACCTCCCCATGGACCATTCTCTTCGAACCATCGAAAGCTCTGACAACAATGTCACTCGGCTTCAGCTCTAACCCTTCACAATCTAGTCAGTCCAAGGCCTTCTTAGGTAGTACATTCAGCGACGAACCAGTGTCGACCAAGACATGTGCGAGAGTAGTTCCTCGGCACTCGACTGAAATGTGCAAAGCATCATTGTGGTTTCTACCTTTAGGAGTTAGGTCGGCATCAGAGAAACCTAATCCATTGTCCGCAGTAAGGCTAGCCACACAATTTTGGAATTGATCTGCAGAGGTTTCCTGGGGCACGTGGGCTTCCTTCAGGAATTTTATCAGAGCTTTAGCGTGCGCTTCCGAGCAAAGTAGTAGTGCCAGCATGGAGATTTTTGAGGGGGTTTGCCCCAGTTGTTCTACCACATCGTAATCACTCCTTTTGATTATCTTCAAGATTTCATCCATTTCTCTCTCGGAGGTCTCTGGGATGACCAAAGGTCGATCCCTCGTCCTGACGAGCTCATCTTGGATTCCCTTACCTTTATCAGCAGCGGTAGGAGGGACAATACTAGGAATAACAACATCTTCAATCACTGGGGTTCTAGCGGAGAGTTTTATTGGTGCAGGGATAACCTTGTCAGTAGATGAGGGTCCAAAGATTGCTCTTGGAGGGGCAATCTCTGGAGAAAATATTCTCCCGCTCCGGGTGATTTTGCTCGTGCCTGCAATGTTACCAATGCTGGCTTCTTCATCATCCGAACTTTCTTCAATTATTTCGATTTGTTTAATACCATGGTAGTAGACGTCACCGCCATAGTTCCATGGTATTGACTTCTCAGAAACATAGGGGACAGGCCCTGGCATTGTTATCTTCAAAGGAACAGATTTCGTAGCTGGTGTAATCTTAACAGGCTTTCTGACGGCCTTGGAAAGATTGGCGTGAATGGTTATGGTTGAGACATCTTCAGTATGAGTTGGAATGGCAGAAACTTTTTCAAACAAAATTTGTCGACTGTCCATTAGGCCTTGGATGCCTTTCTTCAGTAACTGACAATCAAACGGCAGAGAGTAACAACAATAGCAATCTTCTTTGCATCCCGGGAAAATCCCGGCCCTTAACAGATTCAACTTGATGGTTAGCAACTGAGTTATCAGATCATTGACATCAGCAACATATAAATCTTCTTCAACGGCATTGATATTTCGGCCGTGCTTCGGCATGGGGGCAGATATCACATTAGGCTTCTCCGGAGCGTCGAACTCCACTTCCTTCGCCTCTATCAGGTCTTGAATTTTATGCTTGAGTGCCCAACAATCATTGGTGTCATGTCCGACACTGTCAGAATGGTAGGCGCATTTAGCATTAGGATGGTAATGCGGAGAGGACGTATTCACATTATTTGGTGCCTCCTTGATAGTGGCGAGATTCAACTTTAACAGATGGGGAAGCACTTGCGCTGGAGTCATATTAATGCGGGTGAACTGCCGTTGTGGCCGCTCCACCCGTTGTTGATTTGGTCTGGACTGGTTATAGCGAGGCTGCTCACTTGAAGGGTTTTGAATCATTACGGCCCCCACAGTTGGCCGAAGCTCAGTCTTCCCTGCTCTTCTCTGGGAGTATACCACAGCCGTTTCTTTCTTGAAAGGTTTCTTCTCAACACTTGCAGCAACACCCTTCTGAATCTTTCCTGACTTGATGCCAACTTCTATTCTTTCGCCTGTTAAGATCAAATCGGTAAACCCCGCGGAAGAGTTACCAATCAGATGATTGAAGAATGGCCCAGATAGGGTCCCTAGAAACATATCAACAAGTTCACGGTCAGTTAAAGGAGGCTGCACCCTGCCAGCCAAATCCCTCCATTTTTGTGCATATTCTTTGAATCCTTCACCTGTCCCTAATGACATACCCTGAAGTTGGGTACGCGTAGGAGCAAGGTCAGAATTGTACTGATATTGTTTGTAGAAGGCGGTGGCCAAGTCTTCCCAGTTTCGGACGCTGGTTCCCTCTAACTGATAAAACCACTCCAATTGAGCTCCAGAAAGGCTGTCTTGAAAGAAATGGATCCAAAGATTTTTATCTGCCGTGTAAGGTTGGATTTTCCTTACGTAGGACCTGAGATGCATTTTTGGACAGGACAGCCCGTCATACCTCACAAACACCGGCACCTTGAACTTTGGGGGAATCACAATCCCAACAACTAAACCCAAGTCTTCAAAATCCAAACCCGGTACTCTCTGTAACTCCATGGAGGCCAACCTGTCTTCTAAACCCTTGTATTTATCATCAGCTGGAGGGTATTGTTGATCAGAGTAATCTTCATCCTCTTCGACCTCCTCTTCTTCCACATCGGACTCGGAAGGTACCGCAGCCCCACCTCCTTTACTAGTTCCTTCATCAGAAGTAGGAGGGAATTCAAGCACTCTCCTGGCCTCTCTGTCAAATCTTCTCCCTAAAGTAGCCACCCCGAGTCTCTTTTTCTTCTTTTTCACTGGGTCTTTATTCCCCAGCAAAGTCTTGAGATCCTCCTGACCCTTAGCCAAGGTCATCAGGAGTTGCTGGAACTGTGCATTTTGAGCTTGCAGGTCTTTGACTGTTTGCTCGAGATCCATCCTACTGAAATAAACAGCAGACATATAAGGAAACCTGGTGAAGAGACCTGTTTATGCACATGATGAATGGTATGCTTATGTATGCAATGCATTCAAGGATTTAGAATATTCAAACTTGTTGCAGACAAAAAAGAACGCACGTCATATTAATAAGAAGAAATTTGTTAGTACATAAATGCCCCATGGGCCAAATATTACAAAAACAACTTCTCAAGGTAAAAAGACATTGCGCATCCTCTTTGGTGCAATGTAGGTGTTGAGGGCCTCCTGCTCATGGAGTCGGCGGGTAAGCTCTAGAACCTTCTCTTCACTGGCGTAGAAGCTAGCTTCAAAAGTGTTCCGTTCCTCCTTGAGCTGAATCCAACTCTTCTGCATTTCCTCCCACGATGTTGGCATGTCAGGATATAGGACGGTGTAGGGAACCTCTCCTTCCTTAACAGGCTCTTTAATCACAGGGAGAACATGAGGATAAGGCATCATTAGACTCTGGGCTCGGGCTCGTACCCATTTGAGATAAGGCTCAAGAGGGATGGAGTTCTTGTGTCCCAGAGTCTTGCTATCAACCTTGTTGGGCCTCCCCCAAGCTCTGATGAATCTTTGGCGAAGTCCTTGCGCATCGTTGTCGAAGTTAAAAACTAGGTCAGGAATCAACATGTCGTGAGGGCCATCTCTTCGTGCATATCTAAATTGCCTCAAAGCTAGGCAAGGGTTGTAGGTGATACCTCCTCTGATTCCAAGTAAAGGAACATTAGGAAACTCTCCATAACGGTCGACGATGATGACATTTTCTCTGGACCGAGAACACCAATGTACATCAGAGTGAGTAAGAGTCATCAACCGTTGGGACCACCTTGAGCCTTGGTCATTCTTCAAGATAGATTGTGGAAGGTGCGAAATAAACCACCTTGCAAGGAGAGGAGTACAGCACATGAGAACACCCCTCTTTCTCATTGTTCGTGTGTAAAATGAGTGAAGAATGTCCCCAAGCAATGTTGGTATTGGATTTCTGGACAAGAAGATTTTGACGGTGTTGACATCTATCAATTGGTCAGAATTTGGGAACAAGACCAACCCATAGATAAGGAGTGCCACAATTTCTTCAAAGGCTTGTAGGTCCAATGAATTCCAACATTCTTGTGCCTTCTCAAACAAGAATTTTGCTAAGAATCCTTTGACGCCGCTTCTGGTTTCCCAATGCCCCTTGATGTCGGATGGTTGTAGATGTAATGCTCGAGCAACATCTTCCGGCTTTGGTTCCTTTTCCGTACCGTTGAAGGGTAGTTGATTAAGGATAGGGATTCTCAGGAGTTGAGAAAACTCCTCCAAAGTGGGCACCAACTGGTAGTCAGGGAAAGTGAAACAGTGGTGAAGAGGGTCAAAGAACTGGAATATCACTTTCATCATGTCTTCTTCAATGTTGGTGTTGACTATGCTGAGCAGTCTACCATGTCTTTCACTGAAGGATGAGCTTTCCGGAATTCTTGAGGTGAGCTCCTTGAGTTGAGGAGAGATTCTCACAAGGTTGACTTGGATGGTTTTTCTGCGAGGAATTTCCATGACCTACAAAACAAGAACAAAGATGAAGATCTAAACCCTTGAAATGGTTAGTGAATGCATATGATGCTTTATGATGTTCATGATGTATGCACAAACATATGTACAAGCAAATCACACCAAACCCTAGTTTCAGGCTTGCATGAGGTTTCATAGGTAAGTACCCTCTTGAGTGTAGTTGGCTTAAAAACCTGTCCTATAAATAGTAACCGGGTTCTAAGGAGCTCAATATCACTGGATTGTTTTCATTGTTCATTGTTTTGGTTTAGCCACTTAACTAGCGACCAAAATATTCCAAGAAAACAACCCTCAATGAGTGTAGTATCGAGTATCTACCAACTTCGGACTGCACCAAAGTCGGTCATCTCACTACCCCTAATAAAAGGCCAAGATGGTCAAGTAAGGTTCTAGGTCATTAGTGCTTAGTGACATCACTCAGCGGCCCCGTACTCTCCTTGATTGAACTCAAGGGTTACCGGTACTCATAAATATGTCGCACTAATATAGCTATTGCTTCGACCGTGTCGATATACCCCGCACAGTTTCCACAACGTATTGTTATCTATGAATGTTTCCCAAAATCCGGGTGTAGGATTGCAAACCCAAACAAAAGAGCCAAAATATAAAGCAATCAAATCAAACAATTAGTCATGCAAGAGGGTGATCTAAGCCCTAAGGTTACTCCACTTTTAGAATTTTCCCCAGCAGAGTCGCCAGTTCTATGATACGGTGGGAGAACTGACTATGGGTTTTGCGTTTGTTTTTGCAAATGTTTCGGTTGAGCAAGAGTCGCCACCGGATTTTTATTTTATCCTAAGGAAAGGTTTAAAAAGCACAGCAAAAACCTTTGAGATATTTTCTCGGGTTCGGGGAGTAGATTATAGAAAGGGAAGGTATTAGCACCCTTTCTATCCATGGTTATCCATGGGCTCTTAGGTACTTGCTTAGATCAACTTGCCTTGGTTTTCAATTGTTTGAAATGGTGCTTTGTGTGTGGTTTTGAAAATGTTTTGAAAAAGATGCCTTGTCTAGGCTACCCTTGTAACAATTCTTTACTCGAATGTTTTACAAAAGGTGTTTGTCTTTTTGAAAAGATGTTTCAAGGTTTTTTGAAGGTTTGTTTTGAAAGTGTGATTTGAAAAATAGGCAAGTGTTTTTATTTTGCAAGTTGACAAGTACTTAAGAGCTATCTACCCTAAAGTTCTCAAAGATTATTGCTATGCTTTAACCCTTTTAACAATTTTGTTCCACCATTGCATTTGGTGGACAATCTTGTGTTAGGATGTGAAAGGGACAGGCGCGGGTCGTCGATTAGACCATAATTGCAATGGTGCCAAGTATCTTTGGGCAATTTTTCCTTTTATGGGACTTGATCATTTTTTAGGCAACTTTCGAAAGCGTCATCGAGGGACTATGATCATTTGAATTTGTGTTTGCTTTGCCCAAAGAGACCTAACTTGCAATATGGCCCATTATTGAAGGCAACAAATGGAATACCCTAGGGGTGCAAGTGTGATGAGTGTTGTCCATTTTCATGCTTGTTTATGTTAGAATTAGGTCAAACTATTTTGTTGTTTTTATTTGCATACAAACCCTAACTCTATCATGGTATATTTAGAAAGCTTTAAAGTACGAAAATTAAAGTTCCTAAGCTATTACAACACAATATGGGAAGGGGGGGTACAAATGTTCAAATGGGGAGTATTTGACAAGGAATTTAAACCTAGCTATTACATCAATTTGGAATTATTTACAATATACTTAATTGCACAAATTAAATAGAAATAAGATAAATATGCAAGATGCAAAAAAATGTTTTTATATGTATGAAAAAAAAGTATTTTTATGTCAAATAAACAAAAATAAAAAAGTATTATTTTTTGGAGTTTTTATGTTTTTAGGGTAAAACCCTAATTTTATTAAGTGAAATGTATTAATTCTTAATATATACAATATTTATTTATTATATACAAAAATAAAATGAAATGAAGTATATTTATATAAAAAGGTATTTTTAATGTCAAATATTAACAAAAATAAAAATGTATATATTTTTATATTATTTACTAAATATTCTAATAAATATATATATATATTTGTATTAATTTCTAAATATGTATTATATATACAAAAATAATAATATTTAATATTTATAAAAAAAGTATATTTTATATGAAGTATTTTCAGAAGATAAAATAAAATAAAAATCAAAAAATGAATGTGTTTACATTATTTTTTCTAGTTATTCTAAATAATAATATTATGTATCTATTTATGTACAAATATCAATATAAACAAATAAATGCCTAAAAAATATAAAAATGGTGTGAAAAATATTTTTTATATTTTTAATATTATTAGAAAAAATAAATAAGTCAACAAAAAAGAAAAAAAGTCAAGAAAACATAAAAATAAACATAATGGGCCAAGGGGGTGTAAAAGTAAAAACATGGTGTGAAAAGAAATAACAAAACAGGCCCAGCCCACCAAGTCCCTCTTCAACCTCTGGCCAGAAACAATGTCAAAAACGCGCGCTTTGTTCACTGATTCAAACATCCTGATTCCTGGCTTTTTAATGAAAACTCACAACATCAAAAATGTTCAGCATCAAACAACGAATCCATACATACCAAAAACTTGATCTAACTCTAAAAAATGAGAGAGAATTTCATCATTCCCAAATCTTAACCTAATTTTTTATCAATATTCAGACCTTAAATTCTCACAGCATATGCAAAATAAATGAAAAGTAAAGGTATGTACAGTTTCAGGGGCATGAGTAGAACACTTCTTATTCACAAACTTAGAGCTAATGATGTCTACATTGAGAGATAGAAGTTCAAGAATATACCTGTTCAGTTGGAATCATGTGCAACAATGGAGGTACTTTCAGGGCAATGTGATGACTTGTACAACTTGCTTGAAGTTCAGGGATGCTTCTCCAATGCTTGGTGTGCTTTGAATCTTGCTAATCACTCCATGGAAGTCAACCTGCAAGAGAGAAAAATGAAAATGGCCAACTGTGCTATGGCTGTTACAGTTTGTATCTAAGGTTGGGGATAGCTTGTATGGATGTTAATGAATGTGTTTGAGGTGGTTTGAATGAAAACGCACGAGGGAAAGGAACCGTGGAAGTCAATATGCAGAAGATACCCTGTTTTTGCAGTTTGAGGGTGATTCTGTGAATGAGAGGGTGTTGGAGAGGATTGGCTCGTGTTCTAGCTCAGTTAGGGTGTTTAGAAAGTGTACAAAGTTTTTGCTTAAGCTTGTTTGTGCTGAGATGAAAGTTGTGTTAGTTATGCAAGTTTTCTTCTATCTTAAGCAAAGTTTGGCAAGTTGGTTTACAAGATTCTCTAGACCCCTCAAGTATGCTTCACCTTTTAGTCTTGATCAGTGGGATTGGTTCCTGAACTTGTGCCTAGAAGATATGCATTGTACCTCTTGGATTGCAAACTTGACATAAAGTTCACCTTTTCAAAAATGGATAATGTGCTTTTTCTAATTATGGACTAATCCTTCATGTAATGACCAAATGCATAGAATAACATCTTGGCACAATGGTTTAGCATTTAATTTTTGAGTGTAAATGAGATTAGAGGCCTGTAATGTAGCTTGCACATGCTGAGTTTGAAAATGCACAAGTTATGAACATGGAAATGGCCATGAATCAAAGTGACTTTTGCCCATATTTCCAAATTCGATTCTCCCTAACCACAAGGGTGTTTGAGAAGTTCTTGGACATTTTGGAAAGCTTGGAATGTGTACTACAATCCATCTTTGTAATGCAAATTGAAATTCCAAGTGGAAGCATGTGAAAAATTGCCATGAAGTTGGGCAAAAATCCTGCCTAAAATAGGTCAAAATTTCTCTAAGTTAAGAATGGTTTGGTACCCTTGTTCCAAAAATTGTAACTTGAGCTACAAGCTTCTTTTGGGAAAACTTTGTGAATCAAAGTTGTAGAGTTTGCAATAGGCTACAACTTTCATGTTTTGACTTTTCCTTGAATCCCAATGAATCTTGGTGAGAAAGTGGGGCAAAGTTAGGAAAAAATTAGGGTTTTTCATAACTTAGAAAAATTCTAAGTTATGAAAAATCTTCATTTCAAACCCTAATTTGCAATTCTTGATTTCTTGATGAACAAGTTTCATGATTTGGCATGTTTTGATGAAAAATGAATCTTGACACTTGATTTTGACCAAAAAGTCAAAGTTTGACTTTTCAGTATACAGTCAAAATTGATCAATTGACTGGGAAATTCAACTGTCAATCTTGTGCATTTGGGATCTTTTGAACTTGTTGAGCATGTCAAGACAATTCCATGGGGTCCTTGAGTCCATATGTGAGCTTGGTTTGCCATTGTCTAGGTCAAACAGTCAAAAATTGCCTTTGTGCAGTCAAAACCCTAAAAATGACCAATTTGCCCTTTTGGTGATCTGATCAAATTTCTTGTGGAATTGTGATCCAAACTTGATCAAATGGTCCATGTGAGTTCATAATGTTGATGTGGGTCAATTTTCATGAGGTTTGACTGTCAATTGACCACAGTTGACTTTTTCCCCAATACAGTTGATTTTTTTAGGTCAACTGTCCAATTGACTGAGCAAAATTTGGAATCAAGACTTGAAACTTGATGTGGATAAACTTGGGAGTCCAATATGAAGCATGAAAGTCATCTTAGGCATTTTAGATCAAAATATCTTTGTGCAAACACAAACCCTAATTTGGGTCAACAGTGCAAGGAGAAGTCTTGAGCAGGTGAAACCCTAACTAGATCTTGAGCTTCAAGGGCTTTGTGATGAGAAATGTTGAGAAAATGGGAGGGCAAATTTTGGGGTACAACAATTGGGAACACCAATGGATGTCTGAATGCTTGAGCGTCATCAACCTTTATGACCACCTTAAACATTGCTTATTCCTCAATAAAGATTGGGGGAGATGCGAAATAAAACATCTTGCCAAGAGAGGGTGCAACACATAAGGATACCTCTTTTCCTCATAGTGCGAGTGTGAAAAGAATGTAGGATGTACCCTATAAAAGTAGGCACCGGGTTGTGAGATATGAAGATTTTGACGGTATTCACATCTATGAGTTGGTCAGAATTTGGAAACAAAACCATCCCATAGATGAGGAGAGCCACAATTTCATCAAAAGCTTGTAGATCTAAAGAGTTCCAACAATTTTTGGCTTTATCAAACAAGAACTTAGCTAAAAAGCTTTTGACACCACTCCTTGTTTCCCAATTAGTTGTAACGTCAGATGGTTGCAAGTGTAGAGCTTGAGCAATCTCTTCTGGCTTTGGGTCTCTTTCCGTACCGTTGAAAGATAGTTGATTGAGAATGGGAATCCTCAAGAATCGGGATAATTCTTCCAAATTAGGCACACGTTGATAATCGGGAAATGTGAAGCAATGGTGTAAAGGATCAAAGAACTGAAAGAGTACCTTTATCATATCTTCATTTGTGTTAGAGGTGACCAAGTTTAGTATGTGACCATGTCTCTCGATGAATGGAGAGTTTTCAGGAATCCTTGAAGCTAGCTTTTTAAGTTGATGGGGAATCCTTACAAGGTTGACTTGAATAGTTTTCCTGCGAAGAGAATCCATATCCTACAAAACAGAACAAAGATAAATCCCAAGATCCTTGAAATGGTTAGTAAATGAGTATGATGTTATGATGTTCATGATGTTATGAACAAGTAAAATATACACAAACAAAGCAAACAAGTCCTTAGGTTTAGGCTTGCATGGAGTCTCATAGGTAAGTACCCTCTTGAAGTTTAGTTGGCTCAAACCTGTCCTAGTAATATTAACCGGGTTCTAAGGAGCTCAATATCACTGGTTTGTTTCCTTGGGCATTGTTTCAGTGTAATCCTCTTTAACGGCGACCAAAATATCCCAAAGAACCAAACCTCAATGAGTGTAGTATCGAGTATCTACCAACTTTGGACCGCATCAAAGCCGGTCATGTCACTACGTCCTAATGGCCAAGTTGGTCAAGTAAAGGTTCTAAAAGTTCATTAGTGCTTCATGACATCACTCAGCGGCCCCATATTCTCCTTGACTACTCAAGGGCTACCGGTACCCACAAATATGTCGCACTAACGTAGCTATTGCTTAGACTGTTTCGGTATACTCCGCATAGTTTCCATAATGTATTGCTACTTACCTATAAGGTATCCCAAATCCGAGTAGAGGATTCAAACCCAAACAAAGAACCATAATGTAAAGCATGAAAGCAAGTAAATATGATCTAACCCTAAGGTAACCCCACTTTTAGAATCATTCCCTAGCAGAGCAGCCAGTTCTGTGATACGGTGGGAGAACTGACTCGGGTCGTTTGCGTTTGATTGCAATTATGCAGTTAGCAAGAGTCACCACCGACTTTTCTTTTATCCAAAAGGAAAGGTAAAAAAGCACAGGAAAGACCTTTCGAGGTTACTTCTCGGGTTCGGGGGGTAGATTATGAAAAGGGAAGGTATTAACACCCTTTTCATCCATGGTTTTCCATGGGCTCTTAGTTACTCGCTAGATCACTTGCTTTTGTTTGAATGTGTTTGTGGTGTGGGTGTTGAAAGTATTTTGAAAATGTCTTTGCAATGGTTCTCATCTCTATAAGAACGCATACAAAGTGTTGTTTTGAAAAATAGTTCAAAGAGGTGTTTGTGTATTGTGTTTTTTGAAGGTGATTTTAAAAAGATGTTTTTGTAATGGTTCTCGTCTCTATAAGAACGTATACAAAAAGTTTTTGTATTTTGAAAAAGGTTTTAATGTGAAAGTATTGGTGTAAAATGTTTGTAAGAGTGAATCTATCTACTCGAAAGGCCTTAAACGTTCTTTTCTTCCTCCTTTAGATGTTGCTATCTTATCATTGATTTGGTAAGAAGCCCTATCGTTGGATGTGAAGGGACAGGCACGAGACGTTTGTACAGTCATAGAAGGCAACTTGCGAGACGCTTTAGCAATTTTCGTAAGGGACTAGATCGTTTTACTGAAAGCAACATCGAGGGACATCGAGGGACTACGATCTTTTTAATCGAAGGGTCTTTGCTAAAGCGTCCCATATTCGAGGGACATGACCGTGTTTCCGAGGCAACGAGCGAGATTACCCTAGAGGTGCGTGTGTGAAAAAGTGTGTTTGATTCAAGTTAAGTTGCTCTTTGATTAGGTTATCTAGCGATTGATTTTGAATCTTGCCATACACACCTATTTACTATACAGTATATAGAAAACAATAAATTGTGGAATTTGAAATTCTACGCTATTACAGAGCTTTCGGGAATGGGGAGTACAAATTCACAAATGGGGATGAATTAGTACAATTAAATATCCAAATAGGCAAACAATACAACCAAATAGAATCTAGAAACTAATCGAAAATATAATAGTTTATGAAATAAAATTAATTGACAAAGTATAGGAATTTTTGGTATTTTTGTTTGTGAGAAATTTTAAAAAGAAAATAAAATCCTGTTCTATTTTTTTTTTTAAATTTGCTTATCATGAAGAAGTTAAACAATTTATAAAAAGAATGTTAATTGAAAGTTAATTAACTAAATTATTCAAAAAATTGCTAACTAAACTAACTGAGAAGATTAAATAAATCAAAATTACGAATCTAGAATTAAAACTAAAGATTAAATTATATCTAAGTTAAAATTAATAAGATAATTCTAAACTAAAACTTGAAATTCTAAATAACTGAATTAATCCTAAGACTAAATTAAAATTCTAGAATTCCTAAGTTAAATCTAAACTAAATTAAAAAAAATCTACAATTACTAATTAAATTAAAATTATTAATTTAATCCTAAACTAAATTAAAACCTAAGATCATTAACTAAACCAAAATAAAATATAGAAAGAAAAGACAATTAAGGATGCAACAAAGATCATAATTGGGCTTAAACAAAATCAAAGCCCAAAATAGGTTAAAGGGAAGGGATTAGGTTCAGATTTGGGCTTTAAGGCAAAGCCCACGAACCAAATCCAATGAAGCAAAAGGGGGTGAACTCTCGAAACCCTAATCATGGAAAGGGCAGCCGCTGGCACTGTCAAACCAAATCTCTAACTGAAATGACTTATCTTCCTCTCTCTGCTTGTTCATAGATCTCTCTATTCTCCAAAACACAACAACAACACACTATGGAAACGAACACCCTAGATCTCCCTCTTAACCTCACACTCTTAGTCACAAATCAAAACTCGCAGCAACAAAATAAAACCCAGGAACCCGATGCAAACCCTTATCCCCAAGTTTGATTTCAATGAATCTGACAGGTTTTATAAGTTACAACATAAACAAATAGAGATTCAAGTAGCGAAATCGACAAGAAATCATACCAGTGAGACTCCGGGTAAGCTTCTGAATTTGATACTTTTCTATGATTTTGCTTCTGAAATGTGTATGTATTTGGATGGGGTTATATATATTGATTGGTAAAATTGATTGAATAGAAAGTTAACAATTTTTCTTTGTTTGATGTTGTTTAATGTTTGTAGATGAACATGGAAGGTGAGTGGAGTGGTGTTATGTTAGGCTTGGGCGAATGGTTGTTGACAGAAAGTGGTATTCAGAAGGATTCAGGGAAGATGATGGTTTGGTGAATGGAAGAAAAGAGATGTTTTGATGGTTGGAGGATTTTTGGAAAGAGGGAGTACCAGTTTGTATGAGTTTATGTTTTCTATTATTCTTGGCTTGATTTTGCTGGTCCTGTATTATCTTGGTTCTTTCTTCTGACTTATGGTTTTTGTGTTGTGATTTGTAGCTTGTTGGTTTTCTATTTTGACAGGGGTTTGTGCAATGAGTTTTCAGTGATTTGGTTTCTCTGAGTTTTTTCTCTTGGTTTGTATTTTTTACGTTCTGCCCTATTCGTATGCTTGCCCTATTTTTGTTATATATCCCTCTCCTTATGCTGGTTATCTCTTTCTTGTATACAGTCCCCATTGTGTTTTTTTGGGGGAAATCAGATAACTTTGGCCTTTGGGTGCAGAATTCTGGACTGTTTTAGAATGCTGACTTGCTGCCTTTTGAGTGCAGTTTAAGACATGTCTATTTTGGTGCAAATTTTGACTGAGTTTTGAGAAACATTTTGTCTTTCCTAGTGCAGGTTTAGGGCAGCCATAACACATGTTATGCAGGGCTGCCTTTTTTTTTTGGCAATTTGGCAGGATTTTGGACTTTTGTATGGGCTGCATTGCTAGGTGATATCTATTTCATCTTTCCTTTTTCATCTTTCCTTTTTCATCTTTCCATGAAATAAAGTAATTTTGCTTATTTCACAAGAAGATCTGAAGGGTTTATAAAAGCTTTAGAAAATGATGATATGCTTTTTTTTTGTTGAGTAAGCCTGCAATCTATGCTTTGCCTTGTTCCATTTTGTTCTACTTACTGCCACCTTCTTCTGTCATCCTGGCAGCCTATGCTGCCGTGCTTGCTATGTTTTGTTGTTATCTGCTATGATATTTGTAGCAAGCTTGCCCTGCTATTCTGTTTGTTGCAGGTTTGTTTGGCAGCTTGTGCTGCATCATTGCTGCCTAATGTTGCCTATTTTGATGTGTTGCTATTTTTCTTGCAGTTTGACCTTGGACTTGGCAGCTTTCTCTTTTGCTGTATTACTGCTGCTTGGCAGCCTTGGACTTGGTAGATTTGCTTGGCAGCTTTGACTTGTTTTACGGCCTGTTCTTTTGCAGTCTTGGACTTGCTGCTATATTTCTTGCATATTGTGCTGCTTGTATAGCAGCCTGCTGTTTGGCAGCCTATTCTCGCTGCTTATGCTTGCTTTACTTGCTGGTTTTGCAGCCTGTTCTTGCTGCTCTATGCTTGTTTTGTTTGCTTTTCCTTCTTGTGAACCAAGGTCCAACCTTGTGATTTGCAAGAATGGGAGAAGAGAGATTATGATAAAACAAAACAAACTTAAAAATATGATTCCTATATACAAACCCTAATGATTAAATTCTCTTTTCTTTTCTTTACATATCACCTTGCTTGAATCGTTAATTTTCTCTTCTTTGTTTCATGAACATGAGGCATGGATGGCGAGCGAGGATTGCTTGAAGATGAAGCAACAGAGACTTGAAGAAACAAAATAAATGTTCTCTCTTTGTAGACAAAAAATTCATGATTCTTTGTAACAAAACAAAATCTCGTAAATTATTTCATTTGTAATGTAATAAATACAAAGCCTTGAATAATTTTGGTGTAATGAAATTTATTGTTCAAAACTTGAACTTATTTAAACTTTGTAATTCTCAATTGAATGTTTTGGATTAAAACATCTTGGTTTGGTAATTTGGATTTCAAGAAATCACAAAATGATCAAATAACCAATGCTCCTTGTACTCCAATCAAATTTCTAAACAAAATAAATGTTTAAAAATTCAATTCTAAACTTGGTCAACTTAAACCCAAAGCCATGTTCATCTAAATGACAGTCTTAATCTTCCCCTCTTGTCCATATCAAATTTGCATTCAAAATGAAACTCGCACGCCATGCTCGATAAAAATGGAACTTCATTGCCAACAAATCATGCTTTGAGAACCATCATCAACCCTAACCAATTTCAAGAACAATGATGATTAAGAACACTTGAAATCAAACAAATGACTTGCGACGATTCGATGACTTTCAAAGTCTTCCCAATGCAATTTTCTTTCGATCTTTGAAGATAAACTCGTGTGCAACATCACCTATGACTATATGCAGAAATAATCGTCTCAAGATCTCGTAGTTTGAGGAAATCACAAATCTTAGAAATCAGGCAACAATTATTTAAGATTAGGTCAAAATCCAAGAAGTGACCTTTAACGCATTCGAATTTTGGTAATGTTCTATACGTAATCAGCTCTTGATTTGTGAAGAGAAATTAGAGATAACATCGGGGAGAGTCATACGCAAGAAGAACCGCTCAAAAATATCGAATAATGAAGAAATTACAGTCGCTTGAACTTGGTCTCGCAAAAGGTCAGCTTTTGGGTTAACAGAGTCATTTTCAATCGTCTAAACCATTGATTGAGAAAACTTGTGACACGAGATTCAAAACTCGGCATGAACATCCTTGAAGAGATAAAAGATCTATGAAGACCATTTGAACCCTTGAAGAATTAATTTTATTTGAGAAACGTCAAACCCTAATTGTTGACTTACTGCCTAGGAAGAGAATCTGTCTGATCAAACTTCTGAGCCAAATTGAGTATTCAAGAAGACCTAGGATAGTATCTTGAATAAAAATGAGAGGGAAAATTTTGGGGTACAACACCGTGTCTTTGGCATTTATCGCATTTCTTCACGTGTTCTCTTACATCGTGCTGCATGGTGGGCCAGTAGTATCATGCCCGCAAGGCCTTCCTCGCGAGGGATATTTCGCCCAGATGCTGACTGCCAATACCTTCGTGGATTTCTTGTAGTATGTATTCTGATGCGCTTTAGTTGACACACTTGAGGAGTGGGATGGAAAATACTCTTCTATAGAGTTTGCCCATGATCAATACGTACGAGCAGGCCCTTCGTCTGATGATGATCGATTATTTCGGGTCGTCGGGGAGTTTGCCTTTAGTGAGGTAATCGTGTACGGGGGTCATCCAACAATTGCTGTCCTCGATGACGAATATTCCTAGGGTGGAAGATGGTTTCTGGGTGCTCGGTCGAGGGAGTACCTCTTGTATTACAGATCTATTTCCTCCCTTCCTCTTTGTGCTCTCCAGTTTGGATAAAACGTCAGCACGGGTGTTGTGCTCGCGAGGAACGTGTTAAACATCCACATACCTGAATTTCTTCTTCGCCTCCTGGACCAGAGTCTAATATTCAGTGAGTTGGTCGTTTTTGACCTGATATTCTCCTCGGACTTGCGAGGCGACCAACTGAGAGTCGGTGAATATTTTTACTTCCTCGGCTCCCAGATCTTTGGCTAGCCGTAATCCAGCAAGAAATGCCTCGTGTTCGGCTTTATTGTTGGAGGTCAGGAAAGACAGGGCAAGGGAAACTTCAACTAGGGTCCCTTCCTCGTTCTCTAATATGATGCCCGCGCCGCTTCCGGTCGTACTAGAGGCGCCGTCAACGAAGATCGTCCAGCAGCACGAGCCTTCCAGATCCCAGGGCGAGGTCATTTCCGCTACAAAGTTGGCCAAGGCTTGAGCCTTAAGGGCTTTCCTGCTTTTGTATTAGATGTCGAATTTGGAGAGTTCTAGAGACCATTTCAGCATTCTTCTGGCCATGTCTGGTATTTCGAGCAGCTGTTTTATTGGCTGATTCGTCCGGACCACTATGGTATGGGCCAGAAATTAGTGTCTTAACTTCCTTGCGGTGTTAACAAGGGTCAAGGCTACTTTCTCGATTTTCTGATACCTTGCTTCTGGGCCTTGCAGGGATTTGCTCATGAAGTAAATTGGCCTTTGTCCCTCTGGGGTATCCCTTATTAGTGTCGCGCTCACTACCTCGGAGGCGACAACTAGATAAAGGTAGAGGACTTCGTCTTTCCCAGGCTAGGATAAGACGGGCGACTATGAGAGTGCTCTTTTCAAGTGGGCAAGGGCTTGCTCGTATTCGAGCATCCACTCGAAGGCGGCTTCCTTGTGCAAGAGTTTGAATAAGGGGAGCGCGTGCTGGGCGGATTTTGCCACGAATTAGGAAAGAGAAGTGAGCATGCCGTTTAAGATCTGGATGGATTTCTTCGAGGTGGGCATTGGAAATTCGGAGAAGGCCCAACATTTGTCGGGGTTCGCCTTGATGCCTTGTTTTGTCAGATAGAACCGGAGGAACTTTCCTGCCCGTACGCCGAAGGTGCATTTTTCTGGATTGAATCGCATCCATCACTTTCGGGCTTGCTCAAACAAATTTTTCAAATGGGCGGCATGGTCGAGCTCTTCGGTGGAATTGATGATCATGTCGTCCATATAGACTTAGAGCATGTCGCATATCTCGTTGCAAAAGACTTTGTTCATCATGTGCTGGTAGGTAGCACCCACATTCTTCAGGCCGAAGGGCATTACGTTGTAGTAATAATTACCCGACTCGGTCATGAAGGTGGTATATTTTTTGTCCGTTTTCGCCATGGGAATTTGGTTGTAACCAGAGTATGCATCCATGAAAGATAATAGTTTGAAACCGGCCGAATTTTCGATCAGTTTGTCAATATTGGGGAGGGGATAAGCATCTTTTGGGTAAGCCCGGTTGAGATCAGTATAGTCAATGCATATTCGCCATTTTCCATTAGATTTTTTAACGAGGACTACATTGGAGAGCCAGGTTGTGTACTGGGCTTCAGAAATAAAATGTTATTCTAGGAGGTCTTTTACAGCTAATTCAGTAGCGTGTGACTTCTCAGTCGACTACTTTCTTCTGTGCTGCATGGCCGCCTTGATGGTGGGATCAATGGTCAGGTGGTGGAATGCGACCTCGGGGTCTAAACCGGGCATCTCGGTCGCACTTCAGTCAAAGAGATCAACATTCTCCCAAAGGTAAGCTTTGAGTTACCTTTTAGCCAGGTCGGGGAGGTCCGTTCCGATCTTTACTCCCATGGTGGGGTCTTCTCCGAGGGGAACCAGCTCGAAGTCCCCGTCCGGGATAGGCCGTGCGTGACTTGAGAGCTTGTTGTGGCCAGCAGAGGAGGTTAACCCTTCATTTTCGACCTTAGGCTCCTTCCCCTTCTTCCTTTGCTCGACCCTATCCTCCATGGAGAAGCAACTGTCGAGGTCAATGCTGTCGACCCTTGGCAGTGGCCTGGATTCCTCGGAGCTGGAGGGAAGCGTGGCTTGAGTGGATGTTCGAGGCTGGGTGTTGATGGAGCTGGGGCCCTTTGTAGAAGCTTCAAAGCATCTCATGGCTGCTTAGATGTCCCCGTGAAGAGTGGCGACCAAACCTTCGATCGTGTAGTATTTCATCTCGAGATGAACGGTGGAGGGGACCATGATGAGCTCGACAAGAGTGGGTCTCCCGAAGATGTATTGATAGAGGGATGGGAAGTCCACCACCAAGAATTGAGTCTTGATGGCTCTGGCCGTTATCCCCTTCCCAAAGGTGACGATCAACTCCATGTACCCCCATAGCTTCGTGCTGGCCCCGTTGAAACCTTGAAGATCAGAGCTCATGTAGGGGTTAGGTGGCTCTCGTTCAGCTGTAGAGTGTTGAACAGTTAGGCATACATAATGTCAACCGAACTGATCTGGTCGACCAAAATGCGATATACGTCGAAGTTAGCCATCTGAGCTCTCATGAGTAGTGGGATGCTCGAATTCGGGGCTCCTCCCGGTAACTCTTCCCTGTAAAATGCGAGGGGGTGAGATCCTCCTCGAAACTTGTCGAGTGTGGCGTCCATCTCAGAGTTGGCCTCGATGAGTTGGTCGAACCTTCTCTTCACCGATCCGACTGTATGCCTGTTAAACCCTCCTCCGGAAATGACCATGGCTACGGGGAAGGATTCCCATAGACTGTGGGTGGAGAAGTACAGGGGGACGTCCTCCATGTCCGAAAAGTAGAAGTCTTCCGGCTGTGAGATGCTCAAGGAAACCAGAATGGTATCGAGGTTGGGGGATCTCTTCCTTTCTTTGATATTCTTTTTCTCTAGTGCTTCGTCACAGGCGGCCTCTTTTTTCTTATACTGCTATAGGGGCCCGTCTCTGATTAATATTTCGATTGCATCCTTGAGATGGATGTAATCTTCTGTGTTGTGACCGTGACTCTTGTGGAACCTGTAGTACTTGCTCTTGTCGGTTTCTGGCTTCGACGATGTTTGTTGGGGGGAAGCGCACCCTGACTTGCTTGAACTCTGAATTAGCGCATTCGGAAAGAATACGCTCTCTTGAGGTTGTCAGGAGGGTGTAATCGTGAAAACGACCAGCCAACCCCTTGTAGTCTTTAAGATCATGGGACTTGTCCTCCCGTTTCTTCTCCCCCCGACGGGATGTCGAGGGCTCGTCATTCTTTGAGGGTCTGGCACTCTCCCTGTGCCTGGATTCCCGGACGCTATTAGCCTCCTCCTTCTCCTCGTACTGTATGTATGCCTGGGCCTTCAGGAGAAGGGAATCGAGCGTGGATGGTGTTTCTATGCCCACAGCCTTGGCAAAGTCGACGCGGGGGAGGAGTCTGCGCTCGAGCAGGTATTTCTTCATGTTGTCCGTTGTCGGGACCTGGACCGCTTCTTTGTTGAAGTGCTCAATATATGCTCGCAGATATTCGTCTCTGCCTTGTATGATTGCGTCGAGCGAAGCTTCTGATTTAGGATGTCGGCGGGAGGCAGTGAAATGCCTTGAAAACATCTTCTTGAGCTGTTTCCACGAGGTGATGGATTTTTCGAGAAAACTATTATACCATGCCATCGCCCCTTTCCTTAGAGTAGTTGGGAAGAGTCTGCATTTGATGGCGCCCCTGACCCCTCTGTAGTCGAGGAGCGTATCGATGTTCTCAATATGCTCTTCAGGATCCGTCGTACCGTCGTAGGTCCCTAGAGTGGGCAGCTTCTCTAGGCCGACAAGGAGTGGAGCTTCAGTGATCTCCCTAGATAGTGGACCGTGGGGCTCGTCATCTTCACTGTTGACGGGAGATGGAGAAAGAGAGTGATAATTTCTCTCCCCGTCGACCGTCGCGGTCCCGTCGAGGGGAGGGGCTCCTTAGCTTTAACTTTGGCTCGGGAGAGGACAATCGAGCGCGGTCGATCTTCCTATTGTCCTTCCTTTCTTGAACAAAGGGGAGTCTTGATCTCTGGCAGGAGGTGTGCGATTGCGTTTCTTGAAGAAAGAAACATCGCGCCTTTCCTTCTTGGACGGTGGACCACGCCTGGGTGGTGATGCACTAGGGGAACTTATTCTTCGGGCTCTCCGGGGAGGAGATATTGAACACCTAATTTCCAAGGCTCATATCCTCTGATTTTTTTGAAGGATGAGGGAGTTGGTCTGATTTAGGGCGGTGAGTAATGCTTCCATGGCCGGATCGACATTGACGAGGATATGGACCGATTGCAAGATTTCTGGGAGTTCCTCAGCAGGATTCTTGGAACGCCCTTCATCCAAGAGTTGATCATCACCACGCCGAGCATCAGCTGAATCAGGGGACGCAGTTTGTCCGTCACGGGGGCCCAGGTTGTCCTTAAGTCGAGGGTGTTTCTGGCCTTCATCAGTCTTGCGAACGGGGGAAAGGTTGGTCTTTCCGGACATGTAGAGATCATTATGGCCGACCATGATATGAGAGATGGATCTTGAAAGAAGAGTTACTTTGATCTTAGGTTCCGAGGGAAGAAATATGGGGATAGCAGATTCCCACAGACGACGCCATTGATCTTGCGGTTGATCAGAACCTGGAGAGTGGCCGAAGGATGATCTTCAATCAGGCAAAGGAGAGAGGGGGTTGTACCTACAAGGTACTCCAACGATCATGTAAGAGTGGGAGCAAGGAGGTATTAGAAAAATATCAGGTAGTGAGTAGTGAGTATGTGATACCTGGCCCTCACAGGTGTGAGGGTTTATATAATGCCCCTAGCGCGTGACCATTGGTTCCTGATTTCTCGCCTAGATATGCGGGTCCGGAAAATTAGGTAACTGCCAGGAGTTGGTCAAACCGGGCAGATGTGCGCGTAACTAGTCGTTGATCCCGAGGGAGAGCTGGTTACGAGCGTCCCCCTAGTCGGTTCCTGGAGGCCCATACGACGTTGGTGTCGGGAAGGCTGAGGAGATGGTCGAAGGGCATCTTGGGTTGGTGCTGGGCAAGAAGGGCAAGAGGGGAGGCATTTCCCGACATGTGCGGGATTGTCCTGGGCAACAGCTAATGGTTGGCACTCATGAGATTTCTTAGATTGGGCCCAACCAAACTGTCGGGCCAGTCCAGAACAGTAGCCCTCCAGTGTGGTGTTCTTATCGTTAATAGTATAATAGCGTATGTTTCCAACTATTTCTTGCTACTCATAGTTATTTCAAAGATCCTCATTAACCACACATTACATCTAACTAAATAACATCGTGTTAAGTGAACTGTGTGGACCTTATAATAAAACACTATTTTGAAGCAAATGATTGTATGTAATAAGTCAAATGATTATTCATCTTGAAGGTTATTGTATTCAAGTGTTAGGATAAAGGTTGTAGGCATGTAATCAATGACAAAATGAAAGTTCAAAGGGTGCTGATATATGAAATAATGCAGAGAAATAGATGAATATATCTAACTGAATGCAGAGATGAAATAATACAGAGATGAATATAAATAAGTATAAGGAACATATAATACCGATTTAAAAACTTAAATATGTCTAAGTTTTTTCTGATATCGTGATAAATGCAGAGATGAAAATGAGATATAAGTAGTTAGTTCAAATAAAGATTGGCACGGATAAATCGAGATAATTGAATACATGTTCACAAAGACATGAAGAGCATATTAATGTAACAGATTGTATTTGTCCATTCAATAAAGAAATCAACATTATAACTCGAAGGAATATGAACACAATTATTGTTATAAGTCAATATATAACACATTTTGAAGGTTATTGTAGTAAAGTGTTAGGATATAAAGGTTTTAGGTCTATAATCAATGACAAAATGAAAGTGTAAGGGTGTTGATATATGGAATAGTGCAGAGATGAAAATGAATAAATCAAACATATCTGCAAAGCCAAAATAATGCATATTAGAAAATTAATAAATGTTTTGAAGAGAATACTAATGTAATAACTTAATTATGTCTAAGTTTTTTCTGATACCATGTAGAGAATGCAGAGATGAAAATGAGAATTAACTACTAAGTTTAAATAATGTACAAACGGGTTTTTTTATGCTACCGTTGGAAAACATAATATAAACAATGGATTCACGTGAATATTTAAGTTGATGAAATAACATCAATGATTGAGTTAAAAACAGGTTCGCATTGGTATGATTCAGGAGAGTGAGGCTTTTCAAATCAGAAAAACCCATTCGCGAAATATGTTGGACAATGGCCTATGAGATTTGAAAATGGAAAATTATTTCAAAAATAATCATTAAACTTATTAAAGCCCATTTAAGGATTATTGTTGTTAGTAAAGAAAGGGAGTGGAAATTGCAATTAAAGGGTCATCGAATTTCGTTTGGCCCATTGTTCGTTTGGGATTATTAAAAAACAAATAGGGGGTACAATTATGAATAATAGACCCATTAAGGTTAATGCATTTTTATGGTCTTGCATGATTACTGTTTTAGGAAAAAGTATTGTAATTAAAATTGTTTGCTATTATAAAAAAAGAGATAATAAATAATATATATTTTCTTTATTAAAAGAAAACGTAATATATTTTTATTTGCTGATAAACTTTGTTATAGTAATGTTTTTGTTAAATATCATTTTTAGAATTTATTTATTAGAGATTTTTTTGTTTTGGAAGAAAGGCCAATTGGGTCTAGTGGTGTTAAAGAACGTTTTTGCTGTAACAAAAAAATATAATTACCGTTGGGTCCAATCTTTAGTAAAAAAAAAAAAATAATATTTTCATTTATTGTTATTACATTAATATAGTTTATTTATTAAGAAAATTGTTGGATCTTTTCTTTAGAAATGCAAAGCCCAAATAATTAATAACGTTGGCCCAATGCACTAACGCTTACTGTATCAATCATGTCCAAAATTGACGCACGTTTTCTCAACAAACATATATTGTTCAGTTTAACATGTAATCAAATCTTCAAAGCCTAGAAATATTACAAATTACAGATAAAATCTAGAAATTTACAGTAAAAGAAAAATCAAATCTTACAAATCAATTACGTTTCAATAAATTCATGTATTACAACAAATCAAAATCGATTACAAATCACGAATCAATTTTGAATCCCTAATTAACTAAATCCCTAAATCTAAACTAACAATTGATAACCCTAATCTGTAACAGCAATCCGAAACTAAAACTTATAAATACAAAGGGAAGAACACAGTATACATGGAGACATAAGAACTGAGAAAAGGGAGAAGAACGCGAAGAAGAGATACCAACGCGATTTGTTAAAGACGAAGGAAAGGAGCTGTTAGAGTTTCAACATCTGAAACCCTAACCGCCGCTGACAGCTCCTTGCTCCGTTACCGTTCCAACCTTGCGCTGTCACCTTCAAAACGCTCATCATTACCTACAAACAAGAAGAGATCAACAGATTAACGCGAATCAGACAAAAACTCCAAAGTTGGAATCGCAAAGGGGTAAAACCAAACTTAGCTTTTTTTTCTTTGTTTTGTTTCCGATTAAGGGTTATGGGTTGAGTCACGGTTGGGTTGGGACTCAAGGAGACGTCTCCAGTTTGCATTTAGGGTTTGGGAGTGAAGGTGAAAGGGTTCACGAGAGAGAGAAGAGTTTACTGTAACCAAAATTGAAAATGATTTGTAAATAATGAAACAACAAAAATGTATATACCATACAATCCAATAGACGCGCACTTATATTAACTAAAATGCTCCCTCAATTTCATCCCCTTTGATTGCCATTGGACGACCGTAGACCAAGTCTCCACCATAGGCCCGTGCACCCTCACCCACTCAATCAATCCGGACCTCTCCAATTTGCACAATGGGCCTAGCTCAATATTTTTAACACCCCCATCCCTGGTTTTACTAAAACGCAAAACAATCTACACCCCCTTCCCAGAACTGTATATTAGGCCTAGCCCAGCCTGACTATTAGCACCCCTCTGTTTTACTTATCAACTAGAAACGTACCCCCTATTTAATTGCATTTTTTATATTTTTTTTAATATTCTCTTATTTAAATATTTCTTTATTATTATTATTATCTCTTATTATTATTTTAAATGTTTTCTTATTAGCATTATTACTAGTTTTTTATAATAATAATAATAATAATAATAATAATTATTAATATTAGTTGTTATATTATTTATTATTATCTTTTAAAATAATATATTTTATAAAAAAAACTCATGTATATTATTTTCTACATTATTTGCATTAAATATTTTTTAGTCATTCATTAATCAAGAATTTTTGCAATTAATACGATAAAAAATATAACAAATCTCAAACCTATTTTTCGCAATAAACTAATCTAAACAAACTATTTTTGCAAAAGGGTTCTAAACGAATTTTGAGTAATCGTGCATTTAGCCCACATCTCCATAATCTCTACACCCGGTCAAATGCGAGGCGATTCAAAATACATTTGCAACCCCTAAAAAACACAAACCCCATACGAAATACGAATTGAGACTCTGATTTCTTATAAGAGGATACGTAGGTATACGATTAAAATCGTGGCAAGTTCCCCTATTAAAAATTAAAACCATTTTCCCCTATTAAAAATTAAAACCAAATTCACCTGAAATTTAAACCTAAATCTAATATCCTTAAAAATAAGGTAGATGAAAGGTGCCTAACACCTTCCTTTCGTCTAATAAGGTCTGAAACTTAGAATCTTTGTTTGCAAATTAGGGTTTCCTATTAGATGCTATTCCTTAGGATAAAAACTAGTAGTGGTGACTCTCAATTAAAAAACCAGTCGCAACAGCTGGCGACTCTACTGGGGACTTCAAATTTAGGTTTTAGGTTTTATTTTGGATTTTTAATTTTATTTATTTATTTGCTTTATTTATTTACTGCATTCATTTATTTCTTGTCTATTTTTCTTTATCATTATATATTTTCTATGTGGCGGGTTTTTATTTTAAAAAAATATATTTTCAAACAACCCTTAGAAAGAAGGTTCGTCTATTAGCCCAGGGGATACATCATCCCTACGAGTTTATGTGACGACTTCGCCTAGAGTCGATGGAATTCGGCAAAAGGAATACTTATCAAGAGATATCCTCTTGACGGGTAGGACTTTGGAATGCCACTCATGACTCTTTGTAACGACCTTAACCATAATCTCATGACGAGACCTTTCACGACTTTGAGACGAAAGTATCGGTCCGTAAAGAGGCTCCACCTAAGGGAGGCCCTTGTGTCTTCTCCCTCTGGTGTTATTCATGATACCCTTAAGGAAACCACCTTATGGGGAGGGTAGATATCCGTAGGCCAAAACTAGGAGCCTACCTTCTAAGGATATCATTCATATAATCCTATTTCCACTATCCTTAAACCCGGAAGGGTTACTTGCGGTATACTACAATCCTTAGCCTATAGGGTCTATCTTTCATAAGTCACAACCCATAGCATGTAAGGATTCTTCAACCGTCCATTAGTCTATTATAATCCCAACTTGTAGGAATTCTCGTCCCTCAATTACCATCTATAGCTTGTAGGGATCCCCCTTCGTCTTCTATGGTCCCTAATACCTAAGGAGTTCCTATCTGACTCAATATTTGAGTCTTTGTAGGGTATCTCCATTTCCATGTCGATCATTATCTTCACCCTTAAGGAATTCCTATCTGTATCAATATCTGAGTCAGTGTAGGATACCTTCAAATCCACATCAAATTATCTTCGTCCTTAAGGAATTCTTATCTGTTTCAATCTCTGAGACAGTGTAGGATATTATCATTTTCATATTTACCATCAAACCTGTATAGGGTACCCCTGCATCTACCCTCATACTATGGCTGTAACACCCTCTAAAACCCCAAATAAAATTTCGCAAATAATTAAAATTATAATATTTTCAGAGTACATGTATCAACGAGGATGCTACAATTCTCTTTTAATAAAACCAATTCCTGTCATGCATAACGTAGTAGTAACTCATACATGTTTACACAGCGGAATAATTTAATTAATAAAATCAATGTTATAATATTTTCAAATCATCAGGGATTAACACCTGGAATATATCAACATCATATTATAACCAAATACTAAGGAAATAAACGAGTCTGACTAAAGCAGCTCGACAAACAAACGTTCCCGAAGTTACAACTATCAGAGCATGACCCGGACAATACTAAAACGAAAGTAAACTAGAACGACAAGCCTTCGCCAAGCACCTGAACGAAGCTCCTCAATCTGAAATATTCAACAGTAAGGGTGAGCATCTCAATTATACATTTGATTATACGTTCATAACAATCAATTCAGGAAATCATAAGCATCACCCAATAATTAGCATATTTCATAGTTTACAAAAACCCTTACAATTCATATATCCATGATACATTGCTTTTCATATTTGCAAATAATCATCAAACATCGTCAACCATGTAGCAATCATACGTGCATACAAACAATCAAATACAACATTGGAAAAATCATCCATTCATGTTATATTCAAGGTAATGCAACACACCCATGCATGTGGTACCACTTTACCGCCCCATTAAATCTCGGATCACGGATAACTCACCGTTCCATTATATCGCGGACACGGCTACCACCTCAACGTTCCATTAAATCGCAGACACGTATATTGGCCACCATGTTAATTCCACACAATGGGAATTAACAAATGCAACATGATATGTAAGTATGTAACACTCAGCATACTATGAACACAATTCAACATATCATGCAACATCAACAACATCAGATCATAACAAGATATGGATAGCATGTAATCACTCAGCATACTATTTAAACATCAATCATATCAAGTCATATCGTAATTCATGCTCGATAACATTATCCAAAAGCATGGCAATAAAATCCCAAAATCAAGCACTGAAACAAAGTTCAGAAAAATCAACACAGTAGCCTCAACACGGGTGCCCGTGTTGTACAACACGGCCCGTGTTGTACAACACGGCCCGTGTTGTACAACACGGCCCGTGTTGGGCAATACAGAAGAGCAACACGGGTGCCCGTGTTGTGCAACACGGCCCGTGTTGTAACATATCCAGAAACACACATTTTTCTCATTACAGGGGACCTAACACGGGTACCCGTGTTGTGCAACACGGCCCGTGTTGTGCAACCAGAAGCACACCATCTCCCAACACAGAAGAGCAACACGGGCGCCCGTGTTGTGCAACACGGCCCGTGTTGCTGAGCGCGTACAGGATTTTCCTGAACCTGCAGCAGCTCAGAAACAGCAGCCAAACGCGGGAAAATGCCGGCTAAACGCGCATTTCGGTACCTAACGACATCGATGTTTCACAACTCAAAACAACACGTTCATTTCATAATTACCAACAATTATTATAGTAACCTTAACAGTGATTACTCGTCCTTTTTAGGGAATTTCTGACAACATTAAGGTTATCCCTACAACTTCCAAGGTAAATTCACGATCATGCAGATATACTCCCAATTCACCATTTGGAACCTAAAATTCCTAATCGATTCATAACAATTGGGAACCTAACCCTTTTCTAACAAGATTCAATCCTAAGGGTATCGATTCCTATTAACATCTAACAATTGGGGTTTTTTTCCCTACGATTACCCAAATCAACCGTACATAAACCCATAAACAAAGGTAAATCGAGTAATAGCCCCCCTTACCTTATCAATTAGCAGCTTTGATCTTTTGAGCGATGTTCTTCGTTCCTCGTACCTTCAGAGCTCTATTTCCCCAAATTCTCAACTTCTGTTTATCGTGAAATGAGAAAACTAACTTGAGTTCCAAAACATAATTTTATTTCTCCTGCACCCCCACTCTTTACTAACAACATCTAAGCCCAATAACTTAAAAACTCAGCATTTTCTTATTTCTTTTATTTTCCTCCATATTTCAAAATAATTAATTCCTTTTTATTTTATTAATCCTAATAAAATAATTTCCCAAATTTAAATAAATCAAATAATAGAAACTGGGGTGTTACAACTCTCCCCCACTAAAAGAGTTTTCGTCCTCGAAAACATACCTTAGACGAACAGTTCCGGATAAGCCTCTTTCATCTGGCTCTCCAGCTCCCAAGTGATATTTCCATCTGCTGGACCTCCCCAAGCAACCTTCACTAATGCTATCTCTTTACCTCTTAGCTGTTTCACTTCCCGATCTTCTATCCTCATAGGCAATGTTTCTACTGTCAGGTTATCTCTCACCTGTACATCATCTATTTGGATTACATGAGATGGGTCTGGAATGTATCTCCTCAGCTGAGAAACATGAAAAACATTGTGCAAATTCGCAAGTCTCGGAGGTAAAGCAATACGATAAGCAACTTCTCCAACTCTTTCCGTAATCTGAAACGGACCAATAAAACGCGGAGTCAATTTCTTAGATTTCAACGCTCGACCAATACCCGTCATCGGAGTAACTCTCATAAACACATGATCTCCAGCACTGAATTCTAAATTCTTTCTCCTCTTATCATGATAACTTTTCTGACGACTCTGAGAAGCTCTCATCTTCTCTTGAATCAATTTGATCTTTTCAGTAGTCTGCTGAACAATCTCTGGCCCAATTACCGAACTCTCTCCAGATTCATACCAACACAAAGGCGTTCTACACCGTCTACCATACAATGCCTCAAACGGAGCCATACCAATACTCGAATGGTAACTATTGTTATAAGTAAATTCAATCAATGGCAAACAGCTATCCCAAGCTCCACCCTGCTCTAAAACACAAGCACGCAATAAATCTTCTAATGATTGAATCGTCCTCTCCGTCTGTCCATCAGTCTGAGGATGGTAAGCTGAACTCAACCTCAATTTAGTACCCAAAGCCTTCTGCAATCCTTCCCAAAATTTCGAAGTGAATCTCGGATCTCTATCTGACACAATACTAGAAGGAACTCCATGCAAACTCACTATTTTCTCAATATATAACTGTGCCAATCTCTCCATTGAGTAATCCATTCGCACCGGTATAAAATGAGCAGACTTAGTCAACCTATCCACAACGACCCATATCGCTTCACAATTCATAGGAGTCCTCGGCAACCCAGATACAAAATCCATAGAAATACTATCCCACTTCCATTCTGGAATAAACATTGGTTGCATAAATCCAGACGGCTTCTGATGCTCAATCTTCGATTTCTGACAGATTAAACATGCATACACAAATTCAGCTATTTCCTTTTTCATTCCCGGCCACCAAAACAATTTCTTCAAATCATGATACATTTTCGTGGCACCCGGATGAATACTCATCCCACTGCGATGTCCTTCCTCTAATATACTCTTCTTGATTTCTGCGACATCAGGGACACAAACTCTATCGCCAAATCTCATAACATCATTTTCATCAATTCTAAACTCACCACCTTGACCTTGGTTGATCAATGTCAATTTATCAACTAAATTAACATCAGATTTCTGCCCGATTCTGATCTCTTCTAGAATACCACTAGTAAGTTTCAACATACCGAAACGAACACACTTCGGAGAACTTTCACAAACTAAACTCAAATCTCGGAATTGTTCAATTAAATCCAATTCACGAACCATCATCATAGACATATGTAAGGATTTCTTGCTCAAAGCATCTGCAACCACATTTGCCTTACCAGGATGGTAATTCAAACCAAAGTCATAATCTTTGAGAAATTCTAACCACCTTCTTTGCCTCATATTGAGCTCTTTCTGATCGAAAAGATACTTCAAACTCTTATGATCGCTATACACTTCAAATCTCGAACCATACAGATAATGTCTCCACAATTTCAAGACAAACACAACTGCTGCCAACTCTAAGTCATGAGTAGGATAGTTCCTTTCATGAACCTTCAACTGTCTCGAAGCATACGCAACTACCTGTTGATTCTGCATTAAAACACCACCTAGACCCAACAGAGATACATCACAATAAACCACAAAAGATTCCACCGGATTCGGCAAAATCAGAATAGGAGCACTAGTCAATCTCCGTTTCAATTCTTGGAAACCTTTCTCACAATCAGAATCCCAAATAAACGCTTGTCCTTTACGAGTCAACTTCGTCAACGGCAAAGCTAACTTTGAGAATCCTTCGATAAACTTTCTGTAATAACCTGCAAGACCAAGAAAACTTCTGATTTCAGAAACAGTCTTCGGCGCTTCCCACTGAGATACTGCTTCTACTTTTGTAGGATCCACTGCAATACCATTCTTAGAAATCACATGTCCAAGAAAACTAACTTCACTCAGCCAGAACTCACATTTGGACAACTTTGCATACAACTTCCTATCTTTCAACAACTCTAACACAATTCTGAGATGTTCCGCATGCTCTTTGTCATTCTTGGAATAAATCAGAATGTCATCAATAAAAACCACAACAAACTTATCCAGATACGGATGAAAAATCCTGTTCATATATTCCATGAAAACACCAGGTGCATTAGTAACTCCGAACGGCATAACAGAATATTCATAATGCCCATACCTCGTTCGAAAAGCAGTCTTTTGAATATCTTCCGCTTTCACACGAATCTGATGATATCCATATCTCAAGTCAATCTTACTGAATACACTGGCTCCAATTAGTTGATCCATTAGATCATCAATCCTCGGTAACGGGTACCGATTCTTAATGGTTACCTTGTTCAATTGCCTGTAATTAACACACAGTCTCATAGAACCTTCTTTCTTCTTAACCAACAATACCGGAGCACCCCAAGGCGAAACACTTGGACGAATAAACTTCTTCTCCAGTAAATCTTCCAACTGACTCTTCAATTCAGCCAACTCAGACGCAGACATACGATATGGCGCCATCGACACCGGTCTCGTACCAGGAATCAATTCTATAGAGAATTCCACTTCTCTCTCAGGAGGTAACTCACCCACATCATCAGGAAAGACTTCTGGAAAATCATACACCACTGGCAATTCACCACTCCTGACCTTTCCTGTTGCATCTAACGAAGCAAGTAACATAAACACACTAGCACCGTCCTCCATTGCTTCTTGTACCTGCCTCGCAGTCATAGTCAAGTTCTCGACGCCAACTGCCTCTGGGAAAATCACCGTCTTAGCAAAGCAGTTCAGATGAACCCGGTTGAATTCCAACCAGTTCATCCCAAGGATAATATCAATTTGTTCAAGCGGTAGGCACACTAAATCCATACCGAAACCTCTACCAAAAATCTCAATAGGACAATTCCTACATACAAGTGAAGTTGTCACTGAACCTGATGCAGGAGTATCAACAACCATGCTACCTCGCATACCAGATATGTCCAGTTTCAACCTCTCAGCACAATCCAAAGAAATGAAAGAATGAGTTGCACCAGTATCAATAATTGCAACTAAAGGTGTTCCATGAATAAAACACGTACCTTTAATCAATCGATCCTCTGGAGTAGTCTCAGATCCAGACAAAGCGAACACTTTTCCACCTGACTGATCCTTCCTAGGCTTAGGACACTGCGGACGAATGTGACCTTCTTCGCCACAATTGTAACAAGTAACAGACTTCCCTTTGCAATCAATAGACAAATGACCAGCCTTTCCACATTTATAGCACTTCTTCTCATCACTCTTGCAATCTCGGATGTGATGACCAGACTCACCACACTTGTAGCATCTGATAGGAGCCTTAGAATCTCCCCCACTAGGCCTTTTCCATCCACCTGATTTCTGGTTATCTCTACCATATGGCTTGCCACGGTCCATATGTTGCTTTCCTCTTTTATCAACAGCCCCACGAGAGTGAGACGACCTATTCTTGGTAATATCTTCTTCCAGGATTCTGCTACAATCCACCAGATCAGAAAATCTACGAATACGCTGGTACCTGATTCCCTGCTTAATCTCATCTCGGAGACCATTCTCAAATTTGATACATTTAGAGAATTCTCCAGCCTCATCATTGTTGTAGTGTGCATAATACTTTGCCAGCTCAGTGAACTTAGTAGCATATTCACTAACAGTCAGATTGCCCTGCTTAAGCTCCAAAAATTCAATTTCCTTTCTTCCCCGAACATCTTCAGGAAAGTACCTCCTCAGAAAAGCCCTTCTGAAGTTAGCCCAAGTCAGTGCCTCTCCATCCTGAACCATTTCAGTCCTTGTGGCAACCCACCAGTCGTCGGCCTCTTCTGCCAACATATGCGTACCATATCTGACTTTCAGATCTTCAGCACAATCAATCACACGGAAAATCCTTTCAATTTCCTTCAGCCACTTCTGAGCACCTTCAGGGTCATGTGTACCTTTGAACAACGGAGGATTGTTCCTTTGGAAATTTCCCAATTGCCTATCAGCACCAATCACGCCTCCAGTTGGGTTTTCAGCAAGTACACCAGCTAACATCCCCAAAGCCTCAGCGAGTGCAGCATCATTTCGTCCGTTACCTCCTCCAGCCATATCCCTGAGAATTAAAACATACTCTTCATTAGAATACAGTATCGACAGTGTTATCTTACACTAATCGCATACAAAAGGGATGACTGACTCGAGACTCTGGTCGCAACGACCGACTATGCTCTGATACCACTATTGTAACACCCTCTAAAACCCCAAATAAAATTTCGCAAATAATTAAAATTATAATATTTTCAGAGTACATGTATCAACGAGGATGCTACAATTCTCTTTTAATAAAACCAATTCCTGTCATGCATAACGTAGTAGTAACTCATACATGTTTACACAGCGGAATAATTTAATTAATAAAATCAATGTTATAATATTTTCAAATCATCAGGGATTAACACCTGGAATATATCAACATCATATTATAACCAAATACTAAGGAAATAAACGAGTCTGACTAAAGCAGCTCGACAAACAAACGTTCCCGGAGTTACAACTATCAGAGCATGACCCGGACAATACTAAAACGAAAGTAAACTAGAACGACAAGCCTTCGCCAAGCACCTGAACGAAGCTCCTCAATCTGAAATATTCAACAGTAAGGGTGAGCATCTCAATTATACATTTGATTATACGTTCATAACAATCAATTCAGGAAATCATAAGCATCACCCAATAATTAGCATATTTCATAGTTTACAAAAACCCTTACAATTCATATATCCATGATACATTGCTTTTCATATTTGCAAATAATCATCAAACATCGTCAACCATGTAGCAATCATACGTGCATACAAACAATCAAATACAACATTGGAAAAATCATCCATTCATGTTATATTCAAGGTAATGCAACACACCCATGCATGTGGTACCACTTTACCGCCCCATTAAATCTCGGGTCACGGATAACTCACCGTTCCATTATATCGCGGACACGGCTACCACCTCAACGTTCCATTAAATCGCGGACACGTATATTGGCCACCATGTTAATTCCACACAATGGGAATTAACAAATGCAACATGATATGTAAGTATGTAACACTCAGCATACTATGAACACAATTCAACATATCATGCAACATCAACAACATCAGATCATAACAAGATATGGATAGCATGTAATCACTCAGCATACTATTTAAACATCAATCATATCAAGTCATATCGTAATTCATGCTCGATAACATTATCCAAAAGCATGGCAATAAAATCCCAAAATCAAGCACTGAAACAAAGTTCAGAAAAATCAACACAGTAGCCTCAACACGGGTGCCCGTGTTGTACAACACGGCCCGTGTTGGGCAATACAGAAGAGCAACACGGGTGCCCGTGTTGTGCAACACGGCCCGTGTTGTAACATATCCAGAAACACACATTTTTCTCATTACAGGGGACCTAACACGGGTACCCGTGTTGTGCAACACGGCCCGTGTTGTGCAACCAGAAGCACACCATCTCCCAACACAGAAGAGCAACACGGGCGCCCGTGTTGTGCAACACGGCCCGTGTTGCTGAGCGCGTACAGGATTTTCCTGAACCTGCAGCAGCTCAGAAACAGCAGCCAAACGCGGGAAAATGCCGGCTAAACGCGCATTTCGGTACCTAACGACATTGATGTTTCACAACTCAAAACAACACGTTCATTTCATAATTACCAACAATTATTATAGTAACCTTAACAGTGATTACTCGTCCTTTTTAGGGAATTTCTGACAACATTAAGGTTATCCCTACAACTTCCAAGGTAAATTCACGATCATGCAGATATACTCCCAATTCACCATTTGGAACCTAAAATTCCTAATCGATTCATAACAATTGGGAACCTAACCCTTTTCTAACAAGATTCAATCCTAAGGGTATCGATTCCTATTAACATCTAACAATTGGGGTTTTTTTCCCTACGATTACCCAAATCAACCGTACATAAACCCATAAACAAAGGTAAATCGAGTAATAGCCCCCCTTACCTTATCAATTAGCAGCTTTGATCTTTTGAGCGATGTTCTTCGTTCCTCGTACCTTCAGAGCTCTATTTCCCCAAATTCTCAACTTCTGTTTATCGTGAAATGAGAAAACTAACTTGAGTTCCAAAACATAATTTTATTTCTCCTGCACCCCCACTCTTTACTAACAACATCTAAGCCCAATAACTTAAAAACTCAGCATTTTCTTATTTCTTTTATTTTCCTCCATATTTCAAAATAATTAATTCCTTTTTATTTTATTAATCCTAATAAAATAATTTCCCAAATTTAAATAAATCAAATAATAGAAACTGGGGTGTTACAATGGCTGCGTCACATTGCATATCCATGAAACCTTTTTGCATCATACCTTAAAGCCAAAAACATTTTTGCACACCCATGCATTCACATACATTCATACATTTGTATCTCATGCATTTCCACCTTCGCCCTTTATTATCCATATGTTAGTCGATTTCTTGATACTCGCCAACAAACTTAAGAAAGTCTGAAACTGTGGAAGAAAGAGACTCTCTACTAGAGACTCAATTGAGATTGGTCCTATAAGTTTTGTTGGACAGAGAAGGTAGCGCTTCACCATGACAACAACAGGCCTACATAGTGCCTCAAATGCCACTACCATTGGTGATTCCTCTACATTAAGAGCAACTGCCCTATCAATGAAATAATTACACCCAAGAAAATCCAAGGGTCATCCCCATGCTCTGACAAGTCCAAAATCAATAAGCTCTCCAAAATTCAAGGGGATCAACAAAGAAGCTCTTCTCTGGGATCAATAGACCTTTATAATTTCAATTTGTAATTCCTAAGTTGCTAAGTTGTATTTGGTGTAACTTTGTATCTTTTGATTAGTAATTCTAATAAGATAAGCATGCATGTTTTGAAATCGATCTATTCGTATTCACTCTTCTATCACATTCCATAAATATCAATTATTCACTTCCATCTTCCATTTCACAACATTAACAAACTTCGATGGAGAATGATGAAAATTAAATAACTGAATTTTGTTAAGCTATGCTTTCAATGTAAGACCAAGCTGATGATGTAAGGCACTATTTCAATTCCTAAACAATGGAGAAATAAGGAGTTAATCTATAGTCAACCCCCTCGAGCCAGAAGTTGGAGTTGTTTCTATTTTCTAAAGAAACCTTAATCTTAACCAGGGACAAGGTAGTCTTTCAATTAATTCAATGGCGTGTTCTGTTCTCAAGAGAAGTGATTTATCTAAACAAAAGGCAAGCATATATCTTTCCGCGATACATCATTTAGGAAATAATCTAAGCAAGGGTTCAAGCACATCCTTTTCCTTGCATCCATCAAGAATGAGGAATCCATGAAGCTCTCAATATCTTCTTCCTCAATACATCATTCAAAATCGAGAAAAATGATGAAGACAAAGCTTACAACAATCAGCATGGTAGTCACAAAATTTCAAAATCAAAAGCAATCAAAAAGAAAAAATAAATAAAAAAGAAGAAGGAGAAAGCCCGCTAAGTCAAAAGAAATCAAAACTTGACTTAGGCAAAAGTTAGGGCATCCCAATGGACCGGAAAATTAAAAAAAAACCGGTCCATTCAAAAATAAGGGATTGAAACAAAATTGGAGAAAAATCTTGTGAATGCCACCTCAAAGGCTTCTCATCAACGCTTGGATCTTATTAATTCTTGGATCTTACCAACGCTTCTCATCATCTGCGCGACTATGAAACTTCTCTTGGGGATTGAACATATATGTTGGATTAATTGAACTTATGATTGAAGAACATCAAGGGGAATGGGGTGGGCTAAATAAATTTTGAGCCTTATATGTTTTGTTTCTCAAACCACGAACCATGGCCATGTTACAACATTCAAAAGTCCTAATTGAAGCAAGGTTAACTATGAAAGCATACTCGGCGAAATTAATGTTAAATCGACTCCTACATTTGTTAAATTTATTACTAATCACTTCGCTTCTTTGAATCTCCATCTCTAATCATCCATTTCTATTCAAACTTTGATTTCAAAACTTGCATGTACATCACTAAGAATTATTTTTTCAAAATATAAAATTTTATCTATGAATTAATACTTAGCCTCAAGGATATTTTAAAAAGGTCTGATCAAAGGCAACATTTCCAAGAAGCTTCTAATTAGGGGCAAAGAATCTAAAAGGATCCCTATATACAGGGGAAAATACTAATGATCATGGGGGCATATCACACGAAGATGCTATTAACAATGGGAAATCTTCCAAGATTCAAATGTTGGGGCAATACATATCACCCTACCTCCTGTAGGGTCCAAGTTCCTTTTCAAGCGACTTCAAGTACAAACTTTTCAGAAATTCAAATCTTGGGGAAATCTATATCAAAGTTCATGGTGAGGTCTAAGTTATTTTTTAGGATACTTCCTCCAGACCCAGGAAATGGAGGGGCACCTCTTTCAAAATTTGAATGGTGGGGCAAACCACAACGAGGCTCATCAAAAGGAGTTGGTTCAAAAAAAAGTAGCCCACCAAGGACAAACTATCCAAGAGCCCATTAGTCAAAGGCATGATGTTTCAAAGTGTGAAATAGGGGGGTCATCCATAATATGATCAAACTACTTCCAAGATCATATCAATGGGAATCTCATCTAAGACCCTACCAAAAATTAGGGAAAGACAGTCCACATTGAGGCAAGCTCCCCGCGTACTTTCATAATCTCCAATGTGTCGAACGCGCAAATCAAAACTAAGAGAGAACTCAATTGCGACAATGATGATATGTAAAGAAATTTAGCGGTAAAGATTTAATATTAAGCCATCAATTGACTTATCTCAACACAATGAATTCGCCACCGCACTTTATTGTTTCCAAAAGGAAATGAGAAAAAAGCGAACAAAACCCAAAAAGATCAAAGATCGAGGTACGGGGGTCGGTTATGCGAAGGGAAGGTGTTAGCACCCTAAGCATCTACGGTACTCCTTAGGACCCACTTTGTTTAGTTTCTTTTAAAAGGAGTGTTATGTAAAGGTTTACTTGCTAAAGGAAAAGAATGAATGTTTATTTGTAAACAAAAGAAAATGAAATGTTTTTTTATTGTTTTTTTTTGCTCGCCTTGGGTCGTAAGACTTAGTGCCTACATACTCCCTCGTGCAATGGGAAATTCAGAGCACCGTAGTTCGGCTAGAAAAGACTTGTATGTTGGTTGATTTTAAACAAGGAGACAAGTCGTCATTGTTAGGAGAGAAATCTCGACTAACGCCTACAAGGTGTGGGAAAGATGGACCCCCGCGTCAACAAGAGTGAGGGTTTGAGAGCGCCTCTAGCACTCAAGTGGAAAAGTAGACACCTTTATAACCATGGGGATAGGAGAATGTTTCTCGACTATCAATGAATCATGTCTCACCTTGAAAAAAAGTTTGAAGGGTAAAGGTGCTCGAGCGCACAAAAGAGTTTGAATGAGTTGACGTATTTTTGTTAATTTTGAAAAGAAATGTCAAAGTATGATTAAGTGAATTAAAGTTTGTTTAAAGAAAAGAAGTTTTAAAAGAAAAGCACTCAACAAATCTGAGGTTTATTATGAAAGCGGTTCGATTTTATAAACAAAGAAGGTTTTGAAAAAGATGAGAAGATTTTGAAAATTAAAGAAGATGGGAGGAGATGAAGGGACTATCCTAAAGCATAAGGTAAAAGCTAAGGAAGAGAACCGTCTAACCAACAAGAAGCCAACACTTGACATTATGAGTCAAGATAGGATTCCCATTCTTTGGATTGAAACCAAGCAAGCAAAGATACTAGAGCTCTTGAGAATACCAAACTTCAAGTGTATTAAGTCTTCACAAAAATTAGGCAGAGTAACGACTGTATATAGAGGAATTCTAGATTACAAACAAAGTGTGTAATAACAATAACCTACACATAAAACAAACAAACAACCCAATGTCTTGAGGTAAACCTCAAGAACTCTAGACAAAATATCAATTAAGTTCACAATGTCTCCAATATAAGCCAAGGTCTCTAATCCTAAGTCTAAGAAGTCCAATACTCCATAATGCCAAGGATAGTAACCAAGTATTCCAGGTAACATTAATATTTTTATGGTTCATGTTGATTATTAAGTGTCTTCAAAAGGAAAAGAAAAGCTCAAGTGAGAAAAATAAAAATGAAATAAAAGTAAATGCTCAAGTGAGCAAAGATGAAAATATCATAAAAGTAAATGCTCAAGTGAGCAAAATAAAAATGGAATAAAATGTAAATGCTTAAAGTAAATGACACATAAATCATAAAAATAAAAGCATAAAGTAAAGAGCATAAAATAAAGTCAATTGTTAGAAATTAGTGGTTAGTTGGATGACCCACTTAAAACTTGCATTTGGAACTCATTAGAGGATTGGTAAAACCAAAGCCTCAACACAACAAGTTGCATTTGCTTTTTGTCAAGTATATCATCCATTTTAGAATCCTAAAAAAACATTTAATGATCAATAATGTTTAAGTGATCCGCGTTGACCAAAATTGATGAAGATCCATTAGAGGATTGGTAGAACCAAAGCCTCCATACAATGAATCTCAAGGTTATTGGATCAAAGAGATCAAATTAACATACTTGAGCTTGCAAACATAGGTTTGGGCCACAAATGATCATTTATTCGAATCGTGACAAAATTTAATGCTATGTTAAGCAATCGTAAGTGGACTTATATAGAAGTCGCACCTATTTTGAGGCCGGTCAATAACAATCTATGTACTTCATGTTTGGATAAATGATATAGAGATCATCACCCCTTAACATGTAGCACATTTAAAATAGAAAGGGATAAGATGAAGAGGGAGGGGAATGATAAGCTAATTTGGATCACTACCTCAAATTTCTTTCATCTTTAAATTCAATCACTCATCTAGATGGATTAAAGCACTAAACATATCATTAATCCAAAGCTCCAAAAATGAATTTAATAATTCACTCTTTTTTAGATTTGAATTGATGAATATTTATCCAACTTCATTTACACCACAAAGTCCATTAAATTTAAAGAGAAATTGGACATTTAATATTGCAATCCAAACCAGCAATCACTAGGAGTGAGTAGGAAAAGCATTTTGGATCAAAACAGCCCCAAAACAAGGCAAAAAATGCATTATGTTTCTGTACAAATCGATTGCACTGCAGTGCAAATCAATTTGCACAGTGTTTTTTTTTCAAAATTTTGCGTGAAATGCTTTTGTGTAATCGATTGCACCAGGACAGCAATCGATTACACACTGTTATAGTAGGAAAAACAACATTTCAAAAGGCCAAATCCTTGTTCAAACTTTCCATCAAACACATTATGATCATGAATCCAATTGAGCACGAAAATTCCATCAAATTATGAGAAAATAGCACCAGTGGAATCACAAAACAATGCTAACTGAATCAACCCAAAGATCAACAAGAGATCACATTGTGAAAGATGGAAAATCCAACTTACCAAAGGTAGATCTAGATAATTATCAACACAACTTCAAGAATTTGCTTCAATTCAACCACAAGAATCAATTGCCCAAGCTTGGATGTAGAGAATTGATGAAGAAAAAGTGTTTGGGTGAAGGTTTAGCTCAAAGATTAGTAAGCTTCAATGCAAAGCTTACTAACTTTTTTTTTTGAAAATGGAGCTTTGAGTGAATTTGGTAGATGGAAAGAATTGAGAGATTTATTAGCAGAGTGATTTTGGCTATCAAAAGCTTGAAATTTGAATGAAATGAGGGCTCTATTTATAGAGTTTAAGATTGGGATTAGTGGTAATTTGGTAATTGATTCTTGGAGCCAAAACTTGAATTAATGATAATTCTTTAAAAAATTAGAGAAAAATTGGAGCCAAAATTTGACAAACTTGAAATTGCTGATTTTTTTTCAAATTTTCACGCTGTGCAAATCGATTTACACTGTGTATTATTTCAAAAATTGCATAAAATGCACTTTGTGCAATCGATTGCACTTTAGGAGTAATCGATTGTACAGTGACAAAAAATGAAAATTTTTAATTCTTTTTCTTTGCAAATAGAGATTTTAGGGAAATAATATCGGAAAACCTTATTTGCCATATGCTTTGACTCGATACCTACAAAACACAAATATGCAAAGACAAAGACAAATATTTTTTGTATTTTAATTAGAAGTTAGTCAACAACACAAGAGCAAACTTAAAGATAGGATACAAATGTGATGAATGAAGCTATTTATTAACGATTGTGACCAAATGACAAAATATGATATGAAAGTGCGACTGAAAAAGTTAGGGGCGAAATTTAGGATACAACAGCTGCCCCTATTTAATTATCTTTCTGCCAGATAGGCGGAAAGTAATAAAATACAAACAGACCCGAATTTCGTCCCTGATGCGATGAGATGATAGCATATGTTATGAACGAATGCATGGACTCTTTTTTTCCATATATATTTTTTAATGATGTATGAGATGAGACAGACTCTGTGGGAATATGGAAAGACTCGAAACTAGAAATTTATGGTAGTTCAGGTGAAATGATGTGGAAAGATACGCTAGGGAAACAACAAGATAATTCTGGATATGTGTCAGGGTGACAAAGAGTAACCATCAATACTTGGAAAAAAGAGATAAAACCCGAGAAGGCAAGCAACGATATCTAAGAATGGAATTGAATGGGGCAAATAACTCTCTGGAAAAGACAATCAGAAGCATCTAGAAGAACATTAGATGTGGGATGTGACCAAATCTGAAGCTACATCATAGTCGTCTAGGAAAGACGCTGGATGGAAGAGAAACACGACATCCAATATTGGCTTTGAATGAAGGGAAAACTCAATGTCCAATACTGTATTTAGACGAGAGAAAATATCACAACATCCAATACTAGCTTTAGATGGGGTGAGAAAAAAATCAAGGTGTCCAATACTGGCTTTGGACGGCAGAAAAGGTAACAACATCCAATTCTGGCTTTGGATGGAAAAAGATATCTTGACGTTCAATACTAGATTTGAATGAAGGAGAAAGTAACAACATCCAATACTGGATTTAGGATGGAAACAAAAGATAGAAACATCCACTATTGGCTTTGGATGGAAACAAAAGATCCTGACATTCAATATTAGCTTTGAATGAATGAAAATATGATGGCATCCAATATTGGCTTTGGACGGCAACAAAAGGTAACAACATCCAATATTGGCTTTGGATGGAAAAAGAGATCTCATATCCAAGATTAGCATTGGACGGAAGAGAGAAACAACTCATCCAAGATTAACATTAGACGAAAGAGAGACAACTGAACTGATGTTTGCTTTGGTAGGTACCAAGTAAGTTGGACTTTGATCTCAAGGTGACATGTCAACTGCAAAAAGACCTCGGGAAATGCAAATGAGTATGAAACACTCTTGTTATGCATTATGTATGAATTTTGTTATGCATGATATGTGAATGATCTATGCATGCAATTCAGATGTTTACGATAATGGAGTTTGACTCTTTTGTGGAGGTAAGATTGGAAGTTTGATTCCTCAACACAGAATTCTGCCAAATTTGCTTGGAAAGAAAATGTCCTGAACCCAAATTTGTCACACTTGTAAACTGTATTGAACTGATAATCTTCTGAGAAAGGACATGGAGAGCTGCTTGGGTATTTGTCCCAGATTAGCTAACTGTTGATGATAAACTGATCATGGCTTCAGTCGAAAGTTGCTGGAAATGAGTTGATCATGGATTCAACTTTGAAATGATTATTGGAGATCAACTGGTCATGGCTTCAGTTCTTGAGATAATTGTTGGAAATAAACTGATCATGGCTTCAGTTCTAAAATGAATGTTAGAAAGGAATTCCCCAGTATGAGTCTTGAAAGTGATCTTCTGGCTAACCAATCCTGAGAAAACTCGCACTAAGTAACAAATCTTGAACTCATTCGCAATTGGACCTGGAAGATACTTGCCCCTGATAGGGTCACTGACCAAGTTTCTCAGCTATTTGAAATTCCTTGACGATGAAAGCTTGTTTGCAAGCAAAATTCTTTATTTAAACATGGTAATTTTAATGCAAAATTCATGCAATTTTTTTGAATCCAAAACCATTTTTGAAATGATATTATTTATGTATGAAATACATCACTGGTTAAAACACAGTGGTTTTTACTTTTAAAGTGAAAGAGAAAGCAAAGGTATGATACCAAAACAAATGATTCGCAAAAGATCATAGGAGTCAGTTTACGCAACCTTGTTGTAGTATGCTTTCAAAAGAAACCTGAATTCAATTAGGTCTTTTGAGGGTTGTAACATGGTCTGGTTCATGGTTTAAGAAATAAAAGATAAAGGCTCAAAGTTTATTTGTACCCAACCCAATCTTCGTGATGTTCTTCAACCCTACGTTCAGTTAATTTAGAATATGCATTCAGGTTCCAAGATGTTTTGGAATTTCACTGATGGTAGCAATGACGATGGCTCAGAAGCTAAAGGATTCTTGAGAATGACGATCATTTATTCTTACATCTTTTTGTTGTTTTTAGGATGTTGTACCCTAAAATTTTCCCTCCCATATTTCTCAAAACATTTCAAGTGGGATCCTCAAATTGCCCAAGGAAGTCCAAGGGTTGACCAGACAAGCTCTCTCTTAAGGCAGTCTACCTCAAATTAGGATTTCATGTTGCATCAAGATACTTGATTCCAAGGGAACCCAAATTCTCACCATTGTCCTAATATGTTCTCAAGATCATCCATGTCAAGTTTCAAGCCTTGCAGAGGAAGTTTGCTCAGTCAATTGCTCAAAGGCCTAAAAATCGACTGTGCTAGGGCAAAAGTCAACTGTGGCCCACATATAGTCAAACTTCAAGATTTTTGGTCAACATTCTCATTTTGAAGTATTATTCATCATTTGATCAAGGTTTGATCATGATTCATCAAGGATTGCTCACAATTCATCAAAATCCAAAAGTTGCTAAATTAGCGTTTTGTAGGAAAAGTCAACTCAACTTTGACCAAGCATAACTTTTTCACACTTTATTAGAAATGACCCATCCAAATCTCATTGTGAATAGGATGCAATTCCCTACAATCCATCTTCAGCTCCCAAGTTCAAAATATGCACTCACAAGAAGTTATGAATTTGGACGTTATAGGTCATTTTAGAAAGTCAACAAAAACACCTTTTTTGTCAAAGCTTCATACAGTAACATGGAAGACTCAATTGAGATTATACCAAAAGGGTTGCTTATAGGACATCTTGATATTTCTAAAAAGTCCAAGAACACCATTATAGAGTAAAAATTGAAGGAGTTATGCATTGGCAAAGTTGACCTTTTTTGCAAAATTGCCAGAAGTCAAATGTGCCTCAAATTACAATTTTTGTCAAATGGGCCCAACTTTTTGTGCTTATTTTGAGTTTGTAACATAGTCCACGATCCATGATCCTTCCCACTTGCCTTTATTTTAATTTTTCCATTTATTTTGATTTTTATTTCAATTAAATCAAATTAAGTCAAAATAAAATCATGGAAATATCAAAATCATTTAAACCTTGAGATTTTGTGCATATTTCAGGTCTCTTATACAACTAGCAATGAAATCAAATCGTGCAAGGCTTGTTTGTACACAAAAAGATTGATTTTTGGCTTATTTTGGAAAGATTTACAAGAGAATCAAATCTTGATCAATCACCTTAATTGAAGAAGATTTGAAACAAATTTATAAACCTAATTCACTCAAGACTACATATAGAACGTTTGCAGACCAAATGCACAAGGGTTAGAGGCGTGTATGGTGAAGAACAACTTTCAAAAAATCAAGAAAAAGTGGTAATCTGATTTCATAGTTTCAGGCTATCTCAAGCCTTCCAAGCGATCTCATTCGTTTCCTGGGTGTTCAAGGAGTCCATACCAATCCTTAGCAAGCATTTTCGTGCACGAAAACTCACTGAAAGTGACTCACGACTTTGGTATTTTCTTGAAATACAATATCATTATTTTGGCATTTGTAGCATGAATTCTTTATATATTCTTGTTCAGTGAAACATTTGCAAGCTATTGGTAATGATTAATTGCATTTTTGTTAGCCATACTGAGATCCACCATTGTTAGGGTTTTAGTTTTGTTTTTAGGGTTTTCTTATGCAGGTGAATCTGGCCCAAAAGAGAGGTGCTATGGTGTTCACAAGGTCAGGACGAGTTGATCTGCACCATTAGTTTTGATTTATTGTGCTTGTATGAGATTTTGGAAAATTGCAGGGGCTATAGCTACAGATTGTGTCCGTAGGTAAAAGTCTTGGACTTTTGCCAACGGAAGAAGGAAGAAGAAGGTGGCGTGGCAACACACCATTTGTCCGTTCAAAAATTCGCGCGTTGTACAATTGGCATTTTGTTTTTTTTAATATGATGATTATTTGTTATTTGATGTACAACAAGGCACGCTAGCAGGGTTGGTCAGTGGGAGAGAGAAAAAGCCAAAGGACCTAGGTTCGATCCCCAGGTCCCCTCATTCTTCAATATTATTTTGCACCATGTAATTCCATGTGCAGGTTGCCCTTAGATCCATCATGGACCATCAGCTTGCAACCACTGGATCTAAAGCAGATCAAATCCAACGCTTGGCATGTGAGGGTCTACCAAAGGCCTAGTCAAACATGCAACATTGGAACCAGGAGGGTCAACGTGGACCAAGGTTTTTGGGCCCAAAAGCTACTATGGACACCCCCTGTTTGCTGATCACAAGACCCATTTTCTTTCTTTTCTTTTATTTTCTTTCTTTTTTAATTTATTTTCTCACAAAACTAATTCTTTTTTTATCAAAAACTCATAAAATCATTTTCACCAAATTAGAATTTAGGCATTTTTTTTAAAATTTTTTATCTTTATCAAAATTAATTTAATTAGTTTAATTTAATTTTAGGGTAACTTTAATCTTTTTGTAAATAAATTAAAACAAATTAGAAATTAGGGTTTTGTTTAAGTTAATTTTTATTTTATTTCCTCAAAATAACCAAAATACAAAAATAGGTCAAAATTAATTCTTTTTCTTAATTTAATTTAATTAGTAGTTAGGTTTGTACTTATTTAATTTAAAACCTTATTTTCTTAAAATAATCAAAAACAACCAAAAAATGATTTTTCTTTCATTTAGGTTAGACGGGGTCAAAACCCTAATTTTTTCTCGTTCTCATTTCATCGCGTGCATTTATTTATTTTTACAATATTAATATAACTTCTCATGGGATGTAATAGTTTAATTAGGATTTCCTTTTATTCATCATTTTTTTACGGGTTTTGGCTATGTAATTAATCCCCCTCCCCGAAGCCTTGTAATAGCGTAACTTTTTTTTCCGCATTTTAATTTTCGCAAATATTAACTGTTAGATGTATGATAATAGGATTGCATGATAAGAATGTATGTTAATTTTAAAATGGTTAGCAAACCCTAAATGTGCAAAGATAATAACTGAAATCAAATCACTCGCACATGCGCACTCCTAGGGTATACTCTCACTTCGGTTGCCTTTGGTAAACGGTCATTAAGTATAGGGTGTTTTAGTGGTTGCCCTCTTGTCTAAACAAAAGATCAAAGTCCCGTTCAGAAATGTTGCCTCGGAAAGGTTGCCTCGGAAATGTTGCCTCGAATATGATCTTAAGACATTAGGGTTATTACTAAGACGTCCTAACATTGCTTTAGTGATCGTACGTCCCTTTCGAATTGACCCTTACAACTCCAACAACGGTGCTACCTACTCACTCATAGTAGGATAACGCTGTCTAAAGGAAACAAAAACAAAAACATTCTTTTTTCGAGTAGGTAGATACTAGTAGGTACTTGCTCAAAATCAAACTTTTCCACACTTACACACTTTTCAAACAAAGTTTTCAAAAAACACTTCGTAACACTCTTGAAGATAGAAGCAAGGGTTAAAACGAAGTAAAACAAAAAAAAAACTTTTCAAAACACACAAACACAGAAGAAATTTTTAAATGATGAGCAAGTACCTAAGAGCCCGTAGAAAACTACGGATAGAAAGGATGCTAATACCTCCCTTTCTATAATCTACCCCCCGTACTCAAAATCTCGAAAAAGGAATTTTTCTGTGCTTTTTTCCTTTCCAGTTGGATAAAATAAAAGTCGGTGGCAACTCTTACTTACCGCGACATTTTGCAAACACAAACGCAAAACGCAAACCAACATTTTCCTAAAACCAGTCCGGTTCTGCCACCGTATCACAGAACTGGCGAATCTGTTGGGGAATTAATAAGTGGGGTATACCTTAGGATTAGTTCATCATAAATTTCTTCTCTTGTTTGATTTGATTGCTTTACTTTTGAGGGATTTGTATTGGGAGTTACTATAGATCCTAACCCGGATCTAGGGAACACCTTTTAGGTGAGTAGCAATAAACTGTGAGGGAACTGTACAGCATAGACTGATACGGTTGAAGCAGTAGCTACGTTGATATGGCACATTGGTTGGTACTGGTATCCCTTATGGAGAAACGAGGAGAATACGAGGCTATTACATGTCTGTTATCTGCTATACCTGCTGTTTGTTTTACCATGACATCATGCATCATAACATAGCATGCATATTTCATTACACTAACCATTTCAAAGACCGAAGGGATTTATCTTTGTTCTGTTTTATAGATTATGGCTTCCATGCGCAGAAACACCATTCGAGTTAACTTTGTGCAAATACCTGCTCAACTTAGAGAGTTAGTCTCAAAAGTTCCTGATACTCCTTCATTCATTAGGAGACATGGTCAGCTTCTTAGCTTGGTTACCTCAAAGTTTGATGAGCAGATGATGAGTGTGCTTTTCCAGTTCTTCGATTCAGTGCATCATTGCTTCACTTTCCCGGATTATCAGCTAGTTCCCATTATGGAAGAGTTTTCTCACTTATTGGGCATATCCATCCTTGAGCAGATGCCCTTTACAGGTTTGGAAGAGGCTCCTAGACCAGAGGATATTGCTTCAGCTTTACATTTGAAATGGGCTGATGTAGTATCCAACTGGGAGACACGAAGCGGAGTTGAAGGTTTCTTAGCCAAGTTTATGATAGATCAAGCTCAACTATTCTGGGATAAATTAGATTTTCAGGCTTTTGAAGACATCTTGGCTCTCCTTATCTACGGTTTGGTTCTCTTTCTGAATCCAGATTCCTTTATAGATGTGAATGCGGTTAAGATCTTCCTGTCTCGCAATCTTGTACCTACTCTTCTAGGTGATATCCTACATGCCCTCTATACTCGTACTGTGCGGAGAAGAGGGACCCTCATGTGTTGTATGCCGCTGTGGCAAGGTGGTTTATTTTGCACCTCCCCAAGTCTGTGTTGAAGAACGAGGAAGGTTTAGGATGGTCTTACAGGATAATGTCTCTTGCCCATACAAACATTCTTTGTAGTTCTAAGGCTATGGAAAGCACTGCTGTCATTGATCGATGTGGGGATACCCTAATGTCCCGTTGCTTGGAGTCAGAGGGGGAATAACCTACAGTCCTTGTTTGGCTTTACGACAGTTTGGTCGCGCTCGGAGAGACGGTCCTCATGAGCTGCTTCTTACAGATATTGTCTTTGACTACAAGGGGGACGTTGATGAGCATCGCCGCAGGTTTATATGATCTTGGGCATGGTGAACAGGTCTGGCCCTCAAGAGCTAGGACCAAAGACTTCTCTCCATATGCAACCTTATCTCCAGTGGGTCTGAGCTCGAGCCCAAAAGCTTGGGATTCCTTATGAAGTTGTGCTTCCAGTGATTGTGGAGCCTACCAATGAAGAGGGTATTCCTTATACAGTCCTTTATCCCTACATGCCCACTGATCTTGGGGCATTGAAGAGATGCTGGATCCAGCTGAAAGAGGAGAGGGATACCTATCGTGAAAATACCACGAGCAAGAAAGGAAGATCTTGAAGCTCACGAGGCAACTTGAGAATGAAAGGATGATCAACGACTACGTCAGCACGAAGGGGAAGCGTCCATGGGATTTCTGATTTTTTGCTTTTCTAGTTTTAGATTTGTTTTTTATTTACTTCGTTGTAACGCCTTAAGGGCATTGTTGAACCTTTTACAAGTTTAATCTAATAAAATGTGTTTTATTTTTGTTTTACAAATTTAAATATCCCAAAGTCTTTGAAATCATTACATACGCATCCCATTATCATGCACATCATTACAGGTATCATTACAGGTATCATTACAGGTTTCTCATCTCCTTCGCTGTTTATTTCAGCACGAAATGTCTTCTGAAATACCTACCGATCAAGCCATCAAAGCTCTTCAGGCACAGAATGCCCAATTCAAAGAGATGTTCTTGAACTTGGCTAAAGGGAAAGAGGATTTGAAGACTGTTGTACCCCAAACTTTGCCCTCCCATTTTTCATAGAAAGCATAACCCTAGGGTTTCTCAAATATTTGAGATTGACTCAGGAATCGATCAAACAGATTTTCTCCTATGGCAGTAAATCAGGAATTAGGGTTTTTTCTCGCATTTCTCAGAAGAAATTGAGTTCTCAGAAATTCAATTGATTTTCACATGTTTTCATGCTCTCTCAAATTTACTGAAAAGGCAGTGTTTGTTTGATCCAGGTTAACCAGATAATTTGCGTCTTTTAAAAACATTCGCTTTGTTTATGGAATAAACATTTGCTTGTTTATGGAATACACAATGCTTGTTTTGATTGGAATACAATTGCAAGATTACATAGTTATTGGATTACTTGGAGTTTAAGTTATCTTGATTGGAATTATTGGAATGCATTTTCAGTTATCTTAATCAGGGAATCTTTAAGAATCAGTGAAGACACAAAGAGAGAATTACAAGTTACTAACAGTAATGGATTTTATTGGACACCAGATTATCTCATAAATACTTTCTTCATTTATTTCAAATGTTGTTACAAAAAAACAATTTATTATTCAAATGCTTTAGGTTTTACAACTTATCGTATTTGAAAAATAAATTAATACAACTGATTGAAAATCTCTCTAAATTACAAAGAAAGTGAATCTATGCCTAAGGTTGACTGGGCTTCCATCGCTTCCATGCTTGCCACAAAGTCTCATGCTTCCTCTGCTTTGTCACCATCCAGTTGTGCTCACATGAAAACAAAAGATAGAAAAACAATTAGTACAGTTAATTGGACATGAGTAAGATTTTTCAAAAGACAGAAAAAGTGTTCATCATTAAAGTTTGCAATTTGGAATAAGAGGACTTATTTTTAATTCATCACATTTTTATTTTATCTATTTGCAAAACACAAGAAAATTATTTTTCTTGGTTCACAAAAAGAAGAAATAAAAATACAAGTGAGCTGTCCAAAAAAGGCAAGCAAATGGTCCAAATGCAACAAATATTCCAAACTGAATGCAACAAGCAGCAAATGGTCCAAATGAAAAACATATTCCAAACAACAATAAATGCAAGCAGTAAGAAGCAAGTAGCATAGCAATAAGATTGCAGCAGCAGGCAAGAAGAAAGTACAGCAGTATGGTAAACCAAGCCAACAAGCAAGGGGCTTGTTTCAATAGCCTTTTCATCATTTTCCAAGATTTTTGCAAACTTTTCAGAAAAAAGGTGAAAAAGCATTTTGCTTTTATCATTGAGAGAGGAGAGAGAGGAAATAAATCACCTAATTTGTTGGAATTGCACAAAAGGTACAACTTTGCTATTCTGCCCACAAGCTGTCAAAAAAGAAATCTAAATATAACAGTAGGCAAACTGCAAGTTCAGGAGGAGAACATTTTGTCAAACTGTGAAAACAAAACTGCATAGCAAAACAAAACTCTCAAGCCTGCAACATTTTCAACTTCCAAACTGTCAAAGGCATCAAAGCTGCATAACCATTTTTCATACCAAACTATAACCAAAACAACAAATCTAGAAAATTAAAACTCAAAAACTGTAAAACCCAAACAGTAAAGAGTATTCCAACAACATCAAAAAGACACCAAGTTTTCACCACCTTCAAAAAACTGTTACAAACCATTTTCAACATAACCAATATCCCAAAACTAAAACCATTTAAAACCAAAAACCCAAAACCTGTAATACAGTACCAACCATTTTCAAACAAACCTTCAAACTAACCAACAACACCATACAAAATCATCAAACCATTATCAATATAACCAAAAAAAAATCTGTCAACAAAACCCTGCAAACTGTAGCCAAAACAATAACTTTCAGAAAATATTCCAAACTGTTAAGATTCAAAGCTACCATCAAACTCCCAAACTGTAAAAACAGTTTTCAAATCACAAAACATTCAAGCCAAAACTCCAAAGTCCAAGACCAGTTCATACCAAGCTGTAACAAGAAACAAGGCCAAACCAACCTTCAACTGTAAAACAGTCCAACATCCTCATCAATTCAAAAACAGTTCAAAAACCAAATGGCCTAAGAACAATCACAAAATTTCAAACATCATCAAATCAATATCCAAACCAATAACATCTAACAATCAGAAATATCACATCATCATCATTCAAAGTTCAAGGGATAGAAAGAAGTCACCATAAAAGCTCACGCCATCATTTCTTCCCTCCCCGTTTCCGGCCTCCAAGGAGCACCATCAGCTCAGTCTCACACCCTTTTCCATTTCGCAAAAGTTCCAAAGGTATGTTTCTTTTCAAACCATTTCCTGCATCTCATTAGGCAATAAAATTGATTAACAAAAAGATATGAACAAGATAAAACAACAACAGTAAAACATTCAAATCCAAAAAGAACATCACCTTTTTCATGAAAGAAATTATTTGAGCATGGTTAGGAAGAGAACGAGGGGCGCTCCGGTGATGGAAATAGGGGAGAGAAAATCAGATTGAGCGGTAATCAAGCATCTTAGGTATGAATCAGAGCTTAGGGTTTCCAGAAAAGGGGCGTTCTATTCACAAATTAGGAAGAAACAATTGTTGAGACAGTAACAAAGTGAGAAAGATGAACAAGAGAGGGACGAAAAGGATGATGGCGCCGCTGTGAGAAACACAACAACAAACCCTAATTTGTTGTTTCCCCTAATCAGCAAATAAACAAAGTTTTAGGTTTTGGGCCAGTTTTTTTTTAAAAGCCCACACGTAATTGCTAGTCCTCCCCCCCCCCCCCCCCCCCCCTTTGGCCTGTTTCATTTACAGCAAGCAAAGCCTTTTCTTATTTGGGCCTGGTATCCTTTAAGCTCACTCAGGCCCATTTTCACTTGTTTTAATTTGTCTGATTTATTTGTGTTAATAATATACTAATGTTTTAAAAAAAAAATTCATTTTGTAAAATTAATTTGATTTTTTAGTAATTAGTTCTCTTTTATCATTTTTTTTATATAAAAAAAAACTCTCTTTTATTAATTTTCTTACACTTAATAAAAACACCAAAAACATTTAAATTAGTTTATTTTCTTTCTTTATTTATATGATTAATAAAATACAAGAATAATAATAATAAAATTTTTAATCTTTCTTTTTTTAGAATAGGTTTTATTTTTCTTTTTAAGTAAATACATTGCATTTCATACTTTATTGATTTCTTTATTTCATAAATTGTCATAGCTTTGTATTAAATCGCATAATAATTCGATTTGGTTGTATTATTTAATATTTGGACATTGTTATTTTTATTTGATTCATCCCCATTTGTAACAATTGTACCCCCATTCCCGAACATTCTGTAATAGCTTAGAATTTCAATTCCCGCAATTTATTGCTTTCTATATACTGTATAGTAACTAGGCGTGAATGGCAAGATTCAAAAATCAATCGCTAGATGACCTAATCCAAGAACAAATAACTTGAAATCAACACACTTTCTCACACGCGCACCTCTAGGGTAACCCCGCTTGTTGCCTCGGAAATACAATCATGTCCCTCGAATATGCGACACTCTAGCAAATGACCCTTTGATAAACAAAGATCGTAGTCCCTCGATGACCCTCGATGTTACCTTCGATAAAACAATATCGTCCCTTACAAAATTGCTAGAGCGTCTCACAAGTTGCTTTCAATGATTGTAAAATTGACCCGCGCCTGTCCCTTCACATCCAATGAAGGGGCTTCTTACCAAATCAATGGTAAGATAACACCATTAAAAGGAAGAAGAAAAGAACAACTTAAGACCTTTCGAGTAGATAGATTCACTCTTAGTTACTCGGTTGCTCACGACAAAAACTTTTACACTTAAACCTCTTTTCAAAACACTTTTCGAAACACGATTCACAAACACCTCTTTGAACTATTTTTCGAAACAAAACTTTGTATATGTTCTTATAGAGACGAGAACCATTACAAAGAAACTTTCCAAAATACTTTCAAAACCCACACCACAAGCACACAATCAAACAAAAGCAATTAATCTAAAACGAGTAACTAAGAGCCCATGGAAAACCATGGATGAAAAGGGTGCTAACACCTTCCCTTTTCATAATCTACCCCCCGAACCCGAGAAAATTCTCGAAAGGTATTTCCTGTGCTTTTTTACCTTTCCTTTTGGATAAAAGAAAAGTCGATGGTGACTCTTGCTAACCGCACAAGTGCGAACGAAATGCAAAACCTCAAGTCAGTTCTCCCACCGTATCACAAAGACTCTCATCCTGAAGGAGAAGAAGAAGAAGAAGAAGAAGAAGAAGAAGAAGGTGGTTCTTCTGAATATGGGTAAAAGATTTGGGAATAGGTTGTGACAGGAAGCTGATCTATCTCTTTCATCCAAAGGAGAGGAGAACCAAGAGGAAGAAAAGGGTCCTAGTCCTGTGGTCTCTGATAATGATACTGATTTTGATGATGAGCAATATCCTCCTGCCGAGGATAGGTACAAGAAATTAGAAGATCGGCTGAGCGCTATGGAGATTCAGAAGATACCTAGTTTGGACTTCGGAGATCTGGGACTAGCATCTGGGGTGGTGATCTCTCATAAGTTCAAAGCTCCGGTTTTTGCTAAGTACGATGGAGTATCCTGTCCAAAACTCCATCTCCGCTCGTATGTCCGAAAAAGCCAACCTTACACTGCTGATAGAAATTTGTGGGTACATTTCTTTCAAGATAGTCTGTCAGGGACTCAGCTTGAATGGTTTTATCAATTGGAAGGAGCTAATGTCCGAAACTAGGAGGACCCTGCTGCTGCTTTTTATAAGCAGTATCAGTATAACGCCGACCTTGATCCCACTCGTACTCAGCTTCAGGGTATGTCTATGGGTGCAAGTGAAGGCTTTAAGTACTATGCTCAGAAGTGGAGAGATTTGGCTGGAAGAGTCCAACCCCCTTTGTCTGACAGGGAGTTGGTTGACATGTTTCTAGGGACGTTGTCTGGTCCATTTTTCAATCATCTGATCGGCAATTTGTTATCAGGGTTTACTGAATTGATTTTGACTGGGGAGAGAGTAGAAGCTGGTATCCAAAGTGGTAAGATACAGAAAGGTACTTCATCAAGTGCAAAAAAGAAGTCTTTCACCGGTAAGAAAGAAGCTAGTGCAGTTTACGGCTCGAGGAGCCAAAACCGACCTAAACACCGTCAAGCAGTGAATGCGGTAGTAATATCAAGACCCACCGTTGCCCCACAATGCAACAATTAGAAAAGAATAGAGAGACTGCAAAGACAGTACACTCGGCTTAATATGACCTTGTCTCAAATTCTACCATAATTATTGAAGACCAACCTGGTAACTCTGAGGGAAGCTCCGAAGAATCCCAGCACCACATCTCCCCTATATAATCCAAACGCCCGTTGTGCATATCACTCTGATAGCCCAGGTCATGATACAAATAACTGTTGGGCCTTGAAGAATAAGGTGCAAGACTTGATCGAAGCCAAAGAGATTGAGTTTGACGCTTCAGAAAAGCCCAACGTCATAACTGCTCCTATGCCCAAACATGGTCATGGAGTGAATGCTGCGGATGATGATTTATTTGTGACCTCTGTGGAAGACATTTCTACTCCTTTGATGACAGTTAAAAAGAATCTATTGTTGGCCGGTTTATTTCCGGGTTATGGCGAAGGTTGCCATATGTGTTCAATTCTACCTGCTGGTTGCCACTTTTTGAAATCAGGTGTTCAACGCCTGATGGATAACAAAGAGATCCTGTTCAAGAAGACTATGATTCCGTTAGTTCCAGTTGAATATATTTCCAACATAACCATTTCCGCCAATCCTTCCAAGGCTTCCTCGAGAAAGCCTGTTAGGATTACATCCGTTCCAAGAATCGCTCCGTTAATAATTATTGTCCCTAGTCCTATCCCATACACCTCGGATAAGGTTGTCCCTTGGCACTATAGGGCCTATGTGTATTACCATGGAGTTAAGCATGACTTAAAGATTGAAGAAACTGATGCTAATATCAGATATATTGTCGGGGATAGCAAGGTCACCCGAAGTGGAAGACTCTTTTCTCCTGAGATTTCCCCACCGACTATTCACAAGCCTGTTGTCATTCCATCTGCTAGTACGTCAGCTACTGTCCCAGTTCCAATTCCAGTTATCACCCCTGTCGTCGAGCCATCTGGCACTCGGGGCAAAGAAGTTACAGGTGAGCCTGCCCGGACGGAGGCACCTAAGAAGATCATCGTAGAAACCTCTAAGCAGGAGATAGAGGAAATTCTAAAGATTATCAAGAAGAGTGACTACAACGTAGTTGAGAAGTTGGGGCAGACCCCGTTGAAAAACTCCATGTTATCATTGTTGTTATGTTCTGAAGCCCATGTAAAGGCTTTAATTGCTTTCCTCAAAACTAAGCATGTGCCGCAGGAAACTTCCGCTGATCAATTCAAAGACTGCATAGCTAGTTTGACTGCCGACAACGGGTTGGGTTTCTCAGACGCAAATTTGACCGCTAAAGGAAGAAATCACAATGATGCTCTGCACGTCTCGATCGAGTGCATGGGCACTACTTTGGCCCACGTGCTGGTGGATACTAGGTCCTCATTAAATTTTTTGCCAAAGAAAGCATTATACCGTTTGGACTGTGAAGGTTTGTGTTGCACCCCAAAATTTGCCCTCCCATATTCTTCAAGAAATTGCCAAGCCAAGCTGCAAAATTCCCCAAGGGTTGCACAGTCCAAAGGCTCCTATACAGTCAAAACTAGGGTTTATGTCCTGATCAAGAAAAGGAAGTTTTCAAAGGCCCAATCAAGTCTCATATGCCTACAAATATGGTCAAGTATCCTCATATCAAGTTTCAAGACATTCAGCACAAAATTGCACAGTCAAAACCCTAAATTGCACTACAGTCAACTGTAGGGGCAAAATGGTCATTTGGCAGTCAAAAGTTCAAATTTTTGGTCAACATATCATTTTGAAGCCACAAACATCATTTGATCAATGCTTGATCATGATTTTCAAATTTTGGCTCAGAAATCATCAAAGATGCAAAAGTTTCCTTATTTGGACAGTTGAAAAAGTCAACTGAAATTGACCAGGGCATAACTTTCACATGGATTATCAGAAAAATTCTATCCAAAGCTCATTTTGAAGAGAAAGACATTTCCTACAACTCATCTTCATACTTCAAGTCCAAGAAATGCACTCACAAAAAGTTATCAATTTCAACATTATAGGTCATTTTCAAAAGTCAACAAAAAGAGACTTTAAGTCAAAGGCCATAACTTGAGATTGGTAAATAAAAATGACATGGGACCAAAGACATTGGTTAGAGGACTCAAAGACCTTTCCAAAATGTCCAAGAACATGAGAAAAGCTTAAAAATTGAGCAAGTTATGCCTTGTAGAAGTTGGGAAATTTTTGGATATTTTGAAAAGTCAACATTGATTCAAATGACCTAAAAATGCTAATGGACCCATTTTTCTTCCATGATTCATCATTCCAAGCATGTGCACGACCACTTGGCCCAAAGGGAAGTATTTTCTCATTTTTTTATTTATTTATTTGAATTATTATCCATATTAATTCATTTAAATCATTTAAATATGTGGAAAATATATAACTTGACCTAATAAATCTTTTCATGCATGTTTTGCCCTCAATATTTCGTGCACATTCAAAAATAGGAAGATTTGATTTGATTTAAGCATAATTGATACAAAAGCACATGAAAAAGATATGAAAATTATGGTGGAAAAAAATCAAATATTCAATCAATGATTACAAGAGATTTGGATCCAATTTGTTAACCTAATTGATTCATATATATGCCAGGATCATAACCCTAATGCACATAAACAGAAAGCTGCGCAAGAAAGGCCATTGCAAACTTGGAAAAATTCCTTAAAAACTCAAAACTGTAAACCCCTTTAGAGGGCGATTCAAGGCACAAAAACTGTTCCATTAGCTTCCTTGAGCAATATAGAACATATTCCAATCAAAAACCTCAAGCTTTACGCTTTAGAACGGTATACAGAAGCCCCTCTTGTTCCATTTTTTTTTCCATTATCGTGTTTCATTATTTATGCATATTCATGTCATTCTAATTGTATATTCATGATCAGTGAAGCATTTGCAAACTAACCCATGCGTTTAATTGAGTTTTTGCAAGCTGTAGACGATTCCACCATTGCCAAAATCTAGGGTTTTCAGAATTGGAAATTGGGCATTTTCACATAGCGTAAAATTAGAGAACCTCAATGCCATAATTGTAATCAGCAAGCTTGGACGAAGAAGAATCCATATTCGCGATCAATTTATGAGTAACATAGGCCTAATCGCTATTTTTTGGTAGCATGCCTAAGAGAACGTCCCAAAAACCGTTGCCTCATATTTTATGATACAGGGATGGTGAAGACGATGATGTGGTGGCAACAAGTGATACGCTGTTTTGAATTTCGCGCGTTTCAATCTATTAACGCGTTGCTTCTTTTTATATTATTTGTTTGTTTGTATATTAATTGAATGCGCACTTAGCTCAGCTGGCAAGCAGGATTGGTGGTGAAGGTACATGACCTGGGTTCGAGCCCCAGGTCTTACATATTTCAATATTATTTTTCCCTAACAAATCCTATGCAGCGCTTACGTTGAGGACTATCATGTTCCTTTACCATCTAAGCATACACGCGTCTAACGAATCCAAATCAAAGGCTGGGATTGGAGAACACCATGAACGTGAGTCAACATTGTTGTACGCTGCCTGGAAAAGTCAATGAAGGCCAGCTCCTTAATGGGCCAGATTGCTGAGTCCATACCTCTATTTGGGGACTACCCCCCCTGGTTTGCAATTCTTTTTATTTTTTTTATATTTTATTTTTAATTATTATTTTATTTTCTTGATTGTTTACTTTAATTAATTATTTCTATAAAATATAAAAATGCACAAAAAATCAGAAAAGATGAAAAAATATAATATTTTTTATTTTAATTATTTTCATAAGCAAATTGCATGTAAATAAATTTAGTTTTAATTTAGGTTGCAATTTTAATTCTTTTCATAATAAAAATATAAAAAATGTAGAAATAGGTTTAATTAATGTTTTTATCCCTCTTTAATTTTTCTTTCTCATAATAATATTTATTTATTTTATTTATTTTTATAGTCAAATTTGCATGTAAATTAACTTAGGTTTAAATTAGGTTAAAATTCAATATTTTTCTTAATAACTTAAAAATAATTAGAACTAGGTTTAACATTTCATTTTAATTTTAATTAATTCTTTCTTTTTCTATTAAATCTTAAAATATTAAAAACACCAAAAAATAAGTTCTTTTTCTTTTAATTTTAATTTCAATTCCTTATTAATTTAATTTTGCAAAAGGGTCCAACGCCCTCGTTTCGCTCTTAATTTCTTATTCGCATTATTATTTCTTTTCCATTTAAATAATTATGTACCTCTCCCGAAGCCTTGTAATTACTTCTCGCACTTTACTTTATTTGTTTTTTTTACTTTTCTGTCAAATCGGGTCCTGGTTAATTTTGGCGATGTGGACCCGCGCCTTTTGTAATAGCTTTAGATTTACTTTTCCTCGCAACTGTTAATTGTTAAACAAAGCATGCAAGAATGAATGGCCTTAAATAAAATCAAGCGTAGAACACCAATGACATGACAAGACAAATATCTGAAAACGACACACAAATCGCACACACCACCCCTAGGGTACGCCTCACTGTTGCCTTGCCTTCGAAAGGTGATCGTCGAGTAGAGGATGTCTTAGTAAGTCCTCATGATCCGGGAACCTGGCATGAGGGTAGCTTCTAAGGTGTCTTCCCATTGCTCTGGTGATCACCATGTCCCGAACCTTCGAATTGACCCGAACACCTCCAACGGTGGTGCTACCTACCTTTTAATGGTGGTGTTGTACCCCAAAATTTGCCCTCCCATATTCTTCAAGAAATTGCCAAGTCAAGTCACAAAATTCCCCCAGGGTTGCACAGGGCAAAGGTCTCCTATACAGTCAAAACTAGGGTTTGTGTTCTGATCAAGAAATTGAAGGTTTCAAAGTCCCAATAAAGTCTCACATGCCTACAAAGATGGTCAAGCATCCTCATGTCAAGTTTCAAGGCATTCAGCTCAAAATTGCACAGTCAAAACCCTAAATTGCACTACAGGCAACTGTAGGGGCAAAATGGTCATTTGACAGTCAAAAGTTCAAATTTTTGGTCAACATATCATTTTGAAGCCACAAACATCATTTGATCAATGCTTGATCATGATTCTCAAAATTTGGCTCAGAAATCACCAAAGATGCAAAAGTTACTATATTTGGACAGTTGAAAAAGTCAACTGAAATTGACCAGGGCATAACTTTCACATGGATTATCAGAAAAATTCCATCCAAAGCTCATTTTGAAGAGAAAGACATTTCCTACAACTCATATTCATACTTCAAGTCCAAGAAATGCTCTCACAAAAAGTTATCAATTTCAACATTATAGGTCATTTTCAAAAGTCAACAAAAAGGGACTTTAAGTCAAAGACCATAACTTGAAATTGGTAAATCAAAATGACATGGGACCAAAGGCATTGGTTAAAGGACTCAAAGACCTTTCCAAAATGTCCAAGAACATGAGACAAGCTTAAAAATTGAGCAAGTTATGCCTTGTGGAAGTTGGGAAATTTTTGGATATTTTGAAAAGTCAACAATGGTTCAAATGACCTAAAATTGCTAATGGGCCTATTTTTCTTCCATGATTCATCATTCTAAGCATGTGCACGACCACTTGGCCCAAAGGGAAGTATTTTCTCATTTTTTATTTATTTATTTGAGTTTTTATTTATATTAATTCAATTAAATCAATTAAATATATGAAAAATGTTTAAATTAACCAAACCAATCTTTTTATACACATTTCAGCCTTAATATTTCGTGCACATCCCAACATGGAAAGATTTGGTTTGATTTGAGCATAATTGACACAAAATACACATGAAAAAAGATATGGAAGATCCTTAAGAAATCAAATATGCCAAACCATTATTGCATTGGATTTTATTGAGTTTTGTTGACCTAATAGCTTCACTACATATGCTTGATCTTAACCCTAATGCCCAGGGACTAAAAGCTGCACAAGAAACCTCATTGACAAACTTGGAAAAACTCCATAAAACTCAAAACTGAAATCAGTGTTCTAGGTCGATTCAAGCCCTAATATTCATTCCATTGGCTTCCTCAAGTCTCCCTGAACACGTTCCAATCCAAAACATCAACTCAAACTCCAAGAATTGGTAGATTGAACGCAAACTGCATCAAGAAAATTGCTTAATCGTGTTTTAATTTTGAAGCATAATCATTGCATTTTTTTATGGATTATTACTCATTGATGATTTCTGATGCTAACTGTACCATTTAATTGTGTTTTTGTGCTCCCAACGCGATTTCACCATGTTAGTTTTCTAGGGTTTTCAGAGCTTGGATTTAGGGCTTTTGCAAAGAGGAAAAATTAAGCCTCAAAACCATGACCATTAGACTCAGCACATGGAGACGAAGAGGAATCTACCCTCGCGCTCAATTTATGAGCGTTGAGGAGTTAATCGCTATTTTCCAATAGCCCACCTAATGAAACGCGTGAAAAAACGTTGCCTTTGTGTTTTGTTTTACAGGGATGGTGAGGACGATGATGTGGTGGCAACAAGTGATTCGTTGATTTAAATTTCGCGCGTTTCTCTCCACTGACGCGTTGTTTCTTTTTATATTATTTATTCGTTAATTATATATCAAATGCGTTAACATGGCTTAGTGGTACAGGCGTTGGTTGATGATGCTAGTGACCTGGGTTCGAGTCCCAGGTCTACGTTTATTTCTATAATATTTTGCAAAACATGTTCCTATGCAATTTCAAAGGTGAAGCGCATGATACACCACCATAATCCTAACGTCCACGCGTCCTGGGAAATCAAAGCAAGGGCACGGATTCAAGGAACATCCTAAGTCCCAGTCAACACACCTCACGCTAATCACAAAAGTCAAATGGACTCAGGGTTTTGGGCCAGCATTTTAAGGCCTACACCTCACAATTGGGGCCTGAACCCCCCCTGGTTTGCAATTTTGCTTTATATTTTATTTTTTTAATTATTGTTTTATTGCTTTAATTTGATTAATTATTTTTCACAAATTATAAAACATACAAAAATCAGAAAAAAGGCAAAATATAATATTTATTTATTTCAATATTTTTTATAAATAAATTCACATGTAAATATTTAGTTTTAATTAGGTTGCAATTTTAATCCTTTTTAACAAAAATACAAAAAAAAAGTAGAATTAGGTTTAATTGACAATTTTTATTCTTTTTTTTACTTTTCTTTCTTTTTATAATAATATTTATTTTATTTATTTCTATAATTAAATTTGCATGTAAATTAACTTAGATTTAAATTAGGTTAAAAATTTCAATATTTTCTTAATGACTTAAAAATAATTAGAACTAGGTTTAACATTTTATTTTAGTTTTAATTAATTCTTTTTCTAGTAAATCTTAAAAAACATAAAAATACCAAAAACATTCTCTTTTAATTATTAAATTTTAAATTCCTCAATTAACATTAATTTTTGCAAAAGGGTCCAACGCCCATATTTTTAATTGTTCAATTTCGCACATTTATTTTATATCGCTTAAATAATTATGTATCTCTCCCGAAGCCTTGTAAAGTTACTTTTCGCACTTTTTATTTGCTTTGCTTTATTTACTTTCTGTCAAATCGGGTCCGGTTTAATTTTGGCGATGTGGACCCGCGCCATTTGTAATAGCTTTATATTTACTTTTCTTTGCAATATTTTAACTGTTAAACAAAGCATGAAAGAATGTATGGACTTAAATAAAATCAAGCGTAGATCACAATGAACATGACAAGACAAATATCAATGAAAATAACACACAATTCGCACACACCACCCCTAGGGTACGCCTCACTGTTGCCTTGCCTCGAAAGGTGATCGTCGAGTAGAGGATGTCTTAGTAAGTCCTCATGATCCGGGAACCTGGCATGAGGGTAGCTTCTAAGGTGTCTTCCCATTGCTCCGGTGATCACCATGTCCCTACAAACTCGAATTGACCCGAACACCTCCAACGGTGGTGCTACCTACCTCTCAATGGTGGGATGGCACTACTTTAAAGGACATTTACACAGACGAATTCCTTAGGGTAGGTAGGTTCTCGTAGATACTTGCTCTCCTTAAAAACAAAACAAATCAAAATCTTTTCACACCGACACTTTTCAAAAGCTTTCAAAACAATTTTTCAAACACTCTGACGCATGAGTCGATCTGAAACTTTCAAAGAAACTTTTTAAAACCCACAGTTGAAAAGCAAACAAACCATTTTTGAAAACACAAGTGAGCAAGTATCTAAGAGCCCATGGATAACCATGGATAGAAAGGATGCTAACACCTTCCCTTTCTATAACCTACCTCCCGAACCGAGAGCAATCTCTATAAGGAATTTTTCTGTGCTTTTGTCCTTTCCATTTGGAGAAAATAAAAGACGGTGGCGACTCTTGCTTCCGCGACATTTCGCGAACCAGCGTTAAACAGTCAGTTCCAGATCCACCGATCACAGGTGGGATGGCACTACTTTAAAGGACATTTACACAGACGAATTCCTTAGGGTAGGTAGACGACTCTTGATACTTGCTCTAACTTCAAAACAAATCAAAAATACTTTTCACACCAACACATTTTCAAAAAGCTTTCGAAAGCAATTTTTCAAACACTCTTGAGGACCGATACAAGAGTCGAACTGAAATTTTCAAAGAAACTTTTTAAAACCCACAATTGAAAAGCAAACAAACCATTTTTGAAAACACAATGAGCAAGCATCTAAGAGCCCATGGATAACCATGGATAGAAAGGGTGCTAACACCTTCCCTTTCTATAACCTACCTCCCGAACCGAGAGCAATCTCTTTAAGGAATTTTTCTGTGCTTTTGTCCTTTCCAATTGGAGAAAATAAAAGACGGTGGCGACTCTTGCTTCCGCGACATTTCGCGAACCACCATTAAACAGTTAGTTCCAGATCCACCGATCACAGTTTGGTTCTGAAGCCGAGTAATATCGTGGCCAGGGCTTTCGATGGGTCAAAAAAGATGGTGCACGGGGAAGTGGACGTCCCTGTTAAAGTTGGCTCTCAGACTTTTGAATCTACTTTCTATGTGATGGACATCCGACCATCTTATTCTTACTTGCTGGGGCGCCCTTGGATTCATAAGGCTGGGGCAGTGACTTCTACGCTCCATCAGATGTTGAAATATCTGGTAAAGGGGAAGATTGTTACGGTAAAAGGTGAGGAGGAGTACATGGTGAGTCATATTAATTCCTTTCGCTATGTGGAGATGGATGGGGAATTCATCGAAACCCCTTGTCAGAACTTTGAAGAGGTCCCCCAGACTCTGGCGTCGACTGAAGTTGCTGCTGACAAACCTCCGATGAAGATGGCTTCCCTCAAGGATGCTAAGGCTGCAATTGAAAAAGGTGGGTGTGCAAATTGGGGTCAACTCCTTGACTTTGCACACAAAACTGACAAGTTTAGTTTGAGCTTTACTGCAGAGGCTCAAAGGGCTGTTAGGCGCGCGCGGATTGGAAGACCTCCTATGCACATCAATAATCAGGGAGTGAATGCAATTGAGGATGATGAAGAAGAGTCAAATATCGACAGCTGGATTTACCCGACTACCAACGATGGATTGAACAACTGGATGGCGAAATACTTTGTTCCAGTTTCTTTTATTACACAGTAATAGACTTTTGTTTTGAGATTTGTAATAGACAGTTTGAAACTTTACGGCTCAGTGCCTTGCCCAAGGCACCTTGGATTTGTTTGTGAGGGCTTATTATTTGTCATTTTCATATATCATGAATAAAGCATTGGACGTTTTCTTGCATTACAAATTTTGCGCTCCTTGTTTTTCTTTTCTATCTTGCACTTTATCAAAACGGCTATTGTCTTACACACACACACATATCATAATGCAGATCCACATCCACTATGGATCCCATTGATAACGACTCTGCTATTGGCAGTTATGACTTCGAAAATCCGATTAAACAAGCCGAGGACAAAGTTGAGGATGATTGTGAGGTGCCTGGGGAACTTGCTAGACTGTTACTACAGGAAGAGAGGGTCATACAGCCTCATGAAGAGCCAGTGGAATCAATGAATTTGGGTATGGAGGAAAACAAGAAAGAGGTCAAGATAGGTGTAAATCAGGAGCCTAGTGTCAAACAACAGTTGATATAGATGCTATGCGACTATGTTGAGATCTTCGCTTGGTCTTATGAAGATATGCCTGGTTTAGACACTGATATTGTGGTACACCGCCTGCCAACTAAAGAAGACTGTCCTCTGGTAAAGCAGAAGGTTCTCCGTATGCGCCCTGAGATGTCTGAGAAAATCAAAGCTGAGGTCATGAAACAGTTTGATGCCGGATTTCTAGCTGTTACTTCTTACCCACAGTGGGTTGCCAACATTGTTCCGGTGCCGAAGAAAGATGGTAAGGTGCGGATGTGTGTGGACTATAGAGATCTGAATAGGGCGAGCCCCAAAGATGATTTCCCACTTCCTCACATCGATATTCTGGCCGACAACACCATGCAGCATAAGGTATTCTTCTTTATGGATGGTTTTTCAGGTTACAATCAGATTAAGATGGCTCCCGAAGACATGGAGAAGATAAATTTCGTTATACAGTGGGGCACCTTCTATTACAAGGTAATGCCTTTCGGGTTGAAGAATGCTGGGGCAACTTATCAGCGCGCCATGGTCGCTTTGTTCCACGACATGATTCACCATAAGATTGAGGTTTACGTTGATGACATGATCTCAAGGTCCCAGACTGAAGAAGAACACCTTGACCATCTCCAGAAACTATTCGACAGGTTGAAGATGTACAAGCTGAGGTTAAACCCGAACAAGTGCACCTTCGGGGTAAGGTCTGGTAAGCTGTTGGGTTTCATTGTTAGTGATAAAGGTATTCAAGTGGATCCTGCAAAGGTGAAGGCTATACAGGAGATGCCAGCTCCCCGAACTGAAAAAGAAGTTAGAGGCTTTTTGGGACGTCTGAACTACATTGCCCGATTCATTTCACACCTAACTGCTACTTGTGAGCCGATCTTCAAGCTGCTGAAGAAAGATCAAGTGGTAAAATGGAATGATGAGTGTTAGATGGATTTCGAGAGAATTAAAGAATATCTTCAAGAGTCACCTATTTTGATGCCTCCAGTTGAAGGAAGACCTTTGATCTTATACTTGACTGTACTAGATAATTCAATGGGGTGTGTGCTGGGGCAGCATGACGAGTCTGGCCGAAAAGAGCATGATATTTACTACCTTAGCAAAAAGTTTACCGACTGTGAGACCCGATACTCACTGCTTGAGAAAACTTACTGCGCTTTGGCATGGGCTGCTCGCTGGCTGAGACAGTATATGCTGACTCACACTACCCTATTGATATCAAAGACTGACCCAATCTAGTATATCTTCGAAAAACCTGCCTTGTCCGGAAGAATAGCAAGATGGAAGATGATCTTAACTGAGTATGACATCTAATACACAACCCAAAAAGCAATCAAGGGGAGTGTGTTGGCGGATCATTTGGCGCATCAGGCCGTGGATGATTACCAATCCATGAATTTTGAGTTCCCGGATGAGAACATCATATTGGTGACCGACTGTGAAGAACCTGGACCAGATGAAGAACCGGAGGAAGGATCCCGATGGTCCATGTATTTTGACGGAGCCTCAAACGCGTTGGGTAATGGCATTGACGCTGTGATTATATCTCCTGAAGGCTGTCATACTCCATTCACCGCCCGACTATGTTTTAACTGCACCAACAATATGGCGGAGTATGAAGCGTGTATCCTGGGTCTACGAGCTGCTATTGACTTAAGGATTAAGTTCTTGAGTGTATTCGGAGATTCCTCTCTAGTGATCAGTCAGATCAAGGGCGAGTGAGATACGAAACACCCAAATCTTATTCCTTACAAAGAGTATGTATTGACGTTGCTTCCACACTTCGAGGAGATAACCTTTGAACACTTCCCAAGAGAGGAGAATCAGTTAGCGGATGTGCTAGCTACCATGTCTTCTATGTTCAAAGTCAGGTGGGACAATTAAGCTCCCCAGATTACCATTGAGATGTTGGACGAACCTGCATATTGCTATGACATCGAGACTAAAGAGGTAGCAGAGAAACCCTAGTTTCACGAGGTAAAGAGATATCTTGAGGCTCAAGAGTACCCCGAGGGTGCATCTGTTAATGATAAGAAGTTTCTGAGGAGATTTGCTGCGAAGTTTTTCATCAGTAATGGCGTCCTTTACAAGCGTAACCATGATTCAGCCTTACTGCGATGTGTGGACAAAAACGAGGCAGAAAGGATTATGGCGGAGTTACATGAAGGTACTTTTAGAACTCATTCCAGTGGACATACCATGGCAAAGAAAATCCTACGGGTAGGATATTATTGGTCTACTATGGAAGCCGATTGTTATCAGCATTCTCGGACCTGTCATAAGTGCGAAGTCTATGCTGATAAGGTGCATGTACCTTTAGTTCCTCTGAACGTCTTGACAGCTCCTTGGCCTTTTGCAATGTGGGGCATCGATATGATTGGTGAGATCAGACCTACTGCGTCTAACAGGCATCGTTTCATTCTGGTAGCTATTGATTACTTTACGAAGTGGGTTGAGGCAGCTTCTTTCGCTATAGTAACCAAGAACGTTGTGGCGTGGTTTATCTATCCAACACAATCTGATTTGTCGATACGGTATACCAGAGAGGATCATTATGGACAACGGTACAAATCTCAACAATACAATAATCACCGAGCTCTGCAAACAGTTTAAGATTCAACATCACAACTCTTCTCCTTACCGGCCGAAGATGAATGGGGTTGTTGAAGCAGCTAATAAGAATATCAAGAAAATTATGCAGAAGGTGACGGTGACGTACAAAGACTGGCATGAGATGTTGCCATTCGCTCTTCATGGGTACCCTACCTCAGCGCTGACATCAACAGGGGAAACACCCTACTCTTTGGTGTATGGCATGGAGGCAGTTTTACCCATTGAAGTCTAGATACCCTCTCTCTGGATCATGAAGGATACAGGTTTGAGCGAGGACGATTGGATCCAGACCCGACTTGATAAGCTGAACTTAATTGATGAAAAGAGACTTACTGCTATTTGTCATGGTCAGACGTATCAAAAGCGAATGATCAAGGCATTTAACAAGAAAGTTAGACGACAAGAATATCAAGTCGGGGATCTGGTGATGAAGCGCATCATATTACCGCAAGGTGATCCCAGGGGAAAATGGACACCTACTTACGAAGGGCCATTTGTGGTTAAGAATATTTTCTCATAAGGAGCTATGATTCTAACCACCATGAATGGTGACGACTGTTGTACCCCAAAATTTGCCCTCCCATATTTCTCAAAACATTTCAAGAAAATTCACAAGTCCAACCCGGCGTGTTATATTCAGGTGTTCTTTCGTCAAGATATCTCTGGTAACATATTCTCAAATTCAGGTTCGGCTCAAGAGTCAATTCTTTGAAGAAGGTATCCGAATGTGTGAGTTTTCTCGAAGAAATATGGTGAAAAAAGTGTGCTGAAAGTGCAGTTTTTACGCGCTAAAAAATTCATAACTTGAAGATCGTGACTCCTTTTGAACCCGTTCCGGTGGCCAAAATTCCATCTTGACATTATCTACGTTTTCATCTCTCACGGCTGGAAGCCAATTTCGATCAGAAGGTCTTCAAAAATGTGGATTTATCAAGTATTTTCGTGCAGAAATTTGTGACAGAAGTTTATTTGCGTCATGTTCAAAAATTCATAACTAATTCACCGTTTATCCGATTGAGTTGATTTTCGGACAGGAGTTAGTTCTCGATGCCGGCTACATTTTGTCTTCACATTTCAACTTCAAAAAATGCACTTAAGTCCCTGCGATTTAGCCTGGAAAGTGACGAATTCAAGTGAATATTGAAGGCCCAATTGCACATTCAAAGCCCATTTTCTTTACCCTAATTTCTATTATATAATCACTTTCTTTTCACACAAACCGAAAAAAAAAGAAAAAAGGAGAGAGAGAAAAAGAGAGAAAAAACTTAGCCACAACACTGTTAGAATATCAAACTCTTTCAAGAACCCTAAAACCTTGAAATCCTTATTACAAATCCCTCTCTCACTACAAGCAAGCCATCACAGTTATAAACCAATACCTCACTACTTCTTCAGTAATGATAAGGCTGGCTTGATCTCCATGATCCTAATCTTCCAGTAAGGCATAAAAGCATTCAGGTCACTAATCTTCCAGTAAGGGTAAGATTGATTTGATCTCCATGATCAAAAGGGTATAATCATTCATACATGCCATATTGTGCCTAAACATTAATATGTTGGTTTTATTTGAATTTTTATGATTTTATTTAATGTGTTCATGAGGTTCAACACTACAGATTTAGACAGGATTCCATGCAGGTTCATTAAGGAACGTTGAGGCCAAATGGCCAAAAGACCAGAAGCCAAATGGCCAAAACAGAACATTTTACACATGACACCAATACATGGCGAGGCAGACATTAAGCCAGAGATTAAGGGAATGTTGAAGCCAGAACACAAATGATCAAAAGCCAAAAGCCAAAAGCCAAAAGCCAAATGGCCAAAGTAGAACAACTTATGCATGAAACTCAATCCAATGGCCAAAGAATGCAGACCGTTCAAAAAAACCTCCCTTTGGGTCTGAATACCCCCATGGTTTGCTCAATTTTTAATTTTTATTTGTTTTTCCTTTTTATTCTTTTAATTGTTTTTTTAATTGTTTTCTTTTAATTCCATAAAATAATTTTCATAATAAATATAAAATACAGAAAAATCAAAAAAATGTTTATTTTATTAATATTAATTTCACTATTATTATTTTTGTAAATAAACTTTAAACAATTAATTAGATTAATTTAGGTTTCAAAACTTTAATATTTTTCTTAATAAATTAAATATGTAGAAATTAGGGTTTTTAACTTTTTCATCATTTTTTTTAATAAATAATTCTCTCATCATTATTATTATTATTAATTACTAATTTATTTTGTAAATAAACATGTACATAAATTCTTTAGTAAATTAAGTTAAACTTTAACATTTTTCTCAAATAATTAAAAATAACTTAGAATTAGGGTTTCTTTTAATTTTAATTTTAATTTTCTTATTTCATAAATACAAAAAAAACCTAAAAAACACTTCTTTTATTTCAATAAATAATTAATTAATTTTTAATTTCATTTAATTTCTTTAAAGGGTCCAACGCCCTCGAACGTTCTATTTTTATTTCTTTCGCACATTTATTTTCTTTCAAATATTATGTAATTGCTCAAGCCATGTAACTCGGACATTTTATATTTCCCGCATTTTATTTCTTTATTTTATGTCAAATCGGGTCCTGGTTTAATTTGGCGATGTGGACCCGCGCCTTTGTAATAGTTTAGGAATTTTATCTTTCCGCACTTTTTAACTGTTAAATAAATGCATGCAAGAATGAATGACAAAAATAAAAACAAAACGTTAGATCACCAATAACCTGACAAGACAAAAATAAATGAATCTGACACACAAATCACACACCACCCCTAGGGTACGCCTCACTGTTGCCTTGCCTCGAAAGGTGATCGTCGAGTAGAGGATGTCTTAGTAAGTCCTCATGATCCGGGAACCTGGCATGAGGGTAGCTTCTAAGGTGTCTTCCCATTGCTCTGGTGATCACCATGTCCCGAACCTCGAATTGACCCGAACACCTCCAACAGTGGTGCTACCTACCTCTCAATGGTGGGATGGCACTACTTTAAAGGACATTTACACAGACGAATTCCTTAGGGTAGGTAGGTTCTCGAGGATACTTGCTCTAATTTCAAACGAAAAAATACTTTTCACACCAACACTTTTCAAAAGCTTTCAAAGCAAATTTTTCAAACACTCTGACGTACGAGTCGAACTGAATTTTTCAAAGAAACTTTTTTAAACCCCCATTGAAAAGCAAACAAACAATTTTTGAAAACACATTGAGCAAGTATCTAAGAGCCCATGGATAACCATGGATAGAAAGGGTGCTAACACCTTCCCTTTCTATAACCTACCTCCCGAACCGAGAGCAATCTCTTTAAGGAATTTTTCTGTGCTTTTGTCCTTTCCATTTGGAGAAAATAAAAGACGGTGGCGACTCTTGCTTCCGCGACATTCTCGCGAACCAGCGTTAAAAAGTCAGTTCCAGATCCACCGATCACAGAACTGGCGACTCTGCTGGGGACTTAACTTAAAGTGAGGTGTACCTTAGGGTTAGTTCATAACTGTGTTTTCAATTGCTTTCCTTGTTTGCTTTAAATTGTGGGACTGTCTTGGGAGTTCTATAGATCCTAACCCGGATCTGGGGATACCTTCTTAGAAAGTAGCAACAAGGCTGTGAGGGAACTGTGCGGGGTATACCGACATGGTTGAAACAGTCTGCTACGTTGATGTGGCACTTTGGTGTGTACCGGTAACCCTTGAGTTCAGTCAAGGAGAGTACGGGGCCTCCGCGTGGTGTCGTGAAGCATCAACAGACCTTAGGAACCTTAATTGAACTATCTTGGCCTCTTTAGGGTAGTGAGATAACTGACTTTGGTGCAGTCCGAGGTTGGTTGATACTCGATACTACACTCAATTGAGGGTTGCTTTCCTGGAATATTTCGGTCGCCAGTTCAGTGGCTAAATCGAAACGATGAACAATGAAAGCAATCCCGTGATATTGGGACCCTTAGAACCCGGTTACTTCTAATAGGACAGGTTGAGCCCACCAACTTCAAGAGGGTACTACCCAGACCTCATGCTGGCCTAAACTCTAAGGGCACTTTTGTGTGACTTGTGTGCCTTTGTACTTGCCTACTTGCATGCTTGTTATCTGGCGCTTGATTTTCTCGCAGGTTTTGTTTGTATTCCTGAATTAGGACTCATAACAAGGTTTACCAGGTTTTCTCGCAGGTTTTGTTTGTAGTCCTTAATTAGGACTCATAACAGGGTTTACCAAGATTTCTTGCAGGGTTTGTTTATAGTCCTTAATGGGGACTCATAACAGGGTTTACCTACGTCACCCCATGCATAGCATGACATCATACCATCATACCATTGCATACATCCTAACCCATTTCAAGGATCTCAAGGGCTTGTGATGCAGGTCATGGTGAATCAATGATCCCAGCAAGGGGCAAAGAGGATTTATTTTCCTCTAGCCAAGGTTGTCAGAGGCTATGACCCACTTGATATGGTGAGCTCTGACTCTTGAAGAAGGTTCCCTTAACCAAGGTTGTTCGGAAATCAAAACCAGACATGATGACTAAAGTCAGGGGCTATGACCCACTGGATATGGTGAGCCTTTGACCCTTGAAGAAGGACTCTCAACAACATGGAGTACCTTCAATCAAGTTACCGGTTTTCAACTCTAACAAGTTTCTCTGTTTACCCCGCGAGGTCCTTGAAATCATTGCATGCATGTCATACATATCATTGCATAACAGGTACCCTTTCTCTGCAGGTTACTTACCTTCTTCGCTGTTTATTTCAGCCGATCGTCATGAATCCTGAATCATCAACGGAGCAGTCTATCAAGGCCCTCCAAGCTCAGAATGCCCAATTCCAAGGGCTAATCATGAACTTGACCCAGGGGCAGCAAGATCTGAAGGCTCTGCTCTTGAAGAAGGAAAAGAAAAAGAAGAGGACTGTCTTGTTCAGCCCTAGACGCAGATCTGGGAACACCCTGCAGGACCAAGCTGAGAGGACAACTCCATCTGTGGGGAAAAATAGTCATCAAGAAGAAAGGATTCCCAGCCCAGTGGTCTCCGATAATGAGACAGATTTCAACGATGAACAGTACCCTCCGGCTGAGGACAGGTACAAACAGTTGGAAGACCGGCTCAGTGCTATGGAGATACAAAAGGTGCCTGGCCTGGACTTCGAGGATCTAGGTCTGTCTTCTGGGGTAGTGATCCCGCGCAAATTCAAGGTACCTGCCTTTGCTAAATACGATGGGGCATCCTGTCCTAAGTTGCATCTCAGGGCTTATACAAGGAGGATCCAGCCCTATACAGCTGACAAAAACTTATGGATCCATTTCTTCCAAGAGAGTCTTTCGGGGACTCAGCTCGAGTGGTTCTATCAACTGAATGGAGCCAACATCCGTACCTGGGAAGACTTAGCCACTGCATTTTACAAACACTACCAGTATAATGCCGACCTCGCTCCCACGCGTACTCAGCTTCAGGGGATGTCTATGGGTACAGGCGAAGGCTTCAAAGAGTATGCTCAAAAATGGAGGGACCTTGCTGGAAGGGTACAACCACCTCTGACTAACCGCGAGCTCGTCGACATGTTCTTGGGGACCCTGTCTGGTCCATTCTTCAACCACCTAATTGGGAATTCTGCTGCTGGGTTTACAGATCTTGTCTTGACTGGGGAGAGAATCGAAGCTGGTATCAAGTCGGGGAAGATTCAAGAAACCGCACCTGCTGATGCTCAGAAAAAGCCCCACAGTGGGAAGAAGGAGTCCAATGCTATACATGGTAAAAGGGGTCGTCATGATGTAGGGGCAATCCAGATTTCTGATCCCACGCCCGTTCAACCAAGAAAGAGCAATAGGCGTAGGATAAAGCATCAAGATAGGAAGTATACTGACATCAACATGTCTTTGTCCCAGGCATTACAGCAATTGCTGAGGGCAAAACTGATCACACTAAAGGATCCTCCTCAAAATCCTGACACTTCCTCTCCCAAGTACAACCCGGGTGTGAGATGCGCCTACCATTCTGACAGTCCTGGACATGACACCGACGACTGTTGGACCTTGAAGAACAAGATCCAAGATTTGATTGACGCCAAGGAGGTCGAGTTTGAACACTGATCCTACACCGAATCATCGAGAATGTCTTTTGTTCATTCAAATGTTCAAGTTGTATTTTTCTTTGATTGTTCAAATATTTATTCATGTTAAACATTGTTATCACATTAATGCATCGCTTATGTCTATTTTGAATCAATATATTCGTATTCACTAAACGCAAATTATTTTCATATTTTTTCTAATGTCAACTCTCTTTAATTCTGAGCCTCTTGAGGGAGGATGACGAAAATGATACCGCAATCATTACAGTATGCTTTTGAACAGACCCCGCTGATGAGGTACATGCATTGTTTCAATCCCTAAACACTGGAGTTATAAGGATGATAAACCCTCGTCAACCCATCTGAGCCAAAGAAGTAGGAGTTTTTTATTTTTGAAAATTAAAACCCTTTATCATAACCCGGGGCAGGGTAGTCGTCTCAGTTGATCCCAGTGCATAACGAATGGCACCAAAGAGATCCTTACGAAAAAAAAACAGTGATGGTTCAGAACAACCATAAAGACAGGCAGTTGTTATAAAAAAAATCATCATAAACAAAAAGCCCAAAAAGTCAAAACCTATAAAAGGGACTTATGAAACTGGGGCATCCCGCTGACTATAATTCCGAAAAAGGAAACAGTTCAGGCAAAAAAGAAAGGGATAACAAAAATCAAGAAAGAGGTCTCACAAACCCTCAACAAAAAAAAGATGACTGCCTAGTCAGAATAAATCATCAATGTTTGAACCATCACCGGAAAATCAAAGCAAAGACTCGAACAAGGTCTAACGTAGGATCAACTGAGTTTAGGTTTGGAGAACATCACGAAGAGTGGGTGGGTACAAATAATTTGAGCCTTTATCCTTTGTTTCTTAAACCGTGAACCAGGCCACGTTGTAACCCGTAAAAGTCCTAGCTGAAGCATGGGTTAGTTCGAAAGCATACTGGGACGAAAGGTATCCTGACTCCTTAAGGCTACGGTAAATACAAAGTTGACATCATGTTTTACAAACATCCACATGTTTTATGAAAAAAGAATGCATTTTCAAAATCTTCAAGACAGACATAAGCTTTGCATTTTTAACATAACTTTGTTTGCATATGACTTTTTGTTTGAACAGCAGGGAACTTCGCACGATGAATACCTAGTGAACAAAAGCGCTTCCAATCAAGGGGCAGGACATGACTATTGTCCATTATCTGGGGCAATCCAATCAAGATTCGGAGAATCTTTCAAAATGCCAAAATAACCAGTGGCAAATCTCCGCCTGAGTCACTTAGGGCACTCCAACGACGAATCTTGCCTGATCAAACATCTTCTGGTGGCATGACAAAACACTACTGACAGGGGCATCTCCCTGCATTCTAAGAGCGTGGACATAGTCGAAAAGATACTACGCAAAATCAAAGACCCGCTAGGTTGACATACCTAGGCAAAAATAGGGCTTCCCGTCGAACCAAAAGGGTTTGGGCAAAATGAGGGATGAAATAAAAAAAACCTGTACACCCGGCAAGTCGAAAACCTGAAAAGGCGGCTTGGGCAAAAATGGGTATCCTGGTGGACTGAAAACCCGAAAGGGCGGTCCAGGCAAAAGTTAGGGATCAAAGCGTACGACTATGTCCCGCCATCTGTCTACCAGAAGAAGGTTTGTCCATCAACAACTATCAGCACCCCACAAGTGCCTCTCCCTTAGAAACAGGGGCAATAAAGAGTGGTCTAAGCAATCTGATTGTTCTATCCTCCAGGGTATCAAGGTAGGTTCCGTTGAAGAATATAACCAATACAGTTCAATACTTCCCCAGAAGAGTCCAATCCAGTTTCCCCAGGAAAGATGGAGTCCATATCCCCAAGCAGTAAGCTTACCCCCAGTAAATTTTGGAAGCTTGTCCCCTCGCAGAACACGAACACGTCGTCCGGCTTGATTTAAAGAGTTATTTCCTTAACAGGATATAACTGGGTTATCCTCAGCCAAAAGCCACGGAAAGAGCGTCCTCGACGAAGTCTTCTCACCCCAGCAAAGTCTATCAATACTTCCAGTATGACAAGGGTATCCCCAGCAAATTATCATCAACACTCAGCAAGGCATCCCTCTTCCCACAGAGTATTGCTTCCCAGCATGGTCGCGAGAGTATCTTTTCTCCCCGCAGAATTTTCCATTTGCCAAGTTTATTCCGCAACGGAGTCATCTTCTTCTACCGGTATTCTTGCAGTTATCATCCCCAGCGAAAGCAAAGTCTATTCTTCCACATCAGCCCAGGATACGACTTCCCGGCACCCGTCAAGGATTTACTTTCCTAGACGAAAAAAACATTCATAAAACGTCACATACATCATTATAGCATGCATAGACGCATCATATCACCCCAATCTCATTTATTTTTGAGAACATCTTAAGATCAGGCAATTCATGCATTATGACATTGCATACAACTAATTCGTTACTTTTTCAGGAAAGAACGATCAACAGATAAAAGTCTTTACCCGTTGAGGTAGTAATCGTCCCAGATTCCTTCATCATCCCGTTGAGGTAGTAATCGTCCCAGATTCCTTCATCATCCTGCTGAGGTAGTAATCGTCCCAGATTCCTTCATCATCCTGCTGAGGTAGTAATCGTCCCAGATTCCTTCATCATCCTGCTGAGGTAGTAATCGTCCCAGATTCCTTCATCATCCTGCTGAGGTAGTAATCGTCCCAGATTCCTTCATCATCCTGCTGAGGTAGTAATCGTCCCAGATTCCTTCATCATCCCGTTGAGGTAGTAATCGTCCCAGATTCCTTCATCATCCTGCTGAGGTAGTAATCGTCCCAGATTCCTTCATCATCCTGCTGAGGTAGTAATCGTCCCAGATTCCTTCATCATCCTGCTGAGGTAGTAATCGTCCCAGATTCCTTCATCATCCTGCTGAGGTAGTAATCGTCCCAGATTCCTTCATCATCCTGCTGAGGTAGTAATCGTCCCAGATTCCTTCATCATCCTGCTGAGGTAGTAATCGTCCCAGATTCCTTCATCATCCCGTTGAGGTAGTAATCGTCCCAGATTCCTTCATCATTCTACTGGAGTAGCAATCGTCTCAGATTCCTTCATCGTCCTGCTGAGGTAGTAATCATCCCAGATTCCTTCATCATATATTTGGAGTAGCAATCGTCTCAGATTCCTTCATCGTCCTGCTGAGGTAGTAATCGCCCCAGATTCCTTCATCATATATTTGGAGTAGCAATCGTCTCAGATTCCTTCATCGTCCTGCTGAGGTAGTAATCGTCCCAGATTCCTTCATCATATATTTGGAGTAGCAATCGTCTCAGATTCCTTCATCGTCCTGCTGAGGTAGTAATCGCCCCAGATTCCTTCATCATATATTTGGAGTAGCAATCGTCTCAGATTCCTTCATCGTCCTGCTGAGGTAGTAATCGTCCCAGATTCCTTCATCATATATTTGGAGTAGCAATTGTCTCAGATTCCTTCATCGTCCTGCTGAGGTAGTAATCGTCCCAGATTCCTTCATCATAGATTTGGAGTAGCAATCGTCTCAGATTCCTTCATCACATCCTTATAAAAAAAAAACCTCCTCTGGTTCAGCCAGATCGACCCTAAGATCTCCCTGATCCTTATCCCAGTAGAAGACACCCAAGATCTTTCTCAACGAGCGTGGTTGAAGTTAAAGTCACCCAAGATTTTTCTCAACGAGCGTTGTTGAAATTAAAATCACCCAAGATTTTTCTCAACGAGCGTTGTTGAAGTTAAAGTCACCCCAGATTTTTCTCAACGAGCGTTGTTGAAGTTAAAGTTACCCAAGGTTCTCTTACCATTCATGCTAAGGTAGCAACCATCCATAGTTCATTCATCATCTTTCGAAGCTCCAGACCCAGCTCCTGTAACCAGTCAGGACACATCTATACCAAGCATCTGAAAACCAGCTCCTGCAACATGTCAGGTACTCATTTTTCTTTTGCAGGTATGCAGGTTCTCGCTAAGGAATCTCTTACGCGATCAACATCCAGATGGCATCAATAAGCCCATCATCCTATTCACCAACCTCTAAATGGCATCTATAAGCCCATTCCATCATCACACTGCTACTATGTGAGCGCAAATTTCTGGGCACTCTAGTGTTCAATCATCTTCTACCCTCGGATTACGAAAGGCACGTCAGCCAATCTGCATCCTCAGGTCTAAGAGGATTGAACAGGGGCAACTGTTGTACCTCAAAATTTGCCCTCCCATATTTCTCAAAACATTTCAAGAAAATTCACAAGTCCAACCCGGCGTGTTATATTCAGGTGTTCTTTCGTCAAGATATCTCTGGTAACATATTCTCAAATTCAGGTTCGGCTCAAGAGTCAATTCTTTGAAGAAGGTATCCGAATGTGTGAGTTTTCTCGAAGAAATATGGTGAAAAAAGTGTGCTGAAAGTGCAGTTTTTACGCGCTAAAAAATTCATAACTTGAAGATCGTGACTCCTTTTGAACCCGTTCCGGTGGCCAAAATTCCATCTTGACATTATCTACGTTTTCATCTCTCACGGCTGGAAGCCAATTTCGATCAGAAGGTCTTCAAAAATGTGGATTTATCAAGTATTTTCGTGCAGAAATTTGTGACAGAAGTTTATTTGCGTCATGTTCAAAAATTCATAACTAATTCACCGTTTATCCGATTGAGTTGATTTTCGGACAGGAGTTAGTTCTCGATGCCGGCTACATTTTGTCTTCACATTTCAACTTCAAAAAATGCACTTAAGTCCCTGCGATTTAGCCTGGAAAGTGACGAATTCAAGTGAATATTGAAGGCCCAATTGCACATTCAAAGCCCATTTTCTTTACCCTAATTTCTATTATATAATCACTTTCTTTTCACACAAACCGAAAAAAAAAGAAAAAAGGAGAGAGAGAAAAAGAGAGAAAAAACTTAGCCACAACACTGTTAGAATATCAAACTCTTTCAAGAACCCTAAAACCTTGAAATCCTTATTACAAATCCCTCTCTCACTACAAGCAAGCCATCACAGTTATAAACCAATACCTCACTACTTCTTCAGTAATGATAAGGCTGGCTTGATCTCCATGATCCTAATCTTCCAGTAAGGCATAAAAGCATTCAGGTCACTAATCTTCCAGTAAGGGTAAGATTGATTTGATCTCCATGATCAAAAGGGTATAATCATTCATACATGCCATATTGTGCCTAAACATTAATATGTTGGTTTTATTTGAATTTTTATGATTTTATTTAATGTGTTCATGAGGTTCAACACTACAGATTTAGACAGGATTCCATGCAGGTTCATTAAGGAACGTTGAGGCCAAATGACCAAAAGACCAGAAGCCAAATGGCCAAAACAGAACATTTTACACATGACACCAATACATGGCGAGGCAGACATTAAGCCAGAGATTAAGGGAATGTTGAAGCCAGAACACAAATGATCAAAAGCCAAAAGCCAAAAGCCAAAAGCCAAATGGCCAAAGTAGAACAACTTATGCATGAAACTCAATCCAATGGCCAAAGAATGCAGACCGTTCAAAAAAACCTCCCTTTGGGTCTGAATACCCCCATGGTTTGCTCAATTTTTAATTTTTATTTGTTTTTCCTTTTTATTCTTTTAATTGTTTTTTTAATTGTTTTCTTTTAATTCCATAAAATAATTTTCATAATAAATATAAAATACAGAAAAATCAAAAAAATGTTTATTTTATTAATATTAATTTCACTATTATTATTTTTGTAAATAAACTTTAAACAATTAATTAGATTAATTTAGGTTTCAAAACTTTAATATTTTTCTTAATAAATTAAATATGTAGAAATTAGGGTTTTTAACTTTTTCATCATTTTTTTTAATAAATAATTCTCTCATCATTATTATTATTATTAATTACTAATTTATTTTGTAAATAAACATGTACATAAATTCTTTAGTAAATTAAGTTAAACTTTAACATTTTTCTCAAATAATTAAAAATAACTTAGAATTAGGGTTTCTTTTAATTTTAATTTTAATTTTCTTATTTCATAAATACAAAAAAAACCTAAAAAACACTTCTTTTATTTCAATAAATAATTAATTAATTTTTAATTTCATTTAATTTCTTTAAAGGGTCCAACGCCCTCGAACGTTCTATTTTTATTTCTTTCGCACATTTATTTTCTTTCAAATATTATGTAATTGCTCAAGCCATGTAACTCGGACATTTTATATTTCCCGCATTTTATTTCTTTATTTTATGTCAAATCGGGTCCTGGTTTAATTTGGCGATGTGGACCCGCGCCTTTGTAATAGTTTAGGAATTTTATCTTTCCGCACTTTTTAACTGTTAAATAAATGCATGCAAGAATGAATGACAAAAATAAAAACAAAACGTTAGATCACCAATAACCTGACAAGACAAAAATAAATGAATCTGACACACAAATCACACACCACCCCTAGGGTACGCCTCACTGTTTCCTTGCCTCGAAAGGTGATCGTCGAGTAGAGGATGTCTTAGTAAGTCCTCATGATCCGGGAACCTGGCATGAGGGTAGCTTCTAAGGTGTCTTCCCATTGCTCTGGTGATCACCATGTCCCGAACCTCGAATTGACCCGAACACCTCCAACAGTGGTGCTACCTACCTCTCAATGGTGGGATGGCACTACTTTAAAGGACATTTACACAGACGAATTCCTTAGGGTAGGTAGGTTCTCGAGGATACTTGCTCTAATTTCAAACGAAAAAATACTTTTCACACCAACACTTTTCAAAAGCTTTCAAAGCAAATTTTTCAAACACTCTGACGTACGAGTCGAACTGAATTTTTCAAAGAAACTTTTTTAAACCCCCATTGAAAAGCAAACAAACAATTTTTGAAAACACATTGAGCAAGTATCTAAGAGCCCATGGATAACCATGGATAGAAAGGGTGCTAACACCTTCCCTTTCTATAACCTACCTCCCGAACCGAGAGCAATCTCTTTAAGGAATTTTTCTGTGCTTTTGTCCTTTCCATTTGGAGAAAATAAAAGACGGTGGCGACTCTTGCTTCCGCGACATTCTCGCGAACCAGCGTTAAAAAGTCAGTTCCAGATCCACCGATCACAGAACTGGCGACTCTGCTGGGGACTTAACTTAAAGTGAGGTGTACCTTAGGGTTAGTTCATAACTGTGTTTTCAATTGCTTTCCTTGTTTGCTTTAAATTGTGGGACTGTCTTGGGAGTTCTATAGATCCTAACCCGGATCTGGGGATACCTTCTTAGAAAGTAGCAACAAGGCTGTGAGGGAACTGTGCGGGGTATACCGACATGGTTGAAACAGTCTGCTACGTTGATGTGGCACTTTGGTGTGTACCGGTAACCCTTGAGTTCAGTCAAGGAGAGTACGGGGCCTCCGCGTGGTGTCGTGAAGCATCAACAGACCTTAGGAACCTTAATTGAACTATCTTGGCCTCTTTAGGGTAGTGAGATAACTGACTTTGGTGCAGTCCGAGGTTGGTTGATACTCGATACTACACTCAATTGAGGGTTGCTTTCCTGGAATATTTCGGTCGCCAGTTCAGTGGCTAAATCGAAACGATGAACAATGAAAGCAATCCCGTGATATTGGGACCCTTAGAACCCGGTTACTTCTAATAGGACAGGTTGAGCCCACCAACTTCAAGAGGGTACTACCCAGACCTCATGCTGGCCTAAACTCTAAGGGCACTTTTGTGTGACTTGTGTGCCTTTGTACTTGCCTACTTGCATGCTTGTTATCTGGCGCTTGATTTTCTCGCAGGTTTTGTTTGTATTCCTGAATTAGGACTCATAACAAGGTTTACCAGGTTTTCTCGCAGGTTTTGTTTGTAGTCCTTAATTAGGACTCATAACAGGGTTTACCAAGATTTCTTGCAGGGTTTGTTTATAGTCCTTAATGGGGACTCATAACAGGGTTTACCTACGTCACCCCATGCATAGCATGACATCATACCATCATACCATTGCATACATCCTAACCCATTTCAAGGATCTCAAGGGCTTGTGATGCAGGTCATGGTGAATCAATGATCCCAGCAAGGGGCAAAGAGGATTTATTTTCCTCTAGCCAAGGTTGTCAGAGGCTATGACCCACTTGATATGGTGAGCTCTGACTCTTGAAGAAGGTTCCCTTAACCAAGGTTGTTCGGAAATCAAAACCAGACATGATGACTAAAGTCAGGGGCTATGACCCACTGGATATGGTGAGCCTTTGACCCTTGAAGAAGGACTCTCAACAACATGGAGTACCTTCAATCAAGTTACCGGTTTTCAACTCTAACAAGTTTCTCTGTTTACCCCGCGAGGTCCTTGAAATCATTGCATGCATGTCATACATATCATTGCATAACAGGTACCCTTTCTCTGCAGGTTACTTACCTTCTTCGCTGTTTATTTCAGCCGATCGTCATGAATCCTGAATCATCAACGGAGCAGTCTATCAAGGCCCTCCAAGCTCAGAATGCCCAATTCCAAGGGCTAATCATGAACTTGACCCAGGGGCAGCAAGATCTGAAGGCTCTGCTCTTGAAGAAGGAAAAGAAAAAGAAGAGGACTGTCTTGTTCAGCCCTAGACGCAGATCTGGGAACACCCTGCAGGACCAAGCTGAGAGGACAACTCCATCTGTGGGGAAAAATAGTCATCAAGAAGAAAGGATTCCCAGCCCAGTGGTCTCCGATAATGAGACAGATTTCAACGATGAACAGTACCCTCCGGCTGAGGACAGGTACAAACAGTTGGAAGACCGGCTCAGTGCTATGGAGATACAAAAGGTGCCTGGCCTGGACTTCGAGGATCTAGGTCTGTCTTCTGGGGTAGTGATCCCGCGCAAATTCAAGGTACCTGCCTTTGCTAAATACGATGGGGCATCCTGTCCTAAGTTGCATCTCAGGGCTTATACAAGGAGGATCCAGCCCTATACAGCTGACAAAAACTTATGGATCCATTTCTTCCAAGAGAGTCTTTCGGGGACTCAGCTCGAGTGGTTCTATCAACTGAATGGAGCCAACATCCGTACCTGGGAAGACTTAGCCACTGCATTTTACAAACACTACCAGTATAATGCCGACCTCGCTCCCACGCGTACTCAGCTTCAGGGGATGTCTATGGGTACAGGCGAAGGCTTCAAAGAGTATGCTCAAAAATGGAGGGACCTTGCTGGAAGGGTACAACCACCTCTGACTAACCGCGAGCTCGTCGACATGTTCTTGGGGACCCTGTCTGGTCCATTCTTCAACCACCTAATTGGGAATTCTGCTGCTGGGTTTACAGATCTTGTCTTGACTGGGGAGAGAATCGAAGCTGGTATCAAGTCGGGGAAGATTCAAGAAACCGCACCTGCTGATGCTCAGAAAAAGCCCCACAGTGGGAAGAAGGAGTCCAATGCTATACATGGTAAAAGGGGTCGTCATGATGTAGGGGCAATCCAGATTTCTGATCCCACGCCCGTTCAACCAAGAAAGAGCAATAGGCGTAGGATAAAGCATCAAGATAGGAAGTATACTGACATCAACATGTCTTTGTCCCAGGCATTACAGCAATTGCTGAGGGCAAAACTGATCACACTAAAGGATCCTCCTCAAAATCCTGACACTTCCTCTCCCAAGTACAACCCGGGTGTGAGATGCGCCTACCATTCTGACAGTCCTGGACATGACACCGACGACTGTTGGACCTTGAAGAACAAGATCCAAGATTTGATTGACGCCAAGGAGGTCGAGTTTGAACACTGATCCTACACCGAATCATCGAGAATGTCTTTTGTTCATTCAAATGTTCAAGTTGTATTTTTCTTTGATTGTTCAAATATTTATTCATGTTAAACATTGTTATCACATTAATGCATCGCTTATGTCTATTTTGAATCAATATATTCGTATTCACTAAACGCAAATTATTTTCATATTTTTTCTAATGTCAACTCTCTTTAATTCTGAGCCTCTTGAGGGAGGATGACGAAAATGATACCGCAATCATTACAGTATGCTTTTGAACAGACCCCGCTGATGAGGTACATGCATTGTTTCAATCCCTAAACACTGGAGTTATAAGGATGATAAACCCTCGTCAACCCATCTGAGCCAAAGAAGTAGGAGTTTTTTATTTTCGAAAATTAAAACCCTTTATCATAACCCGGGGCAGGGTAGTCGTCTCAGTTGATCCCAGTGCATAACGAATGGCACCAAAGAGATCCTTACGGAAAAAAAACAGTGATGGTTCAGAACAACCATAAAGACAGGCAGTTGTTATAAAAAAAATCATCATAAACAAAAAGCCCAAAAAGTCAAAACCTATAAAAGGGACTTATGAAACTGGGGCATCCCGCTGACTATAATTCCGAAAAAGGAAACAGTTCAGGCAAAAAAGAAAGGGATAACAAAAATCAAGAAAGAGGTCTCACAAACCCTCAACAAAAAAAAGATGACTGCCTAGTCAGAATAAATCATCAATGTTTGAACCATCACCGGAAAATCAAAGCAAAGACTCGAACAAGGTCTAACGTAGGATCAACTGAGTTTAGGTTTGGAGAACATCACGAAGAGTGGGTGGGTACAAATAATTTGAGCCTTTATCCTTTGTTTCTTAAACCGTGAACCAGGCCACGTTGTAACCCGTAAAAGTCCTAGCTGAAGCATGGGTTAGTTCGAAAGCATACTGGGACGAAAGGTATCCTGACTCCTTAAGGCTACGGTAAATACAAAGTTGACATCATGTTTTACAAACATCCACATGTTTTATGAAAAAAGAATGCATTTTCAAAATCTTCAAGACAGACATAAGCTTTGCATTTTTAACATAACTTTGTTTGCATATGACTTTTTGTTTGAACAGCAGGGAACTTCGCACGATGAATACCTAGTGAACAAAAGCGCTTCCAATCAAGGGGCAGGACATGACTATTGTCCATTATCTGGGGCAATCCAATCAAGATTCGGAGAATCTTTCAAAATGCCAAAATAACTAGTGGCAAATCTCCGCCTGAGTCACTTAGGGCACTCCAACGACGAATCTTGCCTGATCAAACATCTTCTGGTGGCATGACAAAACACTACTGACAGGGGCATCTCCCTGCATTCTAAGAGCGTGGACATAGTCGAAAAGATACTACGCAAAATCAAAGACCCGCTAGGTTGACATACCTAGGCAAAAATAGGGCTTCCCGTCGAACCAAAAGGGTTTGGGCAAAATGAGGGATGAAATAAAAAAAACCTGTACACCCGGCAAGTCGAAAACCTGAAAAGGCGGCTTGGGCAAAAATGGGTATCCCGGTGGACTGAAAACCCGAAAGGGCGGTCCAGGCAAAAGTTAGGGATCAAAGCGTACGACTATGTCCCGCCATCTGTCTACCAGAAGAAGGTTTGTCCATCAACAACTATCAGCACCCCACAAGTGCCTCTCCCTTAGAAACAGGGGCAATAAAGAGTGGTCTAAGCAATCTGATTGTTCTATCCTCCAGGGTATCAAGGTAGGTTCCGTTGAAGAATATAACCAATACAGTTCAATACTTCCCCAGAAGAGTCCAATCCAGTTTCCCCAGGAAAGATGGAGTCCATATCCCCAAGCAGTAAGCTTACCCCCAGTAAATTTTGGAAGCTTGTCCCCTCGCAGAACACGAACACGTCGTCCGGCTTGATTTAAAGAGTTATTTCCTTAACAGGATATAACTGGGTTATCCTCAGCCAAAAGCCACGGAAAGAGCGTCCTCGACGAAGTCTTCTCACCCCAGCAAAGTCTATCAATACTTCCAGTATGACAAGGGTATCCCCAGCAAATTATCATCAACACTCAGCAAGGCATCCCTCTTCCCACAGAGTATTGCTTCCCAGCATGGTCGCGAGAGTATCTTTTCTCCCCGCAGAATTTTCCATTTGCCAAGTTTATTCCGCAACGGAGTCATCTTCTTCTACCGGTATTCTTGCAGTTATCATCCCCAGCGAAAGCAAAGTCTATTCTTCCACATCAGCCCAGGATACGACTTCCCGGCACCCGTCAAGGATTTACTTTCCTAGACGAAAAAAACATTCATAAAACGTCACATACATCATTATAGCATGCATAGACGCATCATATCACCCCAATCTCATTTATTTTTGAGAACATCTTAAGATCAGGCAATTCATGCATTATGACATTGCATACAACTAATTCGTTACTTTTTCAGGAAAGAACGATCAACAGATAAAAGTCTTTACCCGTTGAGGTAGTAATCGTCCCAGATTCCTTCATCATCCCGTTGAGGTAGTAATCGTCCCAGATTCCTTCATCATCCTGCTGAGGTAGTAATCGTCCCAGATTCCTTCATCATCCTGCTGAGGTAGTAATCGTCCCAGATTCCTTCATCATCCTGCTGAGGTAGTAATCGTCCCAGATTCCTTCATCATCCTGCTGAGGTAGTAATCGTCCCAGATTCCTTCATCATCCTGCTGAGGTAGTAATCGTCCCAGATTCCTTCATCATCCCGTTGAGGTAGTAATCGTCCCAGATTCCTTCATCATCCTGCTGAGGTAGTAATCGTCCCAGATTCCTTCATCATCCTGCTGAGGTAGTAATCGTCCCAGATTCCTTCATCATCCTGCTGAGGTAGTAATCGTCCCAGATTCCTTCATCATCCTGCTGAGGTAGTAATCGTCCCAGATTCCTTCATCATCCTGCTGAGGTAGTAATCGTCCCAGATTCCTTCATCATCCTGCTGAGGTAGTAATCGTCCCAGATTCCTTCATCATCCCGTTGAGGTAGTAATCGTCCCAGATTCCTTCATCATTCTACTGGAGTAGCAATCGTCTCAGATTCCTTCATCGTCCTGCTGAGGTAGTAATCATCCCAGATTCCTTCATCATATATTTGGAGTAGCAATCGTCTCAGATTCCTTCATCGTCCTGCTGAGGTAGTAATCGCCCCAGATTCCTTCATCATATATTTGGAGTAGCAATCGTCTCAGATTCCTTCATCGTCCTGCTGAGGTAGTAATCGTCCCAGATTCCTTCATCATATATTTGGAGTAGCAATCGTCTCAGATTCCTTCATCGTCCTGCTGAGGTAGTAATCGCCCCAGATTCCTTCATCATATATTTGGAGTAGCAATCGTCTCAGATTCCTTCATCGTCCTGCTGAGGTAGTAATCGTCCCAGATTCCTTCATCATATATTTGGAGTAGCAATTGTCTCAGATTCCTTCATCGTCCTGCTGAGGTAGTAATCGTCCCAGATTCCTTCATCATAGATTTGGAGTAGCAATCGTCTCAGATTCCTTCATCACATCCTTATAAAAAAAAAACCTCCTCTGGTTCAGCCAGATCGACCCTAAGATCTCCCTGATCCTTATCCCAGTAGAAGACACCCAAGATCTTTCTCAACGAGCGTGGTTGAAGTTAAAGTCACCCAAGATTTTTCTCAACGAGCGTTGTTGAAATTAAAATCACCCAAGATTTTTCTCAACGAGCGTTGTTGAAGTTAAAGTCACCCCAGATTTTTCTCAACGAGCGTTGTTGAAGTTAAAGTTACCCAAGGTTCTCTTACCATTCATGCTAAGGTAGCAACCATCCATAGTTCATTCATCATCTTTCGAAGCTCCAGACCCAGCTCCTGTAACCAGTCAGGACACATCTATACCAAGCATCTGAAAACCAGCTCCTGCAACATGTCAGGTACTCATTTTTCTTTTGCAGGTATGCAGGTTCTCGCTAAGGAATCTCTTACGCGATCAACATCCAGATGGCATCAATAAGCCCATCATCCTATTCACCAACCTCTAAATGGCATCTATAAGCCCATTCCATCATCACACTGCTACTATGTGAGCGCAAATTTCTGGGCACTCTAGTGTTCAATCATCTTCTACCCTCGGATTACGAAAGGCACGTCAGCCAATCTGCATCCTCAGGTCTAAGAGGATTGAACAGGGGCAACTGTTGTACCTCAAAATTTGCCCTCCCATATTTCTCAAAACATTTCAAGAAAATTCACAAGTCCAACCCGGCGTGTTATATTCAGGTGTTCTTTCGTCAAGATATCTCTGGTAACATATTCTCAAATTCAGGTTCGGCTCAAGAGTCAATTCTTTGAAGAAGGTATCCGAATGTGTGAGTTTTCTCGAAGAAATATGGTGAAAAAAGTGTGCTGAAAGTGCAGTTTTTACGCGCTAAAAAATTCATAACTTGAAGATCGTGACTCCTTTTGAACCCGTTCCGGTGGCCAAAATTCCATCTTGACATTATCTACGTTTTCATCTCTCACGGCTGGAAGCCAATTTCGATCAGAAGGTCTTCAAAAATGTGGATTTATCAAGTATTTTCGTGCAGAAATTTGTGACAGAAGTTTATTTGCGTCATGTTCAAAAATTCATAACTAATTCACCGTTTATCCGATTGAGTTGATTTTCGGACAGGAGTTAGTTCTCGATGCCGGCTACATTTTGTCTTCACATTTCAACTTCAAAAAATGCACTTAAGTCCCTGCGATTTAGCCTGGAAAGTGACGAATTCAAGTGAATATTGAAGGCCCAATTGCACATTCAAAGCCCATTTTCTTTACCCTAATTTCTATTATATAATCACTTTCTTTTCACACAAACCGAAAAAAAAAGAAAAAAGGAGAGAGAGAAAAAGAGAGAAAAAACTTAGCCACAACACTGTTAGAATATCAAACTCTTTCAAGAACCCTAAAACCTTGAAATCCTTATTACAAATCCCTCTCTCACTACAAGCAAGCCATCACAGTTATAAACCAATACCTCACTACTTCTTCAGTAATGATAAGGCTGGCTTGATCTCCATGATCCTAATCTTCCAGTAAGGCATAAAAGCATTCAGGTCACTAATCTTCCAGTAAGGGTAAGATTGATTTGATCTCCATGATCAAAAGGGTATAATCATTCATACATGCCATATTGTGCCTAAACATTAATATGTTGGTTTTATTTGAATTTTTATGATTTTATTTAATGTGTTCATGAGGTTCAACACTACAGATTTAGACAGGATTCCATGCAGGTTCATTAAGGAACGTTGAGGCCAAATGGCCAAAAGACCAGAAGCCAAATGGCCAAAACAGAACATTTTACACATGACACCAATACATGGCGAGGCAGACATTAAGCCAGAGATTAAGGGAATGTTGAAGCCAGAACACAAATGATCAAAAGCCAAAAGCCAAAAGCCAAAAGCCAAATGGCCAAAGTAGAACAACTTATGCATGAAACTCAATCCAATGGCCAAAGAATGCAGACCGTTCAAAAAAACCTCCCTTTGGGTCTGAATACCCCCATGGTTTGCTCAATTTTTAATTTTTATTTGTTTTTCCTTTTTATTCTTTTAATTGTTTTTTTAATTGTTTTCTTTTAATTCCATAAAATAATTTTCATAATAAATATAAAATACAGAAAAATCAAAAAAATGTTTATTTTTTAATATTAATTTCACTATTATTATTTTTGTAAATAAACTTTAAACAATTAATTAGATTAATTTAGGTTTCAAAACTTTAATATTTTTCTTATAAATTAAATATGTAGAAATTAGGGTTTTTAACTTTTTCATCATTTTTTTTAATAAATAATTCTCTCATCATTTTATTATTATTATTAATTACTAATTTATTTTGTAAATAAACATGTACATAAATTCTTTAGTAAATTAAGTTAAACTTTAACATTTTTCTCAAATAATTAAAAATAACTTAGAATTAGGGTTTCTTTTAATTTTAATTTTAATTTTCTTATTTCATAAATACAAAAAAAACCTAAAAAACACTTCTTTTATTTCAATAAATAATTAATTAATTTTTAATTTCATTTAATTTCTTTAAAGGGTCCAACGCCCTCGAACGTTCTATCTTTATTTCTTTCGCACATTTATTTTCTTTCAAATATTATGTAATTGCTCAAGCCATGTAACTCGGACATTTTATATTTCCCGCATTTTATTTCTTTATTTTATGTCAAATCGGGTCCTGGTTTAATTTGGCGATGTGGACCCGCGCCTTTGTAATAGTTTAGGAATTTTATCTTTCCGCACTTTTTAACTGTTAAATAAATGCATGCAAGAATGAATGACAAAAATAAAAACAAAACGTTAGATCACCAATAACCTGACAAGACAAAAATAAATGAATCTGACACACAAATCACACACCACCCCTAGGGTACGCCTCACTGTTGCCTTGCCTCGAAAGGTGATCGTCGAGTAGAGGATGTCTTAGTAAGTCCTCATGATCCGGGAACCTGGCATGAGGGTAGCTTCTAAGGTGTCTTCCCATTGCTCTGGTGATCACCATGTCCCGAACCTCGAATTGACCCGAACACCTCCAACAGTGGTGCTACCTACCTCTCAATGGTGGGATGGCACTACTTTAAAGGACATTTACACAGACGAATTCCTTAGGGTAGGTAGGTTCTCGAGGATACTTGCTCTAATTTCAAACGAAAAAATACTTTTCACACCAACACTTTTCAAAAGCTTTCAAAGCAAATTTTTCAAACACTCTGACGTACGAGTCGAACTGAATTTTTCAAAGAAACTTTTTTAAACCCCCATTGAAAAGCAAACAAACAATTTTTGAAAACACATTGAGCAAGTATCTAAGAGCCCATGGATAACCATGGATAGAAAGGGTGCTAACACCTTCCCTTTCTATAACCTACCTCCCGAACCGAGAGCAATCTCTTTAAGGAATTTTTCTGTGCTTTTGTCCTTTCCATTTGGAGAAAATAAAAGACGGTGGCGACTCTTGCTTCCGCGACATTCTCGCGAACCAGCGTTAAAAAGTCAGTTCCAGATCCACCGATCACAGAACTGGCGACTCTGCTGGGGACTTAACTTAAAGTGAGGTGTACCTTAGGGTTAGTTCATAACTGTGTTTTCAATTGCTTTCCTTGTTTGCTTTAAATTGTGGGACTGTCTTGGGAGTTCTATAGATCCTAACCCGGATCTGGGGATACCTTCTTAGAAAGTAGCAACAAGGCTGTGAGGGAACTGTGCGGGGTATACCGACATGGTTGAAACAGTCTGCTACGTTGATGTGGCACTTTGGTGTGTACCGGTAACCCTTGAGTTCAGTCAAGGAGAGTACGGGGCCTCCGCGTGGTGTCGTGAAGCATCAACAGACCTTAGGAACCTTAATTGAACTATCTTGGCCTCTTTAGGGTAGTGAGATAACTGACTTTGGTGCAGTCCGAGGTTGGTTGATACTCGATACTACACTCAATTGAGGGTTGCTTTCCTGGAATATTTCGGTCGCCAGTTCAGTGGCTAAATCGAAACGATGAACAATGAAAGCAATCCCGTGATATTGGGACCCTTAGAACCCGGTTACTTCTAATAGGACAGGTTGAGCCCACCAACTTCAAGAGGGTACTACCCAGACCTCATGCTGGCCTAAACTCTAAGGGCACTTTTGTGTGACTTGTGTGCCTTTGTACTTGCCTACTTGCATGCTTGTTATCTGGCGCTTGATTTTCTCGCAGGTTTTGTTTGTATTCCTGAATTAGGACTCATAACAAGGTTTACCAGGTTTTCTCGCAGGTTTTGTTTGTAGTCCTTAATTAGGACTCATAACAGGGTTTACCAAGATTTCTTGCAGGGTTTGTTTATAGTCCTTAATGGGGACTCATAACAGGGTTTACCTACGTCACCCCATGCATAGCATGACATCATACCATCATACCATTGCATACATCCTAACCCATTTCAAGGATCTCAAGGGCTTGTGATGCAGGTCATGGTGAATCAATGATCCCAGCAAGGGGCAAAGAGGATTTATTTTCCTCTAGCCAAGGTTGTCAGAGGCTATGACCCACTTGATATGGTGAGCTCTGACTCTTGAAGAAGGTTCCCTTAACCAAGGTTGTTCAGAAATCAAAACCAGACATGATGACTAAAGTCAGGGGCTATGACCCACTGGATATGGTGAGCCTTTGACCCTTGAAGAAGGACTCTCAACAACATGGAGTACCTTCAATCAAGTTACCGGTTTTCAACTCTAACAAGTTTCTCTGTTTACCCCGCGAGGTCCTTGAAATCATTGCATGCATGTCATACATATCATTGCATAACAGGTACCCTTTCTCTGCAGGTTACTTACCTTCTTCGCTGTTTATTTCAGCCGATCGTCATGAATCCTGAATCATCAACGGAGCAGTCTATCAAGGCCCTCCAAGCTCAGAATGCCCAATTCCAAGGGCTAATCATGAACTTGACCCAGGGGCAGCAAGATCTGAAGGCTCTGCTCTTGAAGAAGGAAAAGAAAAAGAAGAGGACTGTCTTGTTCAGCCCTAGACGCAGATCTGGGAACACCCTGCAGGACCAAGCTGAGAGGACAACTCCATCTGTGGGGAAAAATAGTCATCAAGAAGAAAGGATTCCCAGCCCAGTGGTCTCCGATAATGAGACAGATTTCAACGATGAACAGTACCCTCCGGCTGAGGACAGGTACAAACAGTTGGAAGACCGGCTCAGTGCTATGGAGATACAAAAGGTGCCTGGCCTGGACTTCGAGGATCTAGGTCTGTCTTCTGGGGTAGTGATCCCGCGCAAATTCAAGGTACCTGCCTTTGCTAAATACGATGGGGCATCCTGTCCTAAGTTGCATCTCAGGGCTTATACAAGGAGGATCCAGCCCTATACAGCTGACAAAAACTTATGGATCCATTTCTTCCAAGAGAGTCTTTCGGGGACTCAGCTCGAGTGGTTCTATCAACTGAATGGAGCCAACATCCGTACCTGGGAAGACTTAGCCACTGCATTTTACAAACACTACCAGTATAATGCCGACCTCGCTCCCACGCGTACTCAGCTTCAGGGGATGTCTATGGGTACAGGCGAAGGCTTCAAAGAGTATGCTCAAAAATGGAGGGACCTTGCTGGAAGGGTACAACCACCTCTGACTAACCGCGAGCTCGTCGACATGTTCTTGGGGACCCTGTCTGGTCCATTCTTCAACCACCTAATTGGGAATTCTGCTGCTGGGTTTACAGATCTTGTCTTGACTGGGGAGAGAATCGAAGCTGGTATCAAGTCGGGGAAGATTCAAGAAACCGCACCTGCTGATGCTCAGAAAAAGCCCCACAGTGGGAAGAAGGAGTCCAATGCTATACATGGTAAAAGGGGTCGTCATGATGTAGGGGCAATCCAGATTTCTGATCCCACGCCCGTTCAACCAAGAAAGAGCAATAGGCGTAGGATAAAGCATCAAGATAGGAAGTATACTGACATCAACATGTCTTTGTCCCAGGCATTACAGCAATTGCTGAGGGCAAAACTGATCACACTAAAGGATCCTCCTCAAAATCCTGACACTTCCTCTCCCAAGTACAACCCGGGTGTGAGATGCACCTACCATTCTGACAGTCCTGGACATGACACCGACGACTGTTGGACCTTGAAGAACAAGATCCAAGATTTGATTGACGCCAAGGAGGTCGAGTTTGAACACTGATCCTACACCGAATCATCGAGAATGTCTTTTGTTCATTCAAATGTTCAAGTTGTATTTTTCTTTGATTGTTCAAATATTTATTCATGTTAAACATTGTTATCACATTAATGCATCGCTTATGTCTATTTTGAATCAATATATTCGTATTCACTAAACGCAAATTATTTTCATATTTTTTCTAATGTCAACTCTCTTTAATTCTGAGCCTCTTGAGGGAGGATGACGAAAATGATACCGCAATCATTACAGTATGCTTTTGAACAGACCCCGCTGATGAGGTACATGCATTGTTTCAATCCCTAAACACTGGAGTTATAAGGATGATAAACCCTCGTCAACCCATCTGAGCCAAAGAAGTAGGAGTTTTTTATTTTCGAAAATTAAAACCCTTTATCATAACCCGGGGCAGGGTAGTCGTCTCAGTTGATCCCAGTGCATAACGAATGGCACCAAAGAGATCCTTACGAAAAAAAACAGTGATGGTTCAGAACAACCATAAAGACAAGCAGTTGTTATAAAAAAAATCATCATAAACAAAAAGCCCAAAAAGTCAAAACCTATAAAAGGGACTTATGAAACTGGGGCATCCCGCTGACTATAATTCCGAAAAAGGAAACAGTTCAGGCAAAAAAGAAAGGGATAACAAAAATCAAGAAAGAGGTCTCACAAACCCTCAACAAAAAAAAGATGACTGCCTAGTCAGAATAAATCATCAATGTTTGAACCATCACCGGAAAATCAAAGCAAAGACTCGAACAAGGTCTAACGTAGGATCAACTGAGTTTAGGTTTGGAGAACATCACGAAGAGTGGGTGGGTACAAATAATTTGAGCCTTTATCCTTTGTTTCTTAAACCGTGAACCAGGCCACGTTGTAACCCGTAAAAGTCCTAGCTGAAGCATGGGTTAGTTCGAAAGCATACTGGGACGAAAGGTATCCTGACTCCTTAAGGCTACGGTAAATACAAAGTTGACATCATGTTTTACAAACATCCACATGTTTTATGAAAAAAGAATGCATTTTCAAAATCTTCAAGACAGACATAAGCTTTGCATTTTTAACATAACTTTGTTTGCATATGACTTTTTGTTTGAACAGCAGGGAACTTCGCACGATGAATACCTAGTGAACAAAAGCGCTTCCAATCAAGGGGCAGGACATGACTATTGTCCATTATCTGGGGCAATCCAATCAAGATTCGGAGAATCTTTCAAAATGCCAAAATAACCAGTGGCAAATCTCCGCCTGAGTCACTTAGGGCACTCCAACGACGAATCTTGCCTGATCAAACATCTTCTGGTGGCATGACAAAACACTACTGACAGGGGCATCTCCCTGCATTCTAAGAGCGTGGACATAGTCGAAAAGATACTACGCAAAATCAAAGACCCGCTAGGTTGACATACCTAGGCAAAAATAGGGCTTCCCGTCGAACCAAAAGGGTTTGGGCAAAATGAGGGATGAAATAAAAAAAACCTGTACACCCGGCAAGTCGAAAACCTGAAAAGGCGGCTTGGGCAAAAATGGGTATCCCGGTGGACTGAAAACCCGAAAGGGCGGTCCAGGCAAAAGTTAGGGATCAAAGCGTACGACTATGTCCCGCCATCTGTCTACCAGAAGAAGGTTTGTCCATCAACAACTATCAGCACCCCACAAGTGCCTCTCCCTTAGAAACAGGGGCAATAAAGAGTGGTCTAAGCAATCTGATTGTTCTATCCTCCAGGGTATCAAGGTAGGTTCCGTTGAAGAATATAACCAATACAGTTCAATACTTCCCCAGAAGAGTCCAATCCAGTTTCCCCAGGAAAGATGGAGTCCATATCCCCAAGCAGTAAGCTTACCCCCAGTAAATTTTGGAAGCTTGTCCCCTCGCAGAACACGAACACGTCGTCCGGCTTGATTTAAAGAGTTATTTCCTTAACAGGATATAACTGGGTTATCCTCAGCCAAAAGCCACGGAAAGAGCGTCCTCGACGAAGTCTTCTCACCCCAGCAAAGTCTATCAATACTTCCAGTATGACAAGGGTATCCCCAGCAAATTATCATCAACACTCAGCAAGGCATCCCTCTTCCCACAGAGTATTGCTTCCCAGCATGGTCGCGAGAGTATCTTTTCTCCCCGCAGAATTTTCCATTTGCCAAGTTTATTCCGCAACGGAGTCATCTTCTTCTACCGGTATTCTTGCAGTTATCATCCCCAGCGAAAGCAAAGTCTATTCTTCCACATCAGCCCAGGATACGACTTCCCGGCACCCGTCAAGGATTTACTTTCCTAGACGAAAAAAACATTCATAAAACGTCACATACATCATTATAGCATGCATAGACGCATCATATCACCCCAATCTCATTTATTTTTGAGAACATCTTAAGATCAGGCAATTCATGCATTATGACATTGCATACAACTAATTCGTTACTTTTTCAGGAAAGAACGATCAACAGATAAAAGTCTTTACCCGTTGAGGTAGTAATCGTCCCAGATTCCTTCATCATCCCGTTGAGGTAGTAATCGTCCCAGATTCCTTCATCATCCTGCTGAGGTAGTAATCGTCCCAGATTCCTTCATCATCCTGCTGAGGTAGTAATCGTCCCAGATTCCTTCATCATCCTGCTGAGGTAGTAATCGTCCCAGATTCCTTCATCATCCTGCTGAGGTAGTAATCGTCCCAGATTCCTTTATCATCCTGCTGAGGTAGTAATCGTCCCAGATTCCTTCATCATCCCGTTGAGGTAGTAATCGTCCCAGATTCCTTCATCATCCTGCTGAGGTAGTAATCGTCCCAGATTCCTTCATCATCCTGCTGAGGTAGTAATCGTCCCAGATTCCTTCATCATCCTGCTGAGGTAGTAATCGTCCCAGATTCCTTCATCATCCTGCTGAGGTAGTAATCGTCCCAGATTCCTTCATCATCCTGCTGAGGTAGTAATCGTCCCAGATTCCTTCATCATCCTGCTGAGGTAGTAATCGTCCCAGATTCCTTCATCATCCCGTTGAGGTAGTAATCGTCCCAGATTCCTTCATCATTCTACTGGAGTAGCAATCGTCTCAGATTCCTTCATCGTCCTGCTGAGGTAGTAATCATCCCAGATTCCTTCATCATATATTTGGAGTAGCAATCGTCTCAGATTCCTTCATCGTCCTGCTGAGGTAGTAATCTCCCCAGATTCCTTCATCATATATTTGGAGTAGCAATCGTCTCAGATTCCTTCATCGTCCTGCTGAGGTAGTAATCGTCCCAGATTCCTTCATCATATATTTGGAGTAGCAATCGTCTCAGATTCCTTCATCGTCCTGCTGAGGTAGTAATCGCCCCAGATTCCTTCATCATATATTTGGAGTAGCAATCGTCTCAGATTCCTTCATCGTCCTGCTGAGGTAGTAACTGTTGTACCCCAAAATTTGCCCTCCCATATTTCTCAAAACATTTCAAGAAAATTCACAAGTCCAACCCGGCGTGTTATATTCAGGTGTTCTTTCGTCAAGATATCTCTGGTAACATATTCTCAAATTCAGGTTCGGCTCAAGAGTCAATTCTTTGAAGAAGGTATCCGAATGTGTGAGTTTTCTCGAAGAAATATGGTGAAAAAAGTGTGCTGAAAGTGCAGTTTTTACGCGCTAAAAAATTCATAACTTGAAGATCGTGACTCCTTTTGAACCCGTTCCGGTGGCCAAAATTCCATCTTGACATTATCTACGTTTTCATCTCTCACGGCTGGAAGCCAATTTCGATCAGAAGGTCTTCAAAAATGTGGATTTATCAAGTATTTTCGTGCAGAAATTTGTGACAGAAGTTTATTTGCGTCATGTTCAAAAATTCATAACTAATTCACCGTTTATCCGATTGAGTTGATTTTCGGACAGGAGTTAGTTCTCGATGCCGGCTACATTTTGTCTTCACATTTCAACTTCAAAAAATGCACTTAAGTCCCTGCGATTTAGCCTGGAAAGTGACGAATTCAAGTGAATATTGAAGGCCCAATTGCACATTCAAAGCCCATTTTCTTTACCCTAATTTCTATTATATAATCACTTTCTTTTCACACAAACCGAAAAAAAAAGAAAAAAGGAGAGAGAGAAAAAGAGAGAAAAAACTTAGCCACAACACTGTTAGAATATCAAACTCTTTCAAGAACCCTAAAACCTTGAAATCCTTATTACAAATCCCTCTCTCACTACAAGCAAGCCATCACAGTTATAAACCAATACCTCACTACTTCTTCAGTAATGATAAGGCTGGCTTGATCTCCATGATCCTAATCTTCCAGTAAGGCATAAAAGCATTCAGGTCACTAATCTTCCAGTAAGGGTAAGATTGATTTGATCTCCATGATCAAAAGGGTATAATCATTCATACATGCCATATTGTGCCTAAACATTAATATGTTGGTTTTATTTGAATTTTTATGATTTTATTTAATGTGTTCATGAGGTTCAACACTACAGATTTAGACAGGATTCCATGCAGGTTCATTAAGGAACGTTGAGGCCAAATGGCCAAAAGACCAGAAGCCAAATGGCCAAAACAGAACATTTTACACATGACACCAATACATGGCGAGGCAGACATTAAGCCAGAGATTAAGGGAATGTTGAAGCCAGAACACAAATGATCAAAAGCCAAAAGCCAAAAGCCAAAAGCCAAATGGCCAAAGTAGAACAACTTATGCATGAAACTCAATCCAATGGCCAAAGAATGCAGACCGTTCAAAAAAACCTCCCTTTGGGTCTGAATACCCCCATGGTTTGCTCAATTTTTAATTTTTATTTGTTTTTCCTTTTTATTCTTTTAATTGTTTTTTTAATTGTTTTCTTTTAATTCCATAAAATAATTTTCATAATAAATATAAAATACAGAAAAATCAAAAAAATGTTTATTTTATTAATATTAATTTCACTATTATTATTTTTGTAAATAAACTTTAAACAATTAATTAGATTAATTTAGGTTTCAAAACTTTAATATTTTTCTTAATAAATTAAATATGTAGAAATTAGGGTTTTTAACTTTTTCATCATTTTTTTTAATAAATAATTCTCTCATCATTATTATTATTATTAATTACTAATTTATTTTGTAAATAAACATGTACATAAATTCTTTAGTAAATTAAGTTAAACTTTAACATTTTTCTCAAATAATTAAAAATAACTTAGAATTAGGGTTTCTTTTAATTTTAATTTTAATTTTCTTATTTCATAAATACAAAAAAAACCTAAAAAACACTTCTTTTATTTCAATAAATAATTAATTAATTTTTAATTTCATTTAATTTCTTTAAAGGGTCCAACGCCCTCGAACGTTCTATTTTTATTTCTTTCGCACATTTATTTTCTTTCAAATATTATGTAATTGCTCAAGCCATGTAACTCGGACATTTTATATTTCCCGCATTTTATTTCTTTATTTTATGTCAAATCGGGTCCTGGTTTAATTTGGCGATGTGGACCCGCGCCTTTGTAATAGTTTAGGAATTTTATCTTTCCGCACTTTTTAACTGTTAAATAAATGCATGCAAGAATGAATGACAAAAATAAAAACAAAACGTTAGATCACCAATAACCTGACAAGACAAAAATAAATGAATCTGACACACAAATCACACACCACCCCTAGGGTACGCCTCACTGTTGCCTTGCCTCGAAAGGTGATCGTCGAGTAGAGGATGTCTTAGTAAGTCCTCATGATCCGGGAACCTGGCATGAGGGTAGCTTCTAAGGTGTCTTCCCATTGCTCTGGTGATCACCATGTCCCGAACCTCGAATTGACCCGAACACCTCCAACAGTGGTGCTACCTACCTCTCAATGGTGGGATGGCACTACTTTAAAGGACATTTACACAGACGAATTCCTTAGGGTAGGTAGGTTCTCGAGGATACTTGCTCTAATTTCAAACGAAAAAATACTTTTCACACCAACACTTTTCAAAAGCTTTCAAAGCAAATTTTTCAAACACTCTGACGTACGAGTCGAACTGAATTTTTCAAAGAAACTTTTTTAAACCCCCATTGAAAAGCAAACAAACAATTTTTGAAAACACATTGAGCAAGTATCTAAGAGCCCATGGATAACCATGGATAGAAAGGGTGCTAACACCTTCCCTTTCTATAACCTACCTCCCGAACCGAGAGCAATCTCTTTAAGGAATTTTTCTGTGCTTTTGTCCTTTCCATTTGGAGAAAATAAAAGACGGTGGCGACTCTTGCTTCCGCGACATTCTCGCGAACCAGCGTTAAAAAGTCAGTTCCAGATCCACCGATCACAACGACCTTCCTCACCCCGTCAATGCAAACATAGTGAAAAAATACTACGCATAATTAAAGACCCGCTAGGTTGACTGGCCTAGGCAAAAATAAGGGCTTCCCAGCAAACCAAAAGGGTTCGGGCAAAAATAAGGGATGAAAATGAAAAAAAACTGTACACCCGGCAAGTCGAAAACCTAAAAAGGCGGCTTGGGCAAAAAAAGGTATCCCAGTGGACCGAAAACCCGAAAGGGCGGTCTAGGCAAAAATTAGGGATCAAAGCGTAACACTATGTCTCATTGGATCATCTTGCAACCAGACTTCGGTATCAACTATCAAGCTCGGACGACACTAATTAATCTGATCTACCTTCAACCAAGTAGCAAAGTGATGAGACGCTCGAAGATATAAAGGCAATAGCAGAGTTGGAACCCAGTGGGATTGTTTCACATAGGTGTTTTTATTTCTTTTTCACAAAATGTATAATTCCCTCGGCGGCGTTCTCTTACTAGGACGTCAGCCTCTTGTACAAAACGCCTATTACTGGCTAACTTCGAAAATTAATACGATTCATTTTCACAAAGAAATTTCAAACTTGTGTTTTCTTTTTCTGTTTTGTTTTGCAAGAGCGTCCAATGATTCATTTTTGATATATGCATTTGACAATAACTGCTGCTCATAAATATTTACATGTGAAACAAAAGACGATTACTCGTAATTCCAGGAACAGGGGTGTTGTACCCCAAAATTTACCCTCGCGTTTTTCCTCAAGAAATCACAGCTTCAGGCGTTTCCTGATTTTTCAAACTGGCTCAAACAGACTTTTCTCGTCAGTCAGACAAAATTAAGGCGTTCATTGATTTTCATGGCTTTAGAACAGTTCTTACAGTTGCTTAGGGTTTTGGTTGATTTTGGCTCAACTTTGATCAGGAGAATGTTTCTTTGGCATTTAACCAGGAATTAGGGTTTTTATGTGCGGTTCTTCAGAAAGATTTAATTCTACAGTGTTTGTCAAGCTATTCTGAAACGTGGATTGAAACATTTGGTTTAAACTCGTAGGGTTTGACTAAATCAATGAAAAGAGACACTGGGATTGAATTTGCATTTGCTGGATTTAATCAGTGAAAAGGGGCAGATGGACGTTTTGTTTAATTAACTGTCGTTTGGTTTGAAATTATACGTTGCTTTGGATAATTGGAGCGCCAGGTTTGTCATAAAATCACATTGTTTATTTAATTGTTTATTATTCTGAGTTTAAATGATTGCAATTTATTTTCAATTATTATAACTTAAAGAGTTATAAATAATAAAGTAAACAATTAAAAAAAAAAGAATTAATTGGATGAAAGGAATTTTTATTTCATTTTTAAATATTTGTTACAATTGTTATTTAAATACGAGTATTCATTTACAAAGTATTTATAATAATGATATTACATTTATTCAAATTTAAATAAAAAAAACTATCCTAATATTCTTCTAAGTCTTCAAATTCTTCATCCTCCATCTTTTGCTATTCCTCTCCATTTAATTTTTATCTGCAAAGGAAAGAAAAAGAAGTCAGAAGCAGATAAATATTAAAAAAAAAAAGCAGACAATTAAAGTTTGGGTTCATCATTAAGGGCAACTGACTGGAATCCGTTAGCCCTCTCTGCAAATCGCGGGATTTCTCCCGGTTCACAAAGAGGGATGAATATTTTCTTGCTAACTTGAAATGCACAAAATTGAGAACTGCATAATTCAAAGCAAGACAGTATGAGCAAGTACAAAATCCAAACTGAACCATAAAGTTCCAAGTTCAAAACTAAGTCCAAAGTCAACTAGAATTGCCCAAAGCCAAAGATATCCAAAGACTGTCCAAAGATATCAGATATCAAAGTATCAAAAGGTACAAGATGCAGCACAAAGCAGAAAAGAAGACAAAATATGCAGAGTTAAACTACTATTTGCAAACAAGGTTTCGTTTCATCATTTCCCAAGCAGCTGCCCTTTCAGATTTAAGTACTAACATAAACATTGTTTAATGTTTTAAAATTGTACTGGAGAGAGAAAAAGAGAGAAAAGAAATAGGCTTACAGGTTTTGGCTTTAGGCAAGAAAATATAGAAAACAAAACTGCAATAAAACAGTGAGGCTGAAGGCTAAAAGAAGGATGTATCAGTGCTATCCAAAAATAGACAGAACATATACAGCAAAAGTAATCACAAAAAAATGAAATTCTAAAACCTTGCAAATTTGCCCATCAGCTTGACCAAGAAAAGATACCAAACCTGAGACATTCAAAAATCATAGGCGCCAAAGAACCTAAAGGGATATACAAAAACATCCCAAAGGCATCAAACCAGAAAAAAAATATACAAAGTTGCCTCCACAAGCCTGAGCACAAAAAAGCGCATAACTTGTCTAAGCCCTCAAGTTTAAGAACCTGCATTAACCAAGCTCATAACATACCTTAAACCTGCATAAGCCAAGCATACCAAAGAACAAAAACAAAACCAGTATATCCAAACATCAAAGCCAAGCTTCAAACTGGTAAGCCTAAGACTGCCCTTTCAAGCTCAATGTCCTAAAAGCACAAACCTGCTTGAAGCTTAAAAAACAAGTTCAAAAACCAGAACCTGTCCAAGCCTAAACTGATAAACCAATAACCTGTAAACCTTTCAATCAGAACCAGTAAACCTGCATCAAAAAACTCAAACAGAAAACCATCCATAAACCTGTGAACAACATAAGCCTTACAAACCTACTCCAAACAACCAACCTTTTCAACACAAGCCTGGTCAGATCAAGGCAACCCATCAAGGCCCTCAGAAAAGTTTCATCATTGGGCCATCCAATAGCAGACACAACAACTCAACCATCAAAGCATACAACAGGCCTCAGAGAAATCTCTTCATAGGCAAGCATTTCAAGGCAAGCGTTCAAGGCAACGAAGACCCTCAGAACTCAAAGAGCTCATCATTGGGTAACCAACAAAATAAAATCATCATCTCAAAATCCCTAAGCATATCAAGCTAGGCAACAGAAGCAAAGTAAAGAGAGAAGAGAAAAAGAAGCGTATCAATAATCAAACATCTCAGACAAGTCATCATTGAAGGCAGGTGAGGCTAACAAGAGAAGAAGAAGAAAAGCACTCAAAAGCACAGAAGCAGGCGTACGAGGCAAACAAAGAAGAGAAAAGTATATCAAAGAGGTTCTCAGGTCATAATCATCATCAAACCTGAAGAGGCAATACAAGATACCAAGGCTCGCGCGTCCACAAGCCACCGCGTCACTGCTCTCCTCGCCATCAAGCCGCCGTAACACCTCCGATCCCATCCTCATTCCTCCTCTGCCTCCTCCAAAAGGTAGTGCTCTTCTTTTCCCTTTTTTTTAAAAAAACACCATATGAATCACAATACATAAGATGCTGAATCAATGAACGAAAAGTGAAAAAAAACATGCAAGTTTGAAACCCTAACGCGTTTGAAAAATGGAACCATTACCGTTATACCACGTCACTGGTTAAACCACTAGAGGGAGGAGGATGAGCGTTGGCATTGGTGGCTAGGGCAAGAAGATCACAGTTCTGAATCCATGGCGAAAAGATGAAGCAAAAACGATGAGCAACGACGCTGTAACCCTAGGCATTTCCCTTTCTGAAGCAATTCTCACAACCCTAAAAACTTTGTTTCAAATAAATTGGGCCTAACCCGTTCAAATGCTAAGCCCAAAGCATGTTCCTGATCACACCCCCCATCCTGCTTCTGAATACTCTTGGTTTGGGCCCTAAAAAAATCAAAGGCCCATTCAAATCTCCAAACCCTTTTTGGAATTTAAAACCTATTTTATTTTCTTTTGTTAATAAATTAATATGACTTTTTTTTTACATCAAATTTTTTAATAATACTTTTTATAACATAATTCTAATTTTGAACACAATATATTTTTCCTCAAACTTAAAACATTTTCTTTCAATTAAAATTCTTGTATAAATATATATATTAATACTAATTACTAATATATAAGAAATAAAACTTAAAATATTTTTATTTGTACATTAATACATTAATACATAAAATACATAAAAATACATTATTTAAAAACACTTTTTATTTTATTTTATTAAAACTTATTTTGATTTATACATAAATTCTCTTTAAGTTAATACAATTTCTTAGAAATAATTTGTACATAATCAATTAAAATACATTTTTTAATATACATAATATAATTAAAACTTAAAACATTTTCCTTTCTTTTAATTAAAATACTTGTTTTTGTACATATCAAACAAAGATATAAAAATACAAATTTAAATCAAAAGCGGATAACAATACTTGATAAATAAACGATATTTAATTTTCTTATTAAATTCACATTTTGCAACTTGTAAACAATTCTCATACATGTACACTTACACAATACATTTTACATTTGATGCATTATACATCTGTTATACTTTACTATACCTTGATTATATTTGATCGCGATTCGATTTGGTTGTAATTATTTAAGTCTCATCCCCATTTGTGAATTTGTACCCCCACTCCCGGATACCATTGTAATAGCGTAGACTTTAAAATTCCCGCAATTTACCGCTTTCGAATTATACCATGGTTAGACCTAGGGTTTGCATGTACATAAAATCGAACGCTAGATAACCTAATACAAAGACAAATGCATGAAATCAATACACGATCACACTTGCACCCCCTAGGGTGATCCCACATGTTGCCTTCCAAAATGGGCCATGCTTGCACGTCGAGTTTCTTTGGCAAAACGAATTCAAACGATCATAAGTCCCTCGATGACGCTTTCGAAAGTCGCTTATCAAAATGATCAAGTCCCTTCAAGCGAAATTGCCAAAGACACTTGGCACCATTGCATTCATGGTCCATACGATGACCCGTGCCCGCCCCGTTTAACTTCCTAAACGCAAGATTGTCCACCAAATTCAATGGTGGAACAAAATTGTTAAAAGGGGTTGAAAACATAGAGAAAACCTTTGAGTACAATAGGGGTAGACAAAACTCTTAGTTACTTGAGATCAACTTGCAAAAACACTTGCCTCCTTTTCAAAAACCACACTTCATACACACTTTCAAACAAACTTCCAAAAACATTTTGAAACATCTTTTCGAAAAGATACACACTTTTGTAAAACACTCAAACACGAGTCAATTACATTGGTTGCCGAAACAAAGGCATCTATTTCAAAAACATTTTCAAAACACACACATACACCACAATTTTAAGCAATCAAGGCAAGTGATCTAAAAACCAAGTAACTAAGAGCCCATGGATAACCATGGATGAAAAGGGTGCTAATACCTTCCCTTTTCATAATCTACCCCCCGAACCCACGAAATATCTCAAAAGGTTTTTCCTGTGCTTTTTAACCTTTCCTTTAGGATAAAATAAAAAGTCGGTGGCGACTCTTGCTCAACCGAACAAGTGCGAATACAAACGCAAAACTCAAGTCAGTTCTCCCACCGTATCACAGAACTGGCAACTCTGTTGGGGATGTTCAATAAAAAGTGGGGTTACCTTAGGGTTTAGATCACCTTTGTTTTCAATTGGTTGCTTTGTTTGCTTTTACATTTATGGGCTTTGCATCAGAGTTTCATAGATCCTAACCCGGATCTAGGGAATACCCTTTTAGGTAGCATAATCTGTGAGAGACCTGTCCGGCGTAGACCGACATGGGTGAAGCAGTGGCTACGTTGGTGTGGCACCTTAGTCTGTACCAATATCCCTTGTGTTGCAACGAGGAGAATATGGGTCTTCTAAGGAGTCATTAAACACCAACCGACCTTAGAACACTAAATTGACCAAACTTGGCCATAGAACAGTGGCAGTATGCTACACTCATTGAGGCTAAACTCTCGCGATGGTTCTGGCTACAAGAAAAGATTGCGATGCTGGAGTTATGACCGATTGAGGGTAGTCAAGGATTTGAGATCCTCTAGAACCCGGTTACTTTTGATAGGACAGGTTTTAACCAACGAAACTAAAAGAGGGTAATTCCTAAACTACATGCTGGCCTAAAACCTAAGGGTTGTCTTGTGTGACTTGTGTGCCTTATCATTGTGAATACTTGTGGTGTGTTTCATCATAGCATCATACCATTACATGCATCCTGTATAAGGACTGACCCATTTCAAAGACAAGAGGGTTTCATCTTTGCTCTGTTTTGTAGGACATCATGATGCCCGTGCGTAGGAATACTATCCGGCTCAACTTTGTTCAACCACCAACTTTGCTCAAGGAATTGGTTGGTAGGATTCCAAACACTACTTCCTTCATCAAGAGGCATGGTTCTCTCCTCGGTTTGATCACTTCAAAGTGGGACCAACAACTGATAAGTGTCCTGACCCAGTTTTATGATCCCCTGTATCATTGCTTCACCTTTCAAGACTTCCAGCTGGTCCCTACCCTGGAAGAATTCTCTGACTTGCTTGGTATCCCTGTTTTGGAGCAAACTCCATTCACTGGTTGGGAGAAGACTCTTAGGCCTGAAGAGATTGCTGCAGTCCTGCCCTTGACCAAAGAGGAGGTAATGGCTAACTGGGAAACTAGAAGTGGAGTTAAGGGCTTTTTGGTTAAGTTTCTGGTTGGCAAAGCTAATGATTTTTGGAATGACTTAGACTTCAAGGCGTACGAAGACATTCTGGCTCTTTTGATCTATGGTCTAGTGTTGTTTCCGAATCCTGACACCCTTATCAGTATCTATGCCATAAGGATCTTCATGTCTCGGAATCCTGTACCCACTCTTTTGGGTGATATCCTGCAACAACTCTATGCTCGTACTGCCCGAAGATGGGGAACTCCGTGGTGTTGTGCTCCTTTTCTAGTGAGGTGGTTTATTTCGCACCTTCCTAAGTTCGTGCTGAAGAATGAAGAAGGAAAGGGTTGGGCTCATAGGTTAATGTCTCTCACTGATAACGACATCACTTGGACTCTCAGAGGTTTGGATGAGGTAGCTGTTATTGATCGTTGCGGAGAATACCCTAATGTTCCCTTGATCGGCACTCAGGGAGGAATTTCTTATAATCCATGTTTAGCTCTCCATCAGTTTGGAAGAGCTAGAAGAGCGGGGCCTCATGAGATGTTGGTTCCTCACTTCCATTTTGAATTTCAGGTAGACAGTGACGAACTATGCTATGGATTCATTAAGGCTTGGGGCAGAATTCACAAAGCTGACCCACATGAGTTGGGACCAAAGACTTCTCTACCAATGGAACCCTATTGCAGATGGGTCCGCATCCGTGCTCAGAAGTTAGGTATGTCGTATGAAGCTGTCAGACCTGTCATTCTTGAATCTCTTGGTGAAGAAGGAGTGCCTCCAACTGTCCTCCCTCCTCAGATACCCGCTGATGTTGATACACTGAAGAGATCTTGGGCGCAGCTAAAGGAAGAACGGGATTTTTATCGGGAAAAGTTCAACGAACAGGAACGGAAGATCCAGAAGCTGACTAAGCAATTGGAGGAAGAGCGGACCCTGAATGACTATATCCGCACTGAGAAGAGGAGGCCATGGGAGCACTGATGGGCTTTGGATGTTTCTTTTATAGCTTTTATTTCCTTTTCAGTATTTTCATTCTTGTAATGCCTAAGGGCCAACTGTTGAACAATTTAAAGTTTCAATCTAATGAAGTGTGTTTCCTTTTTGTCTATAAAGTTGAATCCCGATTATCTTTGAAAACATAAATCATACGCATTTCATTGCATCATGTGCATAACAGGTACCCTTCTTCTACAGGTTGCTTAATCTTCTTCGCTGTTTATTTCAGCACTCAATCATCATGTCTTCCGAGCCTACTACCGAGCAAGCTATCAAGGCCCTCCAGGCCCAGAACGCCCAGTTTCAAGAGATGGTCATGAGCTTAGCCCAAGGTCAACAAGAGTTGAAGGCTCTGCTCCTAAAGAAGAAGAAGAAGAAGAGGACTGCGTTGTTCAACACTGGACGCAGGTTTGGGAATACACTCCATAATGAGGCCGATCAAGCTACTTCCTCTGCAGAGAAGGACAGTCCCCAAGGGGGAAGGGCTCCTAGTCCTGCAGTCTCCAACAACGAGACGGATTACAACGACGAACAGTACCCTCCTGCTGCTAACAAATACAAAGAACTAGAGGACCGTTTAAGTGCCATGGAGATTCAAAAGGTGCCGGGGTTGGATTTTGGAGATTTAGGTTTATCTTCTGGGGTGGTGATCCCACACAAGTTCAAGGCGCCTGCCTTTGCAAAGTACGACGGGGCTTCCTGTCCCAAGCTGCATCTCAGGTCATATGTAAGGAAGATCCAACCTTACACTGCGGACAAGAACCTTTGGATCCATTTCTTTCAGGATAGCCTTTCGGGGTCTCAACTCGAATGGTTCTATCAGTTAGACGGAGCCAGTATCCGAAACTGGGAGGACTTGGCTGCTGCGTTTTATAGACAGTATCAATACAATTCTGACCTCGCTCCCACACGTACCTAACTTCAGGGTATGTCGCTGGGAACGGACAAAGGATTCAAGGAATATGCACAAAAGTGGAGAGACTTGGCTGGCAGGGTGCAACCTCCTTTGACTGACCGTGAACTTGTTGACATGTTTCTAGGGACCCTGTCTGGTCCATTCTTCAATCATCTGATTGGTAATTCCTCCGCTGGGTTTACATATTTGATCTTGATTGGTGAAAGGATAGAAGCTGGTATCAAGTCAGGGAAGATACATAAAGGTGCCTCCGCGAGTACTGAGAAGAAGCCTTTCAAGAAGGAAGCTAGTGCGATTTATGGTCCTAGAAGACAAGTTAAGCCGGAATGCTGCCAAGCTGTCAATGCATTGGTCATTTCAAAGCCTGTTGCTACTCCTCCGCAGTATAATCAACAAAGGGGTGAGAGGCCCAAAAGGCAGTACACTCGGCTTAACATGACCGTGTCTCAGATTTTTCCGCAACTATTGTCAACCAACCTGGTAACTGTCAAAGAAGCTCCGAAGGTGGTGAATACAGCTTCTCCAAAATACAACCCCAATGCCCGTTGCGCTTATCACTCTGATAGCCCCGGGAATACTACAGATGATTGCTGGGCCCTAAGAAATAAGGTTCAAGACCTTATCGATGCCAAGGAAATACAATTCGAGGCGCCCGAGAGGCCAAATGTTGTGACTGCTCCTATGCCCCAGCATGGAGTAAATGCCGTTGAGGAAGACTTGTATGCTGTTTCGGTGGATGATGTTGCTACCCCTCTATTGACTGTTAAGAGGAACCTGTTACTAGCCGGTTTATTTCCGGGTTGTAGCAAGGGTTGCTTCCTGTGTGCTGTTACCCCTACCGGTTGTCCGCTGCTGAAGTCAGGCATCCAAAGCCTGATGGATAGCAAGGAGATTCTGTTCAAGAAGACCGTTGTTCCTTTTGTTCCCGCTGAAGAAGTATCTGTCGTCACAATTTTCAACAATCCTACTAAGGCTCCCTCGAGGAAGCCAGTCAAAATCATGTCTGTTGCACCCATCACTATTACTGTTCCGGGGCCAATCCCCTACAAGTCTGACAAGGCTATCCCATGGCACTATGGGGCAGATGTGTATGTACTTGGAGTAAAGTAGGAATTCAACACCAGCACCAGTATCAGTAACATCATTGGTCCAGCTAAAGTAACTCGCAGTGGCAGGCTCTTCTCGCCTGACATTGCGCCACCAGTCATCCGAAAACCTCTTATCATCACACTCGCAAGTGTGCATGTTTCCCTTCCAAATCAAGTTCCTGTGTCTACCCCTGCCGCCGAGTCCTCTGATGCTCGGGGCAAAGGAGTTGCTACCGATTTGCCTTCCCGGACGAAGGCACCGAAGACGACCTCCGTTGAAGCCTCTCAGCAAGAGATGGAGGAAATTCTTAAGATAATCAAGAAAAGCGATTTCAACGTCGTAGAACAGCTGGGGCATACCCCCTCCAAGATGTCCATGCTATCATTGCTGCTATGCTCAGAGGCCCATGCCAAGGCCCTGATTTCATTTCTGAAGACGGCCCATGTGCCGCAAGAGACATCTGCAGATTAATTCAATGACTGTGTGGCCAATTTGACAGCTGACAATGGTTTGGGTTTCTCGGATGCTGATCTTACTGCCAAGGGAAAGAACCACAATGATGCCCTACATGTCTCCATAGAATACAGGGGCACTACTCTTGCACACGTGTTGGTGGACACTGGTTCTTCCCTGAATGTATTGCCCAAGAAGGCCTTAGACCGGTTGGATTGTGAGGGCCTGGAATTGAAGCCCAGTAACATCATTGTTAGAGCCTTCGACGGTTCTAAGAGGATGGTGCATGGTGAGGTAAACATTCCTATTCGTGTGGGTTCCCAGGTCTTTGATTCAACGTTCTATGTGATGGATATTCGTCCATCTTATTCCTGTTTGCTGTGACGACCTTGGATTCACAAAGCGGGGGCTGTGACCTCCACTCTACACCAGAAGCTCAAATACCCTGTCAGAGGGAAGATTGTTACTGTGCAGGGGGAGGAAGAATACATGGTTAGTCATCTGAATTCCTTCCGGTATATTGAGATGGACGGGGAGTTTATTGAAACCCCCTTTCAACATTTTGAAGAGGTACCTCCAACATTGGCGTCAGCTGAGGCAGTGATTGAAGAGGACTTTCCTTTGAAGATGGCTTCCTTGAAGGATGCCCGGGCTGTGATTGAGAAAGGCGAGTGCGCCAACTGGGGTCGACTTCCTGACTTCACTCCAAAGACTGACAAGTTTGGGCTGGGCTTCACTGCAGAGGCTCAGAGGACTGTTCGCAAAGCAAGGATCGGAAAACCTCCGGTATTCATCACCAACCCAGGAGTGAATGCTATTGAGGACGACGTAGAGGAAGCGGAATTTGACAGCTGGATCTACCCGACAACCGACAATGGACCGAGCAACTGGACGGCAAAAGATTTTACACCTATTACTTTTGTCACTCAGTAATGAACTCTTTTGTTTTCAATTTGTAACAAACAATATGTTGAAACTTTTATAGCGCGGTGTCCTACCCGGGGCACCGTGGCTCCATTTGTGAGGGCTTTTTGTATGACATTTCATATATCATTAATCAAAACATTGGACGTTTGTTACATTTCAAATCTTGTGCTCTTTTTCTTTCTTTATCATATATTGCGAAACAACTATATTTACACACACTCACTTATACAGGTTCCAATCCACTCTGGATCTCACTGGTAACGACTATGCTACTGCCAGTTATGACTTTGAAAATCCGATCAACTTAGCCGAAGACGAGGGTGAAGATGATTGCGAAGTGCCTGGTGAACTTGCAAGACTGCTACTCCAGGAAGAGAGGGCCATTCAGCCGCATGAAGAGCCAGTGGAAACGGTAAATCTGGGTACTGAGACAGATAGAAAGGAAGTCAAGATTGGTGCCAATCTGGAGATCAGTGTGAAACAACGATTGATTCAGATATTGCATGACTACATGGAAATCTTTGCTTGGTCTTACAAAGACATGCCTGGTTTGGATGCCGACATCATGGTTCATCACCTGCCTACCAAGGAAGATTGCCCTCCGGTAAAACAGAAGGTCCGTCGCATGCGTCCAGAGATGTCCGAGAAAATCAAAGCTAAGGTTATGAAACAATTTGACGCCGGTTTTCTTGCAGTGACTTCTTACCCTCAGTGGGTTGCCAATGTGGTGCCGGTACCAAAGAAGGATGGTAAAGTCCGAATGTGTGTTGATTACAGGGATCTGAACAGGGCCAGCCCCAAGGATGACTTCCCCTACCTCACATTGACGTTCTTGTTGACAATACTGCTCAGCACAAGGTGTTCTCTTTCATGGATGGTTTCTCCGGTTATAATCAGATCAAGATGGCTCCTGAAGACATGGAAAAGACCACTTTCGTTACTCAGTGGGGCACCTTTTGCTACAAAGTCATGCCATTTGGGTTGAAAAATGCTGGGGCAACCTACCAACGTGCCATGGTCGCTTTATTTGATGACATGATCCATCATGAGATTGAAGTGTATGTCGATGATATGATTGCAAGGTCTCAAACTGAGGAGGAACACCTTGACCATCTACGGAAACTGTTTGACCGTCTGAAGTTGTACAAGCTGAGGTTGAACCCAAACAAGTGCACCTTTGGGGTGAGGTCTGGAAAATTGCTAGGCTTCATCGTAAGTGACAAGGGTATTCAAGTGGACCCTGCCAAGGTTAAAGCCATTCAAGAAATGCCGACTCCCAAGACAGAGAAAGAAGTCAGAGGCTTGCTAGGACGTCTGAATTACATTGCCCGATTCATCTCGCATCTAACTGCTACCTGTGAACCAATCTTCAAGCTGCTGAAGAAAGATCAGGTAGTACGTTGGAACGATGAATGTCAGGCCGCTTTTGAAAAGATAAAAGAGTATCTCTAAGAACCAGCCATCCTCATGCCACCAGTGGATGGGAGACCTCTAATATTATACTTGACAGTGCTTGACAACTCAATGGGGTGTGTGCTGGGGCAGCATGACGAGTCTGGCCGAAAAGAGCACGCTATTTATTACCTGAGCAAAAAGTTTACCGACTGTGAGACTCGGTACTCACTGCTCGAGAAAACTTGCTGCGCTCTGGTATGGGCTGCTCGCCGGCTGAGACAGTATATGTTGACTCACACTACTCTGTTGATTTCAAAAATGGATCCAATCAAGTACATATTCGAAAAGCCTGCTCTGTCCGGAAGAATAGCAAGATGGCAAATGATCTTGACAGAATATGACATCCAGTACACAACTCAAAAAGCAATCAAAGGAAGTGTATTGGCAGACCATTTGGCACACCAACCTGTGGACGATTACCAGTCGTTGAACTTTGAATTTCCGGACGAAGATATCATGGTAGTAACTGATTGTGAAGTACCTGGACCGGATGAAGGACCTGAGAAAGGATCCCGATGGTCTATGCACTTTGACGGAGCCTCAAACGCTTTGGGTAATGGTATCGGCGCTGTGATCATATCCCTTAAAGGCACTCATACTCCACTCACTGCCCGACTATGTTTTAACTGCACCAACAACATGGCAGAGTATGAGGCATGTATCATGGGTCTTCAAGCTGCAATTGACTTAAGGATCAAGTTTCTGAGTGTATTCGGAGATTCCGCTCTCGTAATCAATCAGGTCAAAGGCGAGTGGGATATGAAACACCCAAATCTTATTCCTTACAAGGAGTATGTGCTGACATTGTTTCCCCACTTCGAAGAGATAACTTTTGTACACTTCCCAAGAGAAGAGAATCAGTTGGCGGACGCGCTGGCTACAATGTCTTCTATGTTCAAAGTCAAGTGGGACAACGAAGCACCCCGGATCATTATCTGGAAATTGGACGAACCTGCATATTGCTGTGATCTTGAGGCCGAAGAGGTAACAGAGAAACCCTGGTATCATGAAGTAAAGAGGTACTTGGAAGCTCAAGAATACCCCGAGGGTGCATCTGTCAACGACAAAAAGTTTCTGAGAAGGTTCGTGGCAAAGTTCTTCCTCAGCAATGGCATTCTATACAAGCGAAACCATGATTCAACTTTACTGCGTTGTGTGGATAAGACTGAAGCAGAAAAGATTATGGCAGAATTACATGAAGGTACATTCGGAACACATTCCAGTGGACATACCATGGCAAAGAAAATCCTTCGGGCAGGGTATTTCTGGTCCACAATGGAAGCCGATTGTTATCAACATTCGCGAACTTGTCATAAATGCCAGATCTATGCGGATAAGGTGCACATTCCTCCGGTACCTCTGAACGTCTTGACAGCACCTTGGCCTTTTGCAATGTGGGGCATCGATATGATCAGCGAGATCCGACCTACGGCATCCAACGGGCACCGTTTCATCTTGGTAGCGATTGATTACTTCACAAAGTGGGTTGAAGCAGCTTCCTACGCCACTGTAACCAAGAGCGTTGTGGCACGACTCATTCGACACAACCTGATCTGTCGATACGGTGTACCTGAAAGGATCATTACGGACAATGGTACCAATCTTAACAACAAAATGATCACTGAACTCTGCGAGCAATTCAAAATACAGCACCACAACTCTTCACCTTACCGACCAAAGATGAATGGGGCTGTAGAAGCAGCAAATAAGAATATTAAGAAGATTGTGCAGAAGATGACAGTGACCTATAAATATTGGCACGAGATGTTACCGTTTGCTCTCCATGGGTACCGTACCTCAGCAAGAACGTCAACAGGGGCAACTCCCTTTTCCTTGGTCTATGGCATGGAGGCAGTCTTGCCGATTGAAGTCCAGATACCTTCCCTCCGGATAATGAAGGATGCAGGCTTGAGCGAAGATGACTGGATCCAGACTCGACTTGATCAATTAAACCTGATTGACGGAAAGAGACTTACTGCCATCTGTCATGGTCAAACGTATCAGAAACGGATGATCAGGGCATTTAACAAGAAAGTCCGACCACAAGAGTATCAAGTTGGGGACATGGTAATCAAGCGCATCATTCTTCCTCAAAGTGATCCCAGGGGCAAATGGACCCCTACGTACGAAGGGCCATTTGTGGTTAAACATGTGTTCTCAGGAGGAGCCATGATTCTAACCACCATGGATGGTGACGACCTTCCTCACCCCGCTAATGCAGACATAGTAAAAAGATGCTACGCGTGAACTAAGGACCCGCTAGGTTGACACACCTAGGAAAAAAATAAGGGCTTCCCGGCGAACCAAAAGGGTTCGGGCAAAAATAAGGGATGAAATAAAAAAAAAAACTGTACACCCGGCAAGTCGAAAACCTGAAAAGGCGACTTGGGCAAAAATGGGTATCCCGGTGGACTGAAAACCCGAAAGGGCAGTCCAGGCAAAAGTTAGGGATGAAGCGTAATACTATGTCTCATTAGATCACCTTGCATCCAGAATTCGGCATCAACTATTAGGGCTCAGACTTCGGCATCGATCAATCAGCCTCACCTTCAACTAAGCGGCAAAATGATGAGACGCTTGAAGGCATAACAGCGATAGCAGAGTCGTTACCCAGTGGGATTAGTTTTTCACATAGCTGTTTTGTTTCCTTTTCAAAATTGTATAAACTCTATGTTGTTCGGCGGTGTTCTCTTACTAGGACGTCAGCCTCCTGTACATAAACGCCTATTTACAGGCAAATTTCAAAATCAATACAAGTTCGATTTTTCAGACAAATTATCCATTGCTTTTCCTTTTTTGTTTTGTTTTGCAAACAACGTCCAATATTCATTTTTGATATATGCATTTGACGTTAAATTGCTAGATCATAAATGTTTACATACGAGACAAAGGATTAATGACAGGTGACATCAGAAACAGGGGGGGCAATTTTGAAATGGCCAAGCGGTCTAGTTGCTTTGTCCGCCAAGGTACCAAGGTAGGTTCAACTGAAGAACATGACCAAGCTACCTCAACAATCCCCAGCGGAGTTCATCAAATTCTCCGACATGAATTATCAGCAGAATCCCCAACGAAGCTCTCATCAAAGCCTCAGCGAACTATCTCTTCCTACGGAGTACTTCCCCTCAGAGTGATCTCCCCAACAAGTGTATGCCCCAACAAAGCCATCTTCTCCTATCGGTTTATCTTGCAACCATAATCCCTAGCGGAAACGAAGAACTCTTCTCTTCAATGTCAGCCCAGGATTTGATTCCCCGGCCGGTCATCAAGGATTCATTTTCCTAGATGAAAATACATTCATTGACGTTTCATATTCATACATCCTATTTACATACATGACAAAGTGCATACAACACTAACTCATTTTGAGCATCATGACATCATGCATCTCATACATCATGACATTGCATACCATTGATATTTTGCCTTTTCAGGAAAAGGATTAATCCAAAAGATGATTACTATCAAATATCATGAATCCAGATTCGATTCCTGTATCTAGCCAGGGCACATCTGTGAGTGATTGATTGTATATTCGATACCTGTATCTAGCCAGGGCATATCTGCATAAAGAGTATGAAGGTCAACCCCTGTAACAAGCCAGGAAAGTATCTTTCATTCTCAGGTCAGAGGTTTACCCCTGTATCCAGCCAGGAAAGCCATCTCTACCAACCTTTTACAATTCCAGATTCGATACCTGTATCCAGCCAGGGCACATCTGAAGACGACATTTTCCAGATTCGATTCCTGTATCCAGCCAGGGCACATCTGAAGACATTTTCCAGATTCGATACCTGTATCCATCCAGGGCATATCTGTATGAAGGGACTGAAGATCAACACCTGTAACAAGCCAGGAAACATCTTCCTCTCTCAAAGCATGCAAGTTCTCGCTAAGGAATCTCTTACGCGATCAACACTTCCAAATGGCATCTATAAGCCCATTCCCGACAAGGTTCTGTCACGCTTCCAGATGGCATCTATAAGCCCATCCTCCTATCCATCCTATCTCCAAATGGTATCTATAAGCCCATTCCCGCCGTCACATTGCTGATACTCCAGCATGCGAGTGCAAATTTCCGGGCGCTCTAGTGTCCAATCTCCTTTTACCCTCGAGTCGCGAAAGGCAAATTTGCCATTCTAACTCTTCAGGTCCAAGAAGATTGAACAGGGGCAACTGTTGTACCCCAAAATTTGCCCTCGCGTTTTTCCTCAAGAAATCACAGCTTCAGGCGTTTCCTGATTTTTCAAACTGGCTCAAGAATCGGTCAAACAGACTTTTCTCGTCAGTCAGACAAAATTAGGGTGTTCATTGATTTTCATGGCTTTAGAACAGTTCTTACAGTTGCTTAGGGTTTTGGTTGATTTTGGCTCAACTTTGATTAGGCGAACGTTTCTTTGGCATTTAACCAGGAATTAGGGTTTTTATGCGCGGTTCTTCAGAAAGATTTAATTCTACGGTGTTTGTCAAGCTATTCTGAAATGTGGATTGAAACATTTGGTTTAAACTCGCAGGGTTTGACTAAATCAATGAAAAGAGACACTGGGATTGAATTTGCATTTGCTGGATTTAATCAGTGAAAAGGGGCAGATGGACGTTTTGTTTAATTAACTGTCGTTTGGTTTGAAATTATGCGTTGCTTTGGATAATTGGAGCGCCAGGTTTGTCATAAAATCACATTGTTTATTTAATTGTTTATTATTCTGAGTTTAAATGATTGAAATTTATTTTCAATTATTATAACTTAAAGAGTTATAAATAATAAAGTAAACAATTAAAAAAAAAAGAAAAGAGTTAATTGGGTGAAAGGAATTTTTATTTCATTTTTAAATATTTGTTACAATTGTTATTTAAATACGAGTATTCATTTACAAAGTATTTATAATAATGATATTACATTTATTCAAATTTAAATTAAAAAACTATCCTAATATTCTTCTAAGTCTTCAAATTCTTCATCCTCCATCTTTTGCTATTCCTCTCCATTTAATTTTTATCTGCAAAGAAAGGAAAAGAAGTCAGAAGCAGATAAATATAAAAAAAAAAAAGCAGACAATTAAAGTTTGGGTTCATCATTAAGGGCAACTGACTGGAATCAGTTAGCCCTCTCTGCAAATCGCGGGATTTCTCCCGGTTCACAAAGAGGGATAAATATTTGCTTGCTAACTTGAAATTCACAAAATTGAGAACTGCATAATTCAAAGCAAGACAGTATGAGCAAGTACAAAATCCAAACTGAACCATAAAGTTCCAAGTTCAAAACTAAGTCCAAAGTCAACTAGAATTGCCCAAAGCCAAAGATATCCAAAGACTGTCCAAAGATATCAGATATCAAAGTATCAAAAGGTACAAGATGCAGCACAAAGCAGAAAAGAAGACAAAATATGCAGAGTTAAACTACTATTTGCAAACAAGGTTTCGTTTCATCATTTCCCAAGCAGCTGCCCTTTCAGATTTAAGTACTAACATAAACATTGTTTAATGTTTTAAAATTGTACTGGAGAGAGAAAAAGAGAGAAAAGAAATAGGCTTACAGGTTTTGGCTTTAGGCAAGAAAATATAGAAAACAAAACTGCAATAAAATAGTGAGGCTGAAGGCTAAAAGAAGGATGTATCAGTGCTATCCAAAAATAGACAGAACATATACAGCAGAAGTAATCACAAAAAAATGAAATTCTAAAACCTTGCAAATTTGCCCATCAGCTTGACCAAGAAAAGATACCAAACCTGAGACATTCAAAAATCATAGGCGCCAAAGAACCTAAAGGGATATACAAAAACATCCCAAAGGCATCAAACCAGAAAAAAATATACAAAGTTTCCTCCACAAGCCTGAGCACAAAAAAGCGCATAACTTGTCTAAGCCCTCAAGTTTAAGAACCTGCATTAACCAAGCTCATAACATACCTTAAACCTGCATAAGCCAAGCATACCAAAGAACAAAAACAAAACCAGTATATCCAAACATCAAAGCCAAGCTTCAAACTGGTAAGCCTAAGCCTGCCCTTTCAAGCTCAATGTCCTAAAAGCACAAACCTGCTTGAAGCTTAAAAAACAAGTTCAAAAACCAGAACATGTCCAAGCCTAAACTGATAAACCAATAACCTGTAAACCTTTCAATCAGAACCAATAAATCTGCATCAAAAAACTCAAACAGAAAACCATCCATAAACCTGTGAACAACATAAGCCTTACAAACCTACTCCAAACAACCAACCTTTTCAACACAAGCCTGGTCAGATCAAGGCAACCCATCAAGGCCCTCAGAAAAGTTTCATCATTGGGCCATCCAATAGCAGACACAACAACTCAACCATCAAAGCATACAACAGGCCTCAGAGAAATCTCTTCATAGGCAAGCATTTCAAGGCAAGCATTCAAGGCAACGAAGACCCTCAGAACTCAAAGAGATCATCATTGGGTAACCAACAAAATCAAATCATCATCTCAAAATACCTAAGCATATCAAGCTAGGAAACAGAAGCAAAGCAAAGAGAGAAGAGAAAAAGAAGCGTATCAATAATCAAACATCTCAGACAAGTCATCATTGAAGGCAGGTGAGGCTAACAAGAGAAGAAGAAGAAAAGCACTCAAAAGCACAGAAGCAGGCGTACGAGGCAAACAAAGAAGAGAAAAGTATATCAAAGAGGTTCTCAGGTCATAATCATCATCAAACCTGAAGAGGCAATAAGATACCAAGGCTCGCGCGTCCACAAGCCACCACATCACTGCTCTCCTCGCCATCAAGCTGCCGTAACACCTCCGATCCCATCCTCATTCCTCCTCTGCCTCCTCTAAAAGGTAGTGCTCTTTTGTTCCCTTTTTTTTTAAAAAACACCATATGAATCACAATACATAAGATGCTGAATCAATGAACGAAAAGTGAAAAAAAACATGCAAGTTTGAAACCCTAACGCGTTTGAAAAATGGAACCATTACCGTTATACCACGTCACTGGTTAAACCACTGGAGGGAGGAGGATGAGCGTTGGCATTGGTGGCTAGGGCAAGAAGATCAAAGTTCTGAATCCATGGCGAAAAGATGAAGCAAAAACGATGAGCAACGGCGCTGTAACCCTAGGCATTTCCCTTTCTGAAGCAATTCTCACAACCCTAAAAACTTTGTTTCAAATAAATTGGGCCTAACCCGTTCAAATGCTAAGCCCAAAGCATGTTCCTGATCACACCCCCCATCCTGCTTCTGAATACTCTTGGTTTCGGCCCTAAAAAAATCAAAGGCCCATTCAAATCTCCAAACCCTTTTTGGAATTTAAAACCTATTTTATTTTCTTTTGTTAATAAATTAATATGACTTTTTTTTTACATCAAATTTTTTAATAATACTTTTTATAACATAATTCTAATTTTGAACACAATATATTTTTCCTCAAACTTAAAACATTTTCTTTCAATTAAAATTCTTGTATAAATATATATATTAATACTAATTACTAATATATAAGAAATAAAACTTAAAATATTTTTATTTGTACATTAATACATTAATACATAAAATACATAAAAATACATTATTTAAAACACTTTTTTTTTTATTTTATTAAAACTTATTTTGATTTATACATAAATTCTCTTTAAGTTAATACAATTTCTTAGAAATAATTTGTACATAATCAATTAAAATACATTTTTTAATATACATAATATAATTAAAACTTAAAACATTTTCCTTTCTTTTAATTAAAATACTTGTTTTTGTACATATCAAACAAAGATATAAAAATACAAATTTAAATCAAAAGCGGATAACAATACTTGATAAATAAACAATATTTAATTTTCTTATTAAATTCACATTTCGCAACTTGTAAACAATTCTCATACATGTACACTTACACAATACATTTTACATTTGATGCATTATACATCTGTTATACTTTACTATACCTTGATTATATTTGATCGCGATTCGATTTGGTTGTAATTATTTAAGTCTCATCCCCATTTGTGAATTTGTACCCCCACTCCCGGATACCATTTGTAATAGCGTAGACTTTAAAATTCCCGCAATTTACCGCTTTCGAATTATACCATGGTTAGACCTAGGGTTTGCATGTACATAAAATCGAATGCTAGATAACCTAATACAAAGACAAATGCATGAAATCAATACACGATCACACTTGCACCCCCTAGGGTGATCCCACATGTTGCCTTCCAAAATGGGCCATGCTTGCACGTCGAGTTTCTTTGGCAAAACGAATTCAAACGATCATAAGTCCCTCGATGACGCTTTCGAAAGTCGCTTATCAAAATGATCAAGTCCCTTCAAGCGAAATTGCCAAAGACACTTGGCACCATTGCATTCATGGTCCATACGATGACCCGTGCCCGTCCCGTTTAACTTCCTAAATGCAAGATTGTCCACCAAATTCAATGGTGGAACAAAATTGTTAAAAGGGGTTGAAAACATAGAGAAAACATTTGAGTACAATAGGGGTAGACAAAACTCTTAGTTACTTGAGATCAACTTGCAAAAACACTTGCCTCCTTTTCAAAAACCACACATCATACACACTTTCAAAAAAACTTCCAAAAACATTTTGAAACATCTTTTCGAAAAGGTACACACTTTTGTAAAACACTCAAACACGAGTCAATTACATTGGTTGCCGAAACAAAGGCATCTATTTCAAAAACATTTTCAAAACACACACATACACCACAATTTTAAGCAATCAAGGCAAGTGATCTAAAAACCAAGTAACTAAGAGCCCATGGATAACCATGGATGAAAAGGGTGCTAATACCTTCCCTTTTCATAATCTACCCCCCGAACCCACGAAATATCTCAAAAGGTTTTTCCTGTGCTTTTTAACCTTTCCTTTAGGATAAAATAAAAAGTCGGTGGCGACTCTTGCTCAACCGAACAAGTGCGAATACAAACGCAAAACTCAAGTCAGTTCTCCCACCGTATCACAAGGGGCAATTAAGAAGTGTCCAAACCTTACAGTTGCTCTACCCAACAGGTACAGGGACAGAGCCAGCTTGAGAATATGACTAAAAATGCATACACTCTCTGCAAAGTAGGAAATGTCTGAAGACAGTGGTGTCAATTCTCCCCAAGCATAGTTTATCTATCACCAACAATGAAAGACTATCCCCAGTGAAGTTTATTTCTTCCACAAGCAGAAACTCAATCCCCAACAAGGTTCATTGTCGCCAGCAACAGTAATTCATCCCCAACCGAGGTTATTTCTCCAAATCGGCAGATCTTTTGACAGAGTATCTCTTTCCCACAGAGTCATTCTCTCTCCGGTTTATTCTCCAGCAGAGTTATTCTCCCGCTAATTTATTCTCAAATCATCTTCGATCGTTATCCCCAGCGAGAACAAAGAATTCAAGTCCTTGCACTCTCCACCAGCAGTCTGGGATTTATTTTCCCTAGTTAGAGAATATCGTAAAAACATTTCATATCCAACATCATGACATGTGCATAAGCATCATACAACATAATCTCATTTATTTTGAGAACATCATTGCTCAATACATTTCATACATCATGAAATTACATACGACTAACTCTTTACCTTTCAGGGAAAGATACAATCCAATTCTCATAAAATTCAAGCTATGAAGCCCGGGTCCGACCGGATAGTATCTTGATTTCTCCATCATATTGTGAAGCCTGGAGAACGACCGGATATCAGTATCAAATACCACGAAGCCTGGAATCGACTAGATAGTGGTTTATCTTAAATTTAAGCTATGAAGCCCAGATTCGACCGGATAATATTTTAATCCCCAGCAAGTCATCATGAAGCCTGGATTACGACCAGATAACGGTATAAGATATCGTGAAGCCTGGATTACGACCAGATAGCGGTATAAGACATCGTGAAGCCTGAATTACGACCAAATAGCAGTATAAGACATCATGAAGCCTGGATTACGACCAAATAGTGGTATAAGACATCGTGAAGCCTGAATTACGACCAGATAGCGGTATAAGACATTGTGAAGCCTGGATTACGACTAGATAGCGGTAAAGACATTGAAGCCTGGGATTACAACCAGATAACAGTAAGGGACACTGTGAAGCTTGGATTTCGACCAAATAGCAGTTTACCCGACCAATTACTTTGAAGCCCGGAAGTTGACCGGATATTAGTAGGCCTTAAAATCAAATGGAAGCTCGAATGCGACCAGATAACCACCTGATATCTTCTGAAGCTTAGAATACGACCAGATAAGAAGTAAGGTATTGTGAAGCCTGGAATCGACCAGATAACAGTACAAGACACCATGAAGCATGGATTCAACCAGATAATGGTATGAAACATCGTAAAGTCTGGAGCACGACCAGATAGCGGTAAAGGACACTGAAGCCTGAGATTACGACTAGATAACAGTATGGGACACTGTGAAGCTTGGATTTTAACCAAATAGCAGTTTACCTAGACAATTACTAAGAAGCCCGGAGTCGACCAGATATTAGTATGCCCTGAATTCAAATTGAAGCCCGGATGCGACCAGATAACAACTTATTTCCTTCTGAAGCCTGGAGTACGACCAGATAAGAATTGAGAAATTGCGAAGCCTGGATTACGACCGGATAGCAAGTTTAATCTCATCTCCCCAGTAAGTCACTATAAAGCATGGAGCACGACCAGATAACAATCGATCTTACCACTATGAAGCCTGGATCATGACCAGATAGTAGTTCATTTTCACCTCTTCGACCAAGAGATGACCCCCCAGTAGAATAACGGACGACCGAAGCTCCTAAAATTCAACTTTTCCTCAAGACAGAGACTAGCATTCCCCAAGCGAAGTCCTCCTCAATAACAGGTATGCAAGCTCTCGCTAAGGAATCTCTTATGCGATCGACACTCCTCCAGATGGAATCTTTAAGCCCATCCCCCATCATCAATCTCCAAATGGCATCTATAAGCCCATTCCCGACATCACAAGACAAGTACCACTTCATGCGAGTGCAAATTTCTGGGCACTCTAGTGTTCAATCATCTTCAACCTTCGGATCACGAAAGGCAGGCAAGCCAATCTACATCCTCAGGTTTAAGAAGATTGAACAGGGGCAGATTTTGTACCCGAAAATTTACCTGCCCATATTTCTCAAAACATTTCAAGTGGGATCCTCAAATTTCCCAAGGAAGTCCAAGGGTTGACCAGACAAGCTCTCTCTTAAGGCAGTCTACCTCAAATTAGGATTTCATGTTGCATCAAGATACTTGAGTCCAAGGGAACCAAAATTCTCACCATTGTCCTAATATGTTCTCAAGATCATCCATGTCAAGTTTCAAGCCTTGTAGAGGAAGTTTGCTCAGTCAATTGCTCAAAGGCCTAAAAATCGACTGTGCTAGGGCAAAAGTCAACTGTGGCCCACATATAGTCAAACTTCAAGATTTTTGGTCAACATTCTCATTTTGAAGTATTATTCATCATTTGATCAAGGGTTGATCATGATTCATCAAGGATTGCTCACAATTCATCAAAATCCAAAAGTTGCTAAATTAGGGTTTTGTAGGAAAAGTCAACTCAACTTTGACCAAGCATAAATTTCTCATACTTTATTAGAAATGACCCATCCAAATCTCATTGTGAAGAGGATGCAATTCCTTACAATCCATCTTCACTCCCAAGTTCAAAATATGCACTCACAAGAAGTTATGAATTTGGACGTTATAGGTCATTTTGGAAAGTCAACAAAAACACCTTTTTTGTCAAAGCTTCATACAGGAACATGGAAGACTCAATTGAGATTATACCAAAAGGGTTGCTTAAAGGACATCTTGATCTTTCTAAAAAGTATAAGAACACCCTCATAGAGTCAAAATTGAAGGAGTTATGCATTGGCAAAGTTGACCTTTTTTGCAAAATTGCCAAAAGTCAAATGTGACTCAAATTGCAATTTTTGTCAAATGGCCCCAACTTTTTGTGCTTATTTTGAGTTTGTAACATGGTCCACGACCCATGATCCTTCCCACTTGCCTTTATTTTATTTTTTCCATTTATTTTGATTTTGATTTCAATTAAATCAAATTAAGTCAAAATAAAATCATGGAAATATAAAAATCATTTAAACCTTGAGATTTTGTGCATATTTTAGGTCTCTTATACTACTAGCAATGAAATCAAATCGTGCAAGGCTTGTTTGTACATAAAAATATTGATTTTTGGCTTATTTTGGAAATATTTACAAGAGAATCAAATCTTGATCAATCACCTTAATTGAAGAAGATTTGAAACAAATTTATAAACCTAATTCACTCAAGACTACATATAGAACGTTTGCAGACTAAATGCACAAGGGTTAGAGGCGTGTAAGGTGAAGAACAACTTTCAAAAAATCAAGAAAAAGTGGTAATCTGATTTCATAGTTCCAGGCTATCTCAAGCCTTCCAAGCGATCTCATTCGTTTTCTGGGTGTTCAAGGAGTCCATACCAATCCTTAGCAAGCATTTTCGTGCACGAAAACTCACTATAAGTGACTCACGACTTTGGTATTTTCTTGAAATCCAATATCATTATTTTGACATTTGTAGCATGAATTCTTTATATATTCTTGTTTAGTGAAACATTTGCAAGCTATTGGTAATGATTAATTGCATTTTTGTTAGCCATACTGAGATCCAACATTGTTAGGGTTTCGGTTTTGTTTTTAGGGTTTTCTTATGCAGGTGAAATTGGCACAAAAGAGAGGTGCTATGGTGTTCACAAGGTCAAGACGAGTTGATCTGCACCATTAGTTTTGATTTATTGTGCCTGTATGAGATTTTGGAAAATTGTAGGGGCTATAGCTATAGACTGTGTCCGTAGGTAAAAGTCTTGGACTTTTGCCAACGGAAGAAGGAAGAAGAAGATGGCGTGGCAACACACCATTTGTCCGTTCAAAAATTCGCGCGCTGTACAATTGGAATTTTGTTTTTTTTAATATAATGATTATCTGTTATTTGATGTACAACAAGGCATGCTAGCAGGGTTGGTCAGTGGGAGAGAGAAAAAGCCAAAGGACCTGGGTTCGATCCCCAGGTCCCTTCATTCTTAAATATTATTTTGCACCATGTAATTCCATGTGCAGGTTGCCCCTAGATCCATCATGGACCATCAGCTTGCAACCACTGGATCTAAAGCAGATCAAATCCAACGCTTGGCATGTGAGGGTCTACCAAAGGCCTAGTCAAACGTGCAACATTGGAACCAGGAGGGTCAACATGGACCAAGGTTTTTGGGCCCAAAAGCTACGATGGATACCCCCTTGTTTGTTGATCACAAGACCCATTTTCTTTCTTTTTCTTTTATATTCTTTCTTTTTTAATTTATTTTCTCACAAAATTAATTCTTTTTTTATCAAAAACTCATAAAATCATTTTCACCAAATTAGAATTTAGGATTTTTTGAATATATTTTTTATCTTTATCAAAATTAATTTAATTAGTTTAATTTAATTTTAGGGTAACTTTAATCTTTTTATAAATAAATTAAAACAAATTAGAAATTAGGGTTTTGTTTAAGTTAATTTTTATTTTATTTCCTCAAAATAACCAAAATACAAAAATAGGTCAAAATTAATTCTTTTTCTTAATTTAATTTAATTAGTAATTAGGTTTGTACTTATTTAATTTAAAACCTTATTTTCTTAAAAGAATAAAAAACAACCAAAAAATGATTTTTCTTTCATTTAGGTTAGACGGGGTCAAAACCCTAATTTTTTCTCGTTCTCGTTTCATCGCGCGCGTTTATTTATTTTTACAATATTAATGTAACTTCTCATGGGATGTAATAGTTTAATTAGGATTTTCCTTTTATTCATCATTTTTTACGGGTTTTGGCTATGTAATTAATCCCCCTCCCCGAAGCCTTGTAATAGCGTAGCTTTTTTTTTTTCCAGCATTTTAATTTTCGCAAATATTAACTGTTAGATGTATGATAATAGGATTGCATGATAAGAATGTATGTTAATTTTAAAATGGTTAGCAAACCCTAAATATGCAAAGATAATAACTGAAATCAAATCACTCGCACATGCACACTCCTAGGGTATACTCTCACTTCGATTGCCTTCGGTAAACGGTCATTAAGTATAGGGTGTTTTAGTGGTCGCCCTCTTGTCTAAACAAAAGATCAAAGTCCCGTTCAGAAATGTTTCCTCGGAAAGGTTGCCTCGGAAATGTTGCCTCGAATATGATCTTAAGACATTAGGGTTATTACTAAGACGTCCTAACATTGCTTTAGTGATCGTACGTCCCTTTCAAATTGACCCTTACAACTCCAACGATGGTGCTACCTACTCACTAATAGTAGGATAGCGCTGTCTAAAGGAAACAAAAACAAAAACATTCTTTTTTCGAGTAGGTAGATGCTAGTAGGTACTTGCTCAAAATCAAACTTTTCCACACTTACACACTTTTCAAATAAAGTTTTCAAAAAACACTTCGTAACACTCTTGAAGACAGAAGCAAGGGTTAAAATGAAGTAAAACAAAAAAAAAACTTTTCAAAACACACAAACACAGAAGCAATTTTTAAATGATGAGCAAGTACCTAAGATCCCGTAGAAAACTACGGATAGAAAGGATGCTAATACCTTCCCTTTCTATAATCTACCCCCCGTACTCAAAATCTCGAAAAAGGAATTTTTCTGTGCTTTTTTCCTTTCCAGTTGGATAAAATAAAATTCGGTGGCGACTCTTACTTACCGCGACATTTTGTGAACACAAACGCAAAACGCAAACTAGCATTTTCCTAAAACCAGTCTGATTCTGCCACCGTATCACAGAGGACTTTTGTCAACTCTGGTGGAGAACTTCGAGGATTTGAAGATCTCTTCTGATTGAATTTATTATTCCCAACTTTTGCCTGAACTGTTTCATTTGAGATTACAGTCAGCGGGATGCTCCAGTTTTTTGCCTGAACTGTTTCATTTGGAATTATACTCAGCGGGATAGCCTAGTTTTTTGCCTAAGTCTCCTTTAGAGGTTTTCACTTAGCGGGATTTTTATTTTCATTACATTTTTCTTTTTGGAAATACAATGACTGCCTTGCTCAATGATTGCGGGGAACCATCTTTGTCATTTTTGGTTTGAGACATCTTTGACACTTGTTGTGTGCAAAGGAAAGCTTGATCACGACCTTTATTGAAAGGTGTCTTCCATGATTTCTCTTGTAATTGAATACACAACCAAATTAACTGAAAACTACCCATCCCCGGGTTAAGATTGCGGGTTTTTTCGTATAGAAAGAAACTCCAACTTCTAGGCTCAAAGGGGTGAACGAGGGATTAACTTCCTTATTGCTACAGTGTTTGGGAGTTGAAACAATGCATGTATATCCTCAACAAAGTTTTATTCGAAAGTATACCAGCAACAATTATGGGTATTTCGTTTTCATCATCCTCCCTCAAATCTTTGCATAAACAAAAGCTTGAACAAGAGAAATATATTTGAAAGCAGTAAATGAAAATGATTTGAATCAAAACATTTCAATGCTCATTTCATTAAACTTTACATGAAAGTATAAACAGAATTTGAAAGCAACACTTTTAACATAAACAAGGGGAAAATGCAAACAGAAAGAAAGATGGCCTAATGACTAATCAGTGACAAGGATGAGTTGTCCTGTCCGAAACATTGGCCTTAGGAAGTGACTTGAGGGTACCCCGAATCAGTCTTCATCCACTTTGTTTTAGCAAAGGATTGTTGATAACATTAGAACCTGCCTCTTTGAAAATGAGAATATTTGCTTTCACCAATTCTTGCACTCTATTTTTCAATGCACAACAACTCTCTAAATCATGACCGGAAACTCCCTGATGAAATTCACAGTGAAGGTCAGACCTGAACCCAGTTGGAGGAGGATTTCTAGGAATCAGAGACCTAGTTGCAATCAAGCCCTTTTTCACCAATACAAGATACAATTCAATGTACGTCATAGGGTTGGGATCAAATTGATCCCTATTCTGATTTTGATTCTGCGTAATATTCTATCGTTGATAGACATGAACTGGTTGAGCATTGACCACAGGAGTAACAACCACTACTTGTGATTGATCAATGTATTGAGGTCTACGGCGAGGTCCTCTTCTCTCAGTCGAGACATCATTGGCTTCTACCTCTTTCTTCTTCTGAAAGTTCCCAAGGTATTCCTTTGCACTATTAGAAGATTCAACAGCTTTAGACACTTTACCGTTCTTGATTCCTTCTTTTAATATCTGGCCAATAGTCACCAGGTTTGTGAAGCTAGAGGACACACTACCAATCATCTTCTCCCAAAAGAAAGGGGACAAAGTATCCATGAACAAACCAGTTAACTCTTTCTCTTCCAGAGGTGGTTCAACTTGAGATGCCAATTCTCTCCATCGTTGAGCATATTCCTTGAAAGATTCTTTCTCATTATGAAACATATTTTGCAGTTGGCGATGATCAGGTGCCATGTCAAGGTTGTATTTGTATTTCTTTATGAAAGCATCAACAAGATCTTGGAAGCATTGGATACTATGATCGGTGGAAATAGAACTGATTGTTTTTGGAATGCTGGTTCGCGTTTGCGTTTGTTTTCGCAAATGTCGCGGTAAGCAAGAGTCACCACCGTCTTTTATTTTCTCCAACAAGGAAAGGACAAAAGCACAGCAAAATTCCTTTTCGAGATGTTTCTCGGGTTCGGGAGGTAGATTATAGAAAGGGAAGGTGTTAGCACCCTTTCTATCAGTGGTTATCCACGGGCTCTTAGGTACTTGCTCACTATGTTTTCAAAAAGTTTTTGCTTTTCTTGTGTTTGTGGGTTTTGAAAAAGTTTTGTTCGAAAACTTCGATTTAACTCTTGTATCTGTCCTCAAGAGTGTATGAAGTGTTGTTTGAAAAATTTGTTTGAAAAAGTGTAAGTGCGAAAAGTTGGTTTTGTTTTGAAAGAGCAAGTACCTGAGAACCTCTACCTACTCAAAAGAAATTAAGCTGTGTAAATGTCCTTTAGACAGTGCTATCCCACTATTGAGAAGTAGGTAGCACCGTCGTTGGAGTTTTCGGGTCAATTCGATTTTAGGGACATGTGGTCACTAAAGCAACGTTAGGAAGCCTTAGCGGTAACCCTAATGTCTTAGATCATTTTTTATCGAGGCAACCGTTTCGAGGCAACTTTGATCTTTAGACAGGAGGGCGACCTCTAAAACTTCCTATACTCAATGACCACGTCGAGGCAACCAAGTGAGGCGTACCCTAAGAGTGGCATGTGCGAGTGTATTGTTTTTCAGTTATGTTATCTTTGTACATGTTATAGTGAGCTATGATTGATTTTAATTCAAGAGAGATCTTGTCATGCATAACCTATTAGCATACATCTAGCAGTTAATGGTTGCGGAAAATAAAACTAAGCTATTACAAGGCGTCGGGTATTTACATCGTCAAAAACAAATCCTTGAAAAAGTAAATTGCGGGAAATTAAATAAAAGTGATAAAAAGGTCCTAATTAAAGCTATTACATCCTCGGAGCAAATACAATTATATGGTAAAAAATTATGAATAAAAAATAATCATATGCGCGAGAAAAATTGAATCGGGGAGTTTTTTAGGGTTTTGACCCTTTTTAGGAAAGAAGGAGATTTTTTTGTTATTTCTTGCATTTAATTAAATTAACCCTAAACTAATTAATTAATTAAATAAAAAGAGAAATATTTTTTGGTTTTTTGAATGTTTTAAGGAAAATAAAAATAAAAATAATTAAAAGTTATTAAAAACCCTAATTCTATGTTAATTTTATTTATTGCAAAAATATCAATATTATGCCTAATTAAAACTAAACAAATTAATTATTTATTTACAAAATAATGAAAAGGGTGAAATTAATTTTAATAAATAATAGTAAAAAAATAAAATAAAATATTTTTAGTTTTCTGATTTTATTATGAAAAAAATTAATTTGGTTAATTAAGTAATAATAATAATAATAATTAATAATAAAAACAATTAAATGAAAAATATAAAAGAAGAAAAAAGAAATAAACCCAGGGGGGTGTTGGGCCCAAGAGGAGGTGATTCTGGAAATTTGTGGCCCAACAATGCTCAAGCCTGCTTTGACTGTGGCCATCCCATGCGTGTGCGTTGACTGGAGACTTTGGTAGTCTTTCCATCTAAACCATTTGATCAGATCTAAGGCCACTTGGACAACATCTGAATGAGGGCGTATGAAGGGCCTTGCTTGGAGTGCTACATAGAATCGCCTGAAACAAAATAACACAAATGTTTTGGGGGACCTGGGATTCGAACCCAGGTCCCAATAGCTTTTCCATCCACCTGCCTGCCAACTCAACTAGCGCATTTCTTTGTTATCATAATAAGATGAAACTATTATATATGAAAACAATTAAAACGCTGTAAATAAAAAGTAAAAGGCGCGCTTTTCAAATAGGCCAACCAGATGTCAACACATCATCATCTTCAACCTTTGTTCTGTGTAAAAGAGAATCAGATAGCGGGGGTTTTTAACCTCCACTACCTCCCTGCACGAAAAATAGCGATTAGACATAGAGAAAACATAAATGTTTCGCGAGGTATGGGTTCCAATCGTCTTGGTCTCACGATTTCAACCATGTATCCCATTGGTCCTAATTTTTCCTGGATTGAAAAGCCCTATTTGAAAGCTTGAAAACCCTAGAAATTCAATCATGGCATATCTCGATTCAGGGCACTATGGTTCAATTCAATCATTCCATCAACTTTGTATGGTCTCTAGCAATGCAAATCAGTCACAAAAACATGTTAAATGCGCATGAATTAAGAGATACAATTCTGAATAAGAAGTGCAAACCGTGGGACTGTATGTCGTGATTCCTTGAGCTTTGATGCTTGAATTTGATTGCAAATCAATCCTGGTACCTCCTACAATGTATTTGGATGAACAAAACGCCTTGAATTGGCCTAGAATGCAAGAACCAGTTTTGAGTTTTCTTGAAAATTCTTGAAACTGTATGGCCGTTTCTGCATCCTTTCCATCGTGTATTAGGTTGTGGTTTGCTTGCTTATGTATAAGGCAATCAAATTAGGTCAAGAGCTGGGCCAATATCCATGTGCATTGATGATTGAATCCTTGATTGATAAATCAAATATTCTTGATTTTCATGATTGAACAAGTTGCCAAAATTGGATCTTTTTGCATCTTTTTGCTTGTGCACGAATTGGTCAGCATATTTGGATCATATTTGGTTCACAAATTGATTTAAAAATCAAATCTTGTATTTTCTTATGATTTAAATTAATTAAATGAATTAATATATATTAAAAATCCATTTAATCAATAAATTTAAGAAAATAAATCCCATTTACCTTGGTGGGTCGTGCATAGGTCATGGGTGAAGTTTCAAAAAGATATTTGAGGCCCATTAGCAAAAAGAAGGTGTTTTGAGCAAAGTTGACTTTTGCAAATTCATGAAAATTTCCCAACTTATCCAATGCACAACTTGCTCAATTTTGATCATATGACCATGTTCTTGGACATTTTGTAAAGCCCTTGAAGTCCTCTAACCAATGCTTTTGGTCCCATGTCATTTGGATTTACCAATCTCAAGTTATGGCCTTTGACTCAAAGTGTACTTTTGTTGACTTTTGAAATTGACCTATAATGTAGAAATTGGTAACTTTTTGTGAGGGCATTTCTTGAACTTGGAGTGTGAATATGGATTGTAGGAAATTGCATCCTCTTCAAAATGAGCCTTGGATGGGATTTTTTATGACAAACCATGAAAGAGTTATGCCCTTGTCAAAGTACAGTTGACTTTTCTGCTGTCCAAAAATAGTAACTTTTGCACCTTGATGATTTTTGAGCTATTCTTGTGGGATCATGATCAAGACTTGATCAAATGATAATTGTGGACCCAAAATAAGAATGTTGACAAAAAATATTGACTTTTGACTGCAAAATGACCATTTTGCCCTTGCAGTTGACTGTAGATCAAATGAGGCTTTTGACTGTGCAAATTGGCACTGTGAGTCTTGAAACTTGGCATGTAGGTGCTTGAGAATGTATATAGGCCTATGAGACTTGATTGAACCATTTAAAACCCCAAATTCCTTAAAAGGACCAAAACCCTAATTTCAGTTGTTCTAGGAAGTGATTTGACTGTACAACCCTTGAGCCATTTTGAGCAATTTGAAGATCATTCTTGAAAAATCTTGAGGAATATGGGAGGACAAATTTTGGGGTACAACAGTTTCCCCTGTTCAATCTTCTTAAACCTGAGGATGTAGATTGGCTTGCGTGCCTTTCGTGATCCGAAGGTGGAAGATGATTGAACACTAAAATGCCCAGAAATTTGCACTCGCATGGTCTAGTATCAGTAGTGTGATGTCGGGAATGGGCTTACAGATGCCATTTGGAGATTGTTGGTAGGAGGATGGGCTTATAGATGCCATCTGGAGATTGTTGGTAGGAGGATGGGCTTCAAGATGCCATCCAGGGGTGAATGCTAGACTGTATCTATAAGCTGGAACTGGATGATTGTCAACATGGCGTCCGTGTCTGGAGCGCCTCTAAACTGTATTGGAAAGTTGGGTGGTTTGAGCTGGTCGAGTAGATAGTTGTCCTGTCTGGTTTCAGGTATTAATCTCTGACCTGAGAAAGAAAGATAGTTTTCCTGGCTTGCTACAAGTATTAATCTTCAATCTCTTCATGCAGGTGGTTTTCCTGGCTGGTTTCAGGTATTAACCTACAATCAGTCGTCCACAGAATTTTCCTGGCTAGTTACATGTATTAATCTGGAACTTAAGAAGGTTGGTCGAGTAGATAGTTGTCCTGTCTGGTTTCAGGTATTAATCTCTGACCTGAGAAAGAAAGATAGTTTTCCTGGCTTACTACAGGTATTAATCTTCAATCTCTTCATGCAGGTGGTTTTCCTGGCTGGTTTCAGGTATTAACCTACAATCAGTCGTCCACAGAATTTTCCTGGCTAGTTACAGGTATTAATCTGGAACTTAAGAAGGTTGGTCGAGTAGATAGTTATCCTGTCTGGTTTCAGGTATTAATCTCTGACCTGAGAAAGAAAGATAGTTTTCCCGGCTTGCTACAGGTATTAATCTTCAATCTCTTCATGCAGGTGGTTTTCCTGGCTGGTTTCAAGTATTAACCTACAATCAGTCGTCCATAGAATTTTCCTGGCTAGTTACAGGTATTAATCTGGAACTTAAGAAGGTTGGTCGAGTAGATAGTTGTCCTGTCTGGTTTCAGGTATTAATCTTTGACCTGAGAAAGAAAGATAGTTTTCCTGGCTTGCTACAGGTATTAATCTTCAATCTCTTCATGCAGGTGGTTTTCCTGGCTGGTTTCAGGTATTAACCTACAATCAGTCGTCCACAGAATTTTCCTGGCTAGTTACAGGTATTAATCTGGAACTTAAGAAGGTTGGTCGAGTAGATAGTTGTCCTGTCTGGTTTCAGGTATTAATCTCTGACCTGAGAAAGAAAGATAGTTTTCCTGGCTTGCTACAGGTATTAATCTTCAATCTCTTCATGCAGGTGGTTTTCCTGGCTGGTTTCAGGTATTAACCTACAATCAGTCGTCCACAGAATTTTCCTGGCTAGTTACAGGTATTAATCTGGAACTTAAGAAGGTTGGTCGAGTAGATAGTTGTCCTGTCTGGTTTCAGGTATTAATCTCTGACCTGAGAAAGAAAGATAATTTTCCTGGCTTGCTACAGGTATTAATCTTTAATCTCTTCGTGCAGGTGGTTTTCCTGGCTGGTTTCAGGTATTAACCTACAATCAGTTGTCCACAGAATTTTCCTGGCTAGTTACAGGTATTAATCTGGAACTTAAGAAGGTTGGTCGAGTAGATAGTTGTCCTGTCTGGTTTCAGGTATTAATCTCTGACCTGAGAAAGAAAGATAGTTTTCCTGGCTTGCTACAGGTATTAATCTTCAATCTCTTCATGCAGGTGGTTTTCCTGGCTGGTTTCAGGTATTAACCTACAATCAGTCGTCCACAGAATTTTCCTGGCTGGTTACAGGTATTAATCTGGAACTTAAGAAGGTTGATGGTAGCCATCTTTTGATTGACCTTTTCCTGAAAAAGGTAAAACGTTAGCTGTATGCAATGTCATGATGTATGAAATGCATGATGTCATGATGTTCTCGAGAATAAATGAGATTGTGTCGTATGCACTTCATCATGTATGTAAACAGGAGGTATGACATGTGAAATTTTTATGAATGTATTTTCGTCTGGGAAAATAAATCCTTGACAAATGCCGGGAGCTTGTCAAATCCTGGGCTGATGTTTGAAGAGTCTGGTTGAATTCTTCGTTTCCACTGGGGATGATGCACGAAGATGGTTGCAAGGATAAACTTGTAGGAGAAGATGACTCCGTTGGGGAATAAACTTGATGAAGAGATTACTCTGAGGGGGAATACTCTGTGGGAAGAGATGCTTTGCTGAGATTTTAATGATAACTCCGCTGGGGATTCTGTTGATAAGCTCTGTTAGGGGATTTTAATGATGAACTCCGCTGGGGATAGAAAGAATTTTGCTGGGGATGATCTTTCAGTTGCAACTTACTGAGGATAACCCAGTTAGACTCTTGTGGGGATAACCTCTGAATATGGCTGAGGAGATGCATTTATACTCTGCAGGGGACAAGCTTCCAGAATCTACTGGGTACGATGATTCAACTCTGGCGGGGAAGCCTTTTTTAGACTGCGTTGGAGAAATGGCTCCACTGGGGGTATCTTGTATTCCGCCAGGGAACATTCTTATATTTCGTTGAGGAATATTAAGACTGCCAGAGATACTCTTATGCTTGTTGAGGAATATCTGTATACTCCGCTGGGGAATATTAAGACCTTCTGGGGATGCCCAACCTTTTTAGGGCTGATGGTAGACTAACTCTGCTTGGGGGAGAGTATTGCTGATTCATCCATAGTTGCAAGTCTCAGTGGGGAGAGTTATCATTACTGTCTTACTCTGCGGGGAGTGAAGGTATCTTGGTCATACTCTTCAACTGAATCTACCTTGTACCTGGAGGACAGAGCAGCTTGTACATTTTGGACAATTTTTATTGTCCCTGTTTCTGAGGGAGAAGGAGTCTGCGGAGGCCTACGAGGTGCTTGGTCTCTTTCGATTGAAGTGACAAGTCTTCTTCTGGTAGGTAGGTGACGAGATGACGGGACATAGTCGTACGCTTTGATCCCTAATTTTTGCCTGGACCGCCCTTTCGGGTTTTCAGTCCACCGGGATACCCTTTTTTGCCCAAGCCGCCTTTTCAGGTTTTCGACTTGCCGGGTGTACAGACTTTTTCATTTTCATCCCTTATTTTTGCCCGAACCCTTTTGGTTCGCCGGGAAGCCCTTATTTTTGCCTAGGTCAGTCAACCTAGCGGGTCTTTGATTATGCGTAGTACTTTTTGACTATGTCCATGTTCTCAGAGTGTAGGGAGTTGTCACTGTCAGTAGTGTTGTGTTGCCATACTACCAGAAGATGTTTGATCGTGCAAGATTCATCGCTGGAATTCATGTCCCATGCCCCAAATGGCTCAGGCGGAGATTTGCCCCTGGCTATTTGGCATCTTAAGAGATTCCTTGAATCTTGACTTGACTGCCCCAGATGATGGACAATGCTCATGTCGTTCCCCTTGATTGGAAGTGTTTTTCCATTTGATGTGATCCTTTTTGTTGAGAAGGTTTTTGTTCACTAGATATTCGTCGTGCGAATTTCTCTGCTGTTTGAACAAATAGCCATATGCAAACAATGTTATTTTAAGAATGCAAAGCTTATGTCTATCTTGAAGTTTTTTGAAAATGCAGTTTTCAATAAAACAAGTGAATTTTTGTAAAATGTGATGTCAACTCAAGATTTTATAGCAAGCCCTACAGGAGTCAGGATACCTTTTGTAACAGTATGCTTTCGAACTAACCCATGCTTCAGCTAGGACTTTTTAAGGGTTATAACGTGGCCTGGTTCACAGTTTAAGAAACAAAGGATAAAGGCTCAAATTTTATTTGTACCCACCCGTTCTTCGTGATGTTCTTCAATCCTAAACTCAACTAATCGTGCATTAGGTCTTGTTTGAATCTTCGCTCTGATATACCAGTGATGGTTCGGATACTGACAGTTTATTTTGAACAGGCAGTCAATTCTTTTTTTGTTGAGAGTCTGTATGATCTCTTTCTTTTGGATTTTATTATCCCTGTCTTTTTGCTTGAACTGTTTCTTTTGTGATTACAGTCAGCGGGATGCCCCAGTTTTTGTAAGTCTCCTTCATAGGTTTTGACTTATTGGGCTTTTGTTTTTGAAAGATAACGACTGCCTGTCTTTACGATTATTCGGAACCATCACCGTCTCTTGTTTTGGAAGGATTTATTTGATGCCATTCATTGTACACCTGGATCAACTGAGAAAACTACCCTGCCCCAGGTTATAATTAAGGGTTTTAATTTGTGAAAAGAAGAAAAAAAAACTCCAACTTCTTTGGCTCGAAGGGGTTGACGAGGGATTATCTTCCTTATAACTCCACTGTTTAGGATTTGAAACAATGCCTGTACTTCATCATTGAGGTCTGTTCAAAAGCATACTGTAAAGATCGTGGTATCGTTTTTGTCATCCTCCCTCAAAAGGTTTAGAATTTTTTTAATCGAGAGTTGAACATCACAAAAAATGAAAGCAATTTGAATATAGTGGATACGAATGGATTGATTCAAAACAGACATGTGCAATGCATTGATAAGGTAATAAAGTTTGACATGAATAATTGTTTGAACAATCTAAAGAAAATTACAACTTGAAAATCCTAATGAACAAAAGTCTTCTCGTCTCGGTACTTGTCACTTCAAATGGTGAACCTTGGAGGATAGTAGAAGAACTCATCCCGACCATCTTGTGTGAATTCCAATGTTCCTTCATCAATCAGGTTTTGAATTTTGTACCTCAACTTCCAACAGTCGTCAGTATCATGCCCCAGACTGTTAGAATGGTATGCACACCTCGCATCAGGATTGTAATTGGGTGAAGAAGTCTTAGGATTCGGATGAGGTCCTACCAATGTCACCAGATTCAATTTCAACAGGTGTTGCAAAGCTTGGGACAACGACATGTTGAGCTTGGTAAACGGCCTCTGAGTAACCCGTTGCTTATGGCAAGATTGTTGTTGGACCTGTGAGGTAGTAGCAACTTGGAAAGGTCCATTCTTCATCAAACCAAACCTTTGACTTCTCGGAAGTTGATTAATGACTTGATCCTCAGCCTTGATTATTTTCTTCATACTGTTGTATCTGTCTTGATGAAGCTGGTTGATCACGGTTCTCAACTCTTTTTGCTCCCGAGCTAAGCCTTGGATAAGAGCCATCTGCCCCAACATCTGGGTTCTCATTGCATCTACCTCAGCTTGCAGATGTTTCAGCCGTTCGTCCTTATTGTCTTCAGGACTTTTCCTGACCAAATTCCCCATGAGGAGTGTTCTCAACTCTTCCTGCCCCTTGGATAGGTTTAGGAAGATTTCCCTGAACTGAGTCTCTTGAGTATGAAGATCCTGGTTGTCTTGTTGGAGAGCCATTGCTGAAATAAACAGCGAGAACATGAGAGACATGTAAAGGGTGACATGTTATGCAATGATATGTATGTATGCAATGTTTTCAAGGATCTCGCGGGGTAAATAGGAAACTGTTAGAATCTGAATCTGGTAGCTCGATTGAAGGAACTTGATTTTGCTGAGAGTCCTTCTTCAAGAGTCAAGCTCACCATATCGAGTGGGTCATAGCCCCTGACTCAAGTTATCGTGCTTGGATTTCTGGACAACCTTGGCTAGAGGAAAATAAATCCCCTTTGCCCCTTGCTAGACATTTGGTTCATCATGACCTGCATCACAAACCCTTGAGATCCTTGAAATGGTTAAGGAGATGCTATGGTATGATGTTATGATGTGTATGCTATGCGTTTAAGCAAAAGTGTGAGGTGATGTAAGTAAGCCCTCCTATAAATCCAAACTGTTGGATAAGGACTGTAAACAAAACCTGCAAGGAACTCATGCTGTCAGATAACAAGAATGTGCAAGTAGTTCAAGTTTGAAAGCACACAAGTCACACAAACATCCTTAAGTTTAGGCTGGCACGGAGTTTAGGCATTACCCTCTTTCAGTTCAGTTGGTTAAAACCTGTCCTAAAAATAGTAACCGGGTTCTAGAGGATCTCAATATCACTGACTACCCTCAATCGGTAATAATTCCAGTTTAGCAACCTTTTCTTGCGGCCGGAATCATCACGAGAGTTTAGTCTCAATGAGTGTAGCATACTGCTACTATTCTATGGCCAAGTTGGTCAATTTAAGGTTCTAAGGTCAGTTGGTGCTTAATGACTCCTTAGAAGACCCATATTCTCCTTGTTTCAACACAAGGGATATCAGTACAGACTAAGGTGCCACACCAATGTAGCTACTGCTTCATCCGTGTCGGTCTACGCCGGACAGATCCGTCACAGTTTATTGCTACTTACCTAAAGGGTATCCCGAGATCCAGGTTAGGATCTATAGAACTCCGATACAAGCCCACAAAATTAAATCATATAAAGCATACAATTGAAAACATAGTGATCTAATCCTAAGGTACACCTCACTTATAAGATCATCCCCAGTAGAGTCGCCAGTTCTGTGATCGGTGGAAATGGAACTGACTGTTTTTGGAATGCTGGTTCGCGTTTGCGTTTGTTTTTGCAAATGTCGCGGTAAGCAAGAGTCGCCACCGTCTTTTATTTTCTCCAACAAGGAAAGGAAAAAAGCACAACAAAATTCCTTTTCGAGATGTTTCTCGGGTTCGGGAGGTAGATTATAGAAAGGGAAGGTGTTAGCACCCTTTCTATCCGTGGTTATCCACGGGCTCTTAGGTACTTGCTCACTATGTTTTCAATTTTTTTTTTGCTTTTCTTGTGTTTTTGGGTTTTGAAAAAGTTTTGTTCGAAAACTTCGATTTAACTCTTGTATCTGTCCTCAAGAGTGTATGAAGTGTTGTTTGAAAACTTTGTTTGAAAAAGTGTAAGTGCGAAAAGTTGGTTTTGTTTTGAAAGAGCAAGTACCTGAGAACCTCTACCTACTCAAAAGAAATTAAGCTGTGTAAATGTCCTTTAGACAGTGCTATCCCACTATTGAGAAGTAGGTAGCACCGTTGTTGGAGTTTTCGGGTCAATTCGATTTTAGGGACATGTGGTCACTAAAGCAACGTTAGGACACCTTAGCGGTAACCCTAATGTCTTAGATCATTTTTTATCGAGGCAACCGTTTCGAGGCAACTTTGATCTTTAGACAGGAGGGCGACCTCTAAAACTTCCTATACTCAATGACCACGTCGAGGCAACCAAGTGAGGCGTACCCTAAGAGTGGCATGCGCGAGTGTATTGTTTTTCAGTTATGTTATCTTTGTACATGTTATAGTGAGCTACGATTGATTTTAATTCAAGAGAGATCTTGTCATGCATAACCTATTAGCATACATCTAGCAGTTAATGGTTGCGGAAAATAAAACTAAGCTATTACAAGGCGTCGGGTATTTACATCGTCAAAAACAAACCCTTGAAAAAGTAAATTGCGGGAAATTAAATAAAAGTGATAAAAAGGTCCTAATTAAAGCTATTACATCCTCGGAGCAAATACAATTATATGGTAAAAAATTATGAATAAAAAATAATCATATGCGCGAGAAAAATTGAATCGGGGAGTTTTTTAGGGTTTTGACCCTTTTTAGGAAAGAAGGAGATTTTTTTGTTATTTCTTGCATTTAATTAAATTAACCCTAAACTAATTAATTAATTAAATAAAAAGAGAAATATTTTTTTGGTTTTTTGAATGTTTTAAGGAAAATAAAAATAAAAATGATTAAAAGTTATTAAAAACCCTAATTCTATGTTAATTTTATTTATTGCAAAAATATCAATATTATGCCTAATTAAAACTAAACAAATTAATTATTTATTTACAAAATAATGAAAGGGTGAAATTAATTTTAATAAATAATAGTAAAAAAATAAAATATTATATTTTTAGTTTTCTGATTTTATTATGAAAAAAATTAATTTGGTTAATTAAGTAATAATAATAATAATTAATAATAAAAACAATTAAATGAAAAATATAAAAGAAGAAAAAAGAAATAAACCCAGGGGGGTGTTGGGCCCAAGAGGAGGTGATTCTGGAAATTTGTGGCCCAACAATGCTTAAGCCTGCTTTGACTGTGGCCATCCCATGCGTGTGCGTTGACTGGAGACTATGGTAGTCTTTCCATCTAGACCATTGGATCAGATCTAAGGCCACTTGGACAACATCTGAATGAGAGCGTATGAAGGGCCTTGCTTGGAGTGCTACATAGAATCGCCTGAAACAAAATAACACAAATGTTTTTGGGGACCTGGGATTCGAACCCAGGTCCCAATAGCTTTTCCATCCACCTGCCTGCCAACTCAACTAGCGCGTTTCTTTGTTATCATAATAAGATGAAACTATTATATATGAAAACAATTAAAACGCTGTAAATAAAAAGTAAAACGCGCGCTTTTCAAACAGGCCAACCAGATGTCAACACATCATCATCTTCAACCTTTGTTCAGTGTAAAAGAGAATCAGATAGCGGGGGTTTTTAACCTCCACTACCTCCCTGCACGAAAAATAGCGATTAGACATAGAGCAAACATAAATGTTTCACGAGGTATGGGTTCCAATCGTCTTGGTCTCACGATTTCAACCATGTATCCCATTGGTCCTAATTTTTCCTGGATTGAAAAGCCCTATTTGAAAGCTTGAAAACCCTAGAAATTCAATCATGGCATATCTCGATTCAGGGCACTATGGTTCAATTCAATCATTCCATCAGCTTTGTATGGTCTCTAGCAATGCAAATCAGTCACAAAAACATGTTAAATGTGCATGAATTAAGAGATACAATTCTGAATAAGAAGTGCAAACCGTGGGACTGTATGTCGTGATTCCTTGAGCTTTGATGCTTGAATTTGATTGCAAATCAATCCTGGTACCTCCTACAATGTATTTGGATGAACAAAACGCCTTGAATTGGCCTAGAATGCAAGAACCAGTTTTGAGTTTTCTTGAAAATTCTTGAAACTGTATGGTCGTTTCTGCAGCCTTTCCATCGTGTATTAGGTTGTGGTTTGCTTGCTTATGTATAAGGCAATCAAATTAGGTCAAGAGTTGGGCCAATATCCATGTGCATTGATGATTGAATCCTTGATTGATAAATCAAATATTCTTGATTTTCATGATTGAACAAGTTGCCAAAATTGGATCTTTTTGCATCTTTTTTCTTGTGCACGAATTGGTCAGCATATTTGGATCATATTTGGTTCACAAATTGATTTAAAAATCAAATCTTGTATTTTCTTATGATTTAAATTAATTAAATGAATTAATATATATTAAAAATCCATTTAATCAATAAATTTAAGAAAATAAATCCCATTTAGCTTGGTGGGTCGTGCATAGGTCATGGGTGAAGTTTCAAAAAGATATTTGAGGCCCATTAGCAAAAAGAAGGTGTTTTGAGCAAAGTTGACTTTTGCAAATTCATGAAAATTTCCCAACTTCTCCAATGCACAACTTGCTCAATTTTGATCATATGACTATGTTCTTGGACATTTTGTAAAGCCCTTGAAGTCCTCTAACCAATGCTTTTGGTCCCATGTCATTTGGATTTACCAATCTCAAGTTATGGCCTTTGACTCAAAGTGTACTTTTGTTGACTTTTGAAATTGACCTATAATGTAGAAATCGGTAACTTTTTGTGAGGGCATTTCTTGAACTTGGAGTGTGAATATGGATTGTAGGAAATTGCATCCTCTTAAAAATGAGCCTTGGATGGGATTTTTTATGACAAACCATGAAAGAGTTATGCCCTTGTCAAAGTACAGTTGACTTTTCTACTGTCCAAAAATAGTAACTTTTGCACCTTGATGATTTTTGAGCTATTCTTGTGGGATCATGATCAAGACTTGATCAAATGATGATTGTGGACCCAAAATAAGAATGTTGACAAAAAAAATCTTGACTTTTGACTGCAAAATGACCATTTTTCCCTTGCAGTTGACTGTAGATCAAATGAGGCTTTTGACTGTGCAAATTGGCACTGTGAGTCTTGAAGCTTGGCATGTAGGTGCTTGAGAATGTATATAGGCCTATGAGACTTGATTGAACCATTGAAAACCCCAAATTCCTTAAAAGGACCAAAACCCTAATTTCAGCTGTCCTAGGAAGTGATTTGACTGTACAACCCTTGAGCCATTTTGAGCAATTTGAAGATCATTCTTGAAAAATCTTGAGGAATATGGGAGGACAAATTTTGGGGTACAACAGATACGACCTTTCTCAAGTCCCATATACCATTTCAATGAAGCTCCACTCAGACTATCTTGGAAACAATGGATAAGCAACTTGTTATTCTTTGTGTAAGTAGACATCTTTCAAAAGTACATCACCAAGTGGCTTCTTGGACAAGTATTCCCCTTATATTTCTCAAACTCGAGAGTCTTGAACTTTGCAGGCATAACCAGATCAAAAACTAGGCACATATTTTCAGTAGCAATACCAAAGACATCATTACCTTTCATAGCTCAGAGTCTTTTCTCTAAAGTCTGATATTGTTCTTTGAACTCTTCAAACTCACCAAAGTCTCCCTGACTTACACTTCGAGGATTGGCAGCATGGTGCTCAAAGAGAGGGTTCCCAAAAGTAGCTTGTGAAGCAGGTTGACGAGAGGCAGTATGAATGATTGGTTGAGGTCCAACGAAAACTGGAGCCTGAAAGACTGGTCGGGAAGACTGACCAACCATTAAAGTAATTGCAACAGGCGAAGAGTAATTCTGAGGTAACCCAAACTCTGGCCGTGTAGTAGATGTATGCTGGATAGGTTGAGTGTTAATAGCAGCAGTTGGATTTTCAGATATCACAGTCCTTTGAGGTGGCTCTCCTCTAGAAATCAGGACTTGCATTATCTCAGTAAGTTTGGCCATTCCTGACTTCAACTTATCAATTTCCATTCCGACTTTTATGTTGTGTTGCTCTTGGTTTTCCATTCTCAATCTGACAGCAGCTCTAGTCCCGTAGTTGTGTTGAGGAATCAGCTTGACGGTAGACGACTAACTGGAAGAAAGAAGCAACTGGGAATAAGATCCTGAACAACCTGGATGCATGCAGAATGATGCAGGGGATGCAAATGATATGCAATGTTATGCAATGCACTACATAGTAACAGGATCACATGGTTTAGAGTCACAGCCTGGAGTCAAAGGTACAACCCATAAGGTATGGACTAACGGTTATCACCTATCGAACAAGGTTCTAAGAGGTTCCCAGAGTCTACATCCTTCCTTCAGATATTACCAATGTCTCGATTAACTCGATAATTAGTAATATTCTCAAGAAAAACTCGTCTGAGCATAGTATCGCGTGACAACTATTTCCGGATTACTCCGTCATAGCTTCTGCACTACACCTAAAAGGCCAAGATGAGTTAGGTAATCTACGGTCCTCAACTTCAGCAGACTCCCAGGTTGGAAGCAGTACGTCTTCTCGATTACTCGGTAAATGACACTACAGTTAAAGGGGCCTCCACTGAGTGAGGGATCTCATGTCCCCTTTTTTGGGATTACTCCCTCAAAGTTAACATGTCTATACCGCTCTTCCTATCTTATTTTTTCCCAAAGTCCGGGTAGAAGACTTATAAGAAATCACCAAGCCCGTGAAAACCAGGAAAATCCAGACAAACATATATACAACATAATGGGAAGTAATAAACAACAAGTAAAATAATATATACACACTCATAGAAGACAAACAAACAAATCTAGGATTGACCCACTTAGGAATGGACCAGCAATAGGTCAATCTGTCCTCAGTGAAGTCGCCACTTTCTGTCGCACACACAAATCAGAACTAAGAGAGAACTCAATTGCGACAGTGATGATATGTAAAGAAATGTAGCGGTAAAGATTTGAGATTAAGCCATCAATTGACTTATCTCAACACAATGAAGTTGCCACCGCACTTTATTGTTTTCAAAGGGAAATGGGAAAAAAAGCGAACAAAACCCAAAAAGATCAGAGATCGAGGTACGAGGGTCGGTTATGCAAAGGGAAGGTGTTAGCACCATAAGCATCTATGGTACTCCGCAGGATCTACTTTGTTTGGTTTCTTTTAAAAGGAGTGTTATGTAAAGGTTTACTTGCTAAAGGAAAAGAATGAATGTTTATTTGTAAACAAAAGAAAATGAAATGTTTTTTTATTATTTTTGTTGCTCGCCTTGGATCGTAAGACTTAGTGCCTACGTGCTCCCCCGTGCAATGGGAAAGTCAGAGCACCGTAATTCGGCTAGAAAAGAATTGTCTGTTGGTTGATTTTAAACAAGGAGACAAGTTGTCATTGTTAGGAGAGAAATCTCGACTAACGCCCACAAGGTGTGGGAAAGATGGACCCTGCGTCAACAAGAGTGAGGGTTTGAGAATGCCTCTAGCACTCGAGTGGAATAGTTGACACCTTTATAACCATGGGGATAGGAGAATGTTGCTCGACTATCAATGAATCATGTCTCCCCTTGAAAAAAAGTTTGAAGGGTAAAGGTGCTCGAGCGCACAAAAGAGTTTGAATGAGTTGAAGTGTTTTGTTAATTTTGAAAACAAATGTCAAAGTATGATTAAGTGAATTGAAGTTTATTTAAAGAAAAGAATTTTTAAAAGAAAAGCACTCTACAAAGCCAAGGTTTATTATGAAAGTGGTTCGATTTTATAAACAAATAAAGTTTTGAAAAAGATGAGAAGATTTTGAAAATTAAAGAAGATGGGAGGAGATGAAGGGACTATCCTAAAGCATAAGGTAAAAGCTAAGGAAGAGAACCGTCTAACCAACAAGAAGCCAACACTTGACATTATGAGTCAAGATAGAATTCCAATTATTTGTATTGAAACCAAGAAAGAAAAGATACTAGACCTCTTGAGAAGACCAAACTTCAAGTGTATTAAGTCTTCACAAAAATTGGGCAGAGTAACGGCTGTATACAGAGGAATTCCAGATTACAAACAAAGTGTGTAATCACAATAACCTGCATACAAAACAAACAAACAACCCAATGTCTTGAGGTAAACCTCAAGAACTCCAAACAAAATATCAATTAAGGTTACAAGGTCTCCAATATAAGCCAAGGTCTCTAATCCTAAGTCCAAGAAATCCAATACTCCATAATGCTAAGGATAGTAACTGTGATCGATGGAAATAGAACTGACTGTTTAAAGCTGGTTTCGCGAAATGTCGCGGTAAGCAAGAGTCGCCACCGTCTTTTATATTCTCCAACATGGAAAGGACAAAAGCACAAAAAAATTCCTTTTCGAGATGTTTCTCGGTTCGGGAGGTAGATTTATAGAAAGGGAAGGTGTTTGCTTTTCAAATGTGTGTGGGTTTGAAAAAGTTTCATCTTGAAAGATTTCTAAATGACTCTTGTATCTGTCCTCAAGAGTGTTTGAAAAATTTGTTTTGAAAACTTTTGAAAGTGTCAGTGTGAAAAGATGTTTTGTTTGTTTTTTTGAAGAGAGCAAGTACCCATGAGTCATCCACCTACCCTAAGGAATTAGGCTGTGTAAGAGTCCTTAAGGTAGTTCCATCCCACCATTGAGAGGTAGGTAGCACCACCGTTGGAGGTGTTCGGGTCAATTCGATTGAGGGACAGTGTGGTCACCGAAGCAATATTAGGACACCTTAGAAGTAACCCTGATGTCCTGGATCCTTTTTAATTCGAGGCAAACGTTTCGAGGCAACTGGATCTTAGACATAAGGGCGACCGCTAAAACACCCTATACTTGACGACCACGTTCGAGGCAACGAGTGAGGCGTACCCTAGAAGTGGCATGTGCATTGTGTGTTGTTTTCATGTTAACATTTATCTTGGATCATGCAATTGTGAGCTACGAATTGTTTTTTAATTATCATACATTCTTTCATGCAATTAACAGTTAGGAGTGCGGAAAATAAAATACGGAAAGGTAAAAGCTACGCTATTACAAGGCGCGGGTCTATACATCGCCAAAAAACAAAGACCCGTTTTTGATAAAGTGCGGAAAGTAAAGAAAGCGGTAAACCTAATTACTATTACATCCTTGGAAGCAGTTACATAATAATCCAAATAAATAATAATGCGCGAAAGAATTAAAATGGACGTCCTTAGGGTTTTTGACCCTTTTGAGAAATTAAGAGTTTTTGTCCTTTGCTTGAAATTAAATTAAAATTAAACCTAATACTAATTTAATTAATTATTTACAAGAAAGATGTTTTTTATGTTTTTGTATTTAATGATAATAAAATAAATTAAAAGTCAAGAAAACCCTAGTTCTAAGTTTATTTTAATTATTAATGAAAATGTTAAAGTTAAACTAATTTAAACTAATTAATTAATTTACATGTTATTTACAAAAATAATAATAATTAATAATGATGATAATAAGAAAATGATTAAAAAAGGTCAAAACCTAATTCTATGCAATTTTTATTTATTAAGAAAAAGGATTAAAATTTAAACCTAAATTAAGCTAAGTTAGTTATTAGTATTTATTTACAAAAATAAGTTAATGGTGAAATTAATAAATAATTAAAATATATTTACAATTTTGACTTTCTGATTTTTATTAGGAAAAATTAATTTGTGGTGAATTAATAATAATAATTAAAACAATTAAAAGAAATTTAAAAGAAAAGAAAATAAATTGCAAACCAAGGGGGGTAAGATGGCCCATATGGAGGTTTTTTGTGAGAAATTATGGCCCAAGAACTCTAAGCCTGATTGACTTTTCATGATCACGTGCATGCTGTTTGACTGGAGCACATGATACTCCTTCCCTTGCAGCCCTTGGATTGATAGTCACAGCCACTTGGCACATGGAGCACTGAAGGTTCATGATAGATCATTGACAAGCGCTGCACTGGAACGTGTTGGAAAAAAGATCGACAATTATATGGGGGATCTGGGAATTGAACCCAGGTCCCAACGCTTACAAGACACGTCCACCACCACTCAGCCACTGCATTGTATTTGTAACAATAATGGATAGTGAAAATAATATGCAAAAACAACAATTATGCTGGGAATTTAAAAAAAAGCGCGCATCATATTTGAATACGCCAGTCATGTCCTTCCACGTATTGTCTTCTTCATCTGTCCTGAAACAAAAAACAAGCAAATAGCGGGGGTTTTAAACCCCCACAAACTGGAAACATCAAAAATAGCGATTAGGCACACAAGCAATATAAAAAGGGCGCGATGATGTCAATGATTTCGTCTTGTCCTGACGAATTTATCCATATAGGTCTTGAGGTCTAATTTTACAGTATATGAAAAACCCCAATATGAAAGCTCTGAAACCCTAGCATTCATCCATGGTAGATTTTGATTCAGGATGTTTCAACACAATTAATCCATACCAAAAGCTTTAGGAAGATGTTAGCAATACAAATCAATAATCAAAACACGTCAATGATGCATAAAAATTGGATTTCTATTATGGAAATGTTTGTTCAAACCGTGATTCTGTTTGGCCGTTTCTTTGTGTATTAGAGCTTGTTCTTGATGGCAATTGATTCCTGGCAATGTCAGCAACACGTTGGAACCACTTTTAGGCTTTGAAATCACCTGCAATATTGATTTCAGTTTTCAAGTATTTCTTGAATTTTTGCAATTTGGTTATGGTTTTCTATGGCAGCTTTCACGTTGTTAACACTAGGGTTGGCTTCAGCATATGTATTGGAATCAAAACTAGGGTAAATCTTGGCCCAAAAGTCCATGAAATTATGTTTTCAATATTTGATTTTAATCAAATCTTTTCCAACTTTTTTGATTGATAAAACTTGCCAAACATGGATGATTTTTCCTTTTTGATTGAGAAACGAGATTGCCAGCTTGCCCTGATCAGATTTGCTTCACAAAAGATCCAAAAACCATATCTTTTGAAATTTCCTACAATTAAAATCAATTAAATGAATTAATATTAATAAAAATTCAATTAATTAATTAAAAATAAGAAAATAAATCATTTTAAGTTCAATGGGTCGTGCATAGGCTTTGGGTAAAGATTCAAGAAGGAATTTGAGGCCCATTAGCAAAAATGAAGTGTTTTAGGCAAATTTGACTTTTGAAAGTTCCCAAAAATTTCCCAACTTCTCCAATGCATATCTTGCTCAATTTTGAAGCTATGAACATGTTCTTGGACATTTTGGAAAGGTCTTGAAGTCCTATAACCAATGCATTTGGTCCCATGTCATTTTGATTCACCAATCTCAAGTTATGGTCTTTGACTTAAAGTGCCTTTTTGTTGACTTTTGAAAATGACCTATAATGTTGAAATTGATAACTTTTTGTGAGAGCATTTCTTGGACTTGGAATGTGAAGATTAGTTGTAGGAAATGTCATCCCCTTCAAAATGAGCATTGGATGGGATTTTTCTGTGAACCATGAAAAAGTTATGCCCTGGTCAAGTTACAGTTGACTTTTCAGCTATCCAAAAATAGAAACCTTTGCATCTTGAGACTTTTTGAGCCATGCTTGGGGAATCATGATCAAGAATTGATCAAATGATGATTGTGGCTTCAAAATAAGATGTTGACCAAAAATTTTGACTTTTGACTATCAAATGACCATTTAACCCCTGCAGTTGACTGTGAGGCCATTAGGGTTTTTGACTGTGCAACTTGATGCTGTGAGTCTTGAAACTTGACATATGGATGCTTGACAATGTATATAGGCATATGGGACTTGATTGGACCCTTGAAAACCTCAACTTCCTTGTAAGAACCAAAACCCTAATTTTGACTGTGTTAGGAGGCAATTGGACTGTGCAACCCTTGAGAGATTTTGAACCATTTGGAGATTGACTTTGACAAATCTTGAAGAATATGGGAGGGCAAATTTTGGGGTACAACAGTTGCCCCTGTTCAATCTTCTTAGACCTGAGGATGTAGATTGGCTTACGTGCCTTTCGTGATCCGAAGGTGGAAGATGATTGAACACTAAAGTGCCCAGAAATTTGCACTCACATAGTAGAATGTTAGCAGTGTGATGGCGGGAATGGGCTTACAGATGCCATTTGGAGAGATGATGGATAGGAGGATGGGCTTATAGATGCCATCTGGAGACTGTTGGTATGTGGATGGGCTTATAGATGCCACCTAGGTGTCGATCGCGTAAGAGATTCCTTAGCGAGAACTTGCGTACCTGAGAAAGAAAGATAATTACCTGGCCTGTTACAGGAGTTGATCTTCAAACTATTTATGTAGATATGCCCTGGATGGATACAGGTATCGAATCTCTAAACTATTTATGTAGATACGTCCTGGCTGGATACAGGTATCGAGTCTACAATTAGTTACTCACAGATGTACCCTGGCTAGATACATGAATAGAATATGGAATTAGTCGTCAACAGATATGCCCTGGTTGGATACAGGAATCGAATCTTCAAACTCTTCAGACGTGCCCTGGCTAGATACAGGAATCGAGTCCGGAATTAGTCGTCAACAGATATGCCCTGGCTGGATACAGGAATCGAATCTTCAAACTCTTCAGACGTGCCCTGGCTGGATACAGGAATCGAGTCCGGAATTAGTCGTCAACAAATATGCCCTGGCTGGATACAGGAATCGAATCTTCAAACTCTTCAGACGTGCCCTGGCTGGATACAGGAATCGTGTCCAGAATTAGTTGTCAACAGATATGCCCTGGCTGGATACAGGAATTGAATCTTCAAACTCTTCAGACGTGCCCTGGCTGGATACAGGAATCGAGTCCGGAATTAGTCGTCAACAGATATGCCCTCACTGGATACAGGAATCGAATCTTCAAACTCTTCAGACGTGCCCTGGATGGATATAGGAATCGAGTCCGGAATTAGTCGTCAACAGATATGCCCTGGCTAGATACAGGAATCGAATATTCAAACTCTTCAGACGTGCCCTGGCTAGATACAGGAATCGAGTCCGGAATTAGTCGTCAACAGATATGCCCTGGCTGGATACAGGAATCAAATCTTCAAACTCTTCAGACGTGCCCTGGCTGGATACAGGAATCGAGTCCAGAATTAGTCGTCAATAGATATGCCCTGGCTGGATACAGGAATCGAATCTTCAAACTCTTCAGACGTGCCCTGGCTGGATACAGGAATCGAGTCCGGAATTAGTCGTCAACAGATATGCCCTGGCTAGATACAGGTATCGAATCTGGAATTGCGATAGTTGATAGTAATCATCTTTGTATTGACCTTTTTCCTGAAAAGGAGAAATATTAGTTGTATGCAATGTCATGATGTATGAAATGCGTGATGTTCTCAAAATAAATGAGATTGTATATTCATGATGCGTATGTGCATGCTATAATGTATGAATATGTGATGTTTATGAATGTATTTTTGTCTAGGAAAATAAATCCTTGACGAATGCCGAGAGTTTGTTGAATCCTGGGCTGATGTTGAAGAGTAGAGCTCTTTGTTTCCGCTGGGGATGACGGTTGCGAGAATAAACCTGTAGGAGGAGATGACTCTGTTGAGGGATAAACTTTGTTGAAGAGATTATTCTGCGGGGAAATATTCTGTGGGAAGAGATACTTCGCTGAGATTTGACGATAACTCCACTGGGGACTCCGTTGATAAGCTCTGTTGGAAGATTTGATGAACTTCGCTGGGGATAGGAAGAACTTCGCCGAGGACGATCTTTCCGTGGTAATTAGCTGAGGATAACCCAGTTATAAGCTCTGGTGAGGAATAACCTTCTGAATAAAGCCGGGGAGAGGCGCTCGTATCCTGCAGGGGATAAGCTTCCAGAATCTACTGGGGAGATTGATTCAACTTTCCTGGGGAGACTTTGGACTGCACTGGGGAATGGCTCCACTGGGGTTTCTGGTATACCGTTGGGGAACAATCTTAGATTAAGACTGCCGGGGATGCTTGTAGAGGAATATCTGTATACTCCGTTGGGGAATATTGAGATCTTCTGGGGGATCATCCAACTTCCTTGAGGCTGACAGTAGACTAACTCTGCTCGGGGAGAGTGTCGCTGACTTGCTAGGGGTACTGTGCCTTTTAGGGGCTGCTGGGAGACCAACTCTACTTGGGGGTGAAGGTATCTGAGTTACATTCTTCAGCTGAACTTACCTTGGTACCTTGGTGGACAGAGCAATTAGATCGCTTAGACAACTCATTATTGCCCCTGTTTCTGATGTCACCTGTAATTAGTCCTTTGTTTCGCATGCAAATATTTATGAGTTAGCAATTAGTGTCAAATGCATATATCAAAAATGAACATTGGACGTTCTTTGCAAAACAAAACAGAAAAAGGAAAATAATTGGCAATTTATCTGAATGGTGAATTTGTATTGATTTTGGAATTTGCCTGTAAATAGGCGTTTATGTACAAGAGGATGACGTCCTAGTAAGAGAACGCCGCCGAACAATAGAGTTTATACAATTTTGTGAAAAGGAAAACAAAACAGCTATGTAAAAGGAATAATCCCACTGGGTTCCAACTCTGCTATCGCCTTTATGTCTTCAAGCGTCTCATCACTTGGCTGCTTAGTTGAAGATGAAGCTGACTGATCGATGCCGTCTGAACCTGATGGTTGATACCGAATTCTGGATGCAGGGTGATCCAATGAGACATAGTATTACGCTTATCCCTAACTTTTGCCTGGACCGCCCTTTCGGGTTTTCAGTCCACCGGGATACCCATTTTTTCCCAAGCCGCCTTTTCAGGTTTTCGACTTGCCGGGTGTATAGATTTTTTCATTTTTCATCCCTTATTTTTGCCCGAACCCTTTTGGTTCGCCGGGAAGCCCTTAATTTTGCCTAGGTGTGTCAACCTAGCGGGTCTTTAATTTATGCGTAGTATCTTTTTACTATGTCTGCATTGGCAGGGTAGGAAGGTCGTCACCATCCATGGTGGTTAGAATCATGGCTCCTCTTGAGAAGACATGTTTAACCACAAATGGCCCTTCGTATGTGGGGGTCCATTTGCCCCTGGGATCACTTTGAGGAAGAATGATGCGCTTGATTACTAGGTCCCCAACTTGATACTCTTGTGGTCTGACTTTCTTGTTAAATGCCCTGATCATCCGTTTTTGGTACGTTTGACCATGACAAATAGCAGTGAGTCTCTTTTCGTCAATTAGGTTTAATTGATCAAGACGGGTCTGGATCCAGTCATCTTTGCTCAAGCCTGCATCCTTCATTATCCGGAGAGAGGGTATCTGGACTTCAATCGGCAAGACTGCCTCCATGCCATAGACCAAGGAAAAGGGGGTTGCCCCGGTTGACGTTCTTGCTGAGGTACGGTACCCATGAAGAGCAAACGGTAACATCTCGTGCCAATCTTTATAGGTCACTGTCATCTTCTGCACAATCTTTTTGATATTCTTATTAGCTACTTCTACAACCCCATTCATCTTCGGCCGATAAGGAGAAGAGTTGTGGTGCTGTATCTTGAATTGCTCGCAGAGCTCAGTGATCATCTTGTTATTAAGATTGGTACCATTGTCCGTAATGATCCTTTCCGGGACGCCGTATCGACAGATCAGGTTGTGTCGAATGAACCGTGCCACGACGTTCTTGGTTACGGTAGCGTAGGAAGCTGCTTCAACCCACTTTGTAAAGTAATCGATCGCCACCAGGATGAAGCGATGCCTGTTGAATGCCGTAGGTTTGATCTCGCCGATCATATCAATGCCCCACATTGCAAAAGGCCAAGGTGCAGTCAAGACATTCAGAGGGACTGGGGGAACGTGCACTTTATCAGCATAGATCTGGCACATATGACATGTCCAAGAATGTTGGTAACAGTCGGCTTCCATTGTGGACCAGAAATATCCTGCCCGAAGGATTTTCTTTGCCATGGTATGTCCACTGGAATGCGTTCCGAAGGTACCTTCATGCAGTTCTGCCATGATTCTTTCTGCTTCAGTCTTATCCACACAATGCAATAAGGTTGAATCATGGTTTCGCTTGTAGAGAATGCCATTGTTCAGGAAGAACTTTGCTGCGAACCTTCTCAGAAACTTCTTGTCATTGACAGATGCACCCTCGGGGTATTCTTGAGCTTCCAGATACCTCTTCACCTCATGATACCAAGGTTTTTCAGTTACCTCTTCAGTCTCAAGATCACAGCAATATGCAGGTTCATCCAGTTTCCAGATAATGATCCGGGGAGCTTCGTTATCCCATTTGACCTTGAACATAGAAGACATTGTAGCCAGCACGTCCGCCAACTGATTCTCCTCTCTTGGGAAGTGTTCAAAAGTTATCTCCGTGAAATGGGGGATCAATGTCAACACACACTCTTTGTAAGGAATAAGGTTTGGGTGTTTCGTATCCCACTCGCCTTTGATCTGATTGATCACGAGAGCGGAATCTCCGAAGACACTCAGAAACTTGATCCTTAAGTCAATTGCAGCTTGCAGACCCATGATGCATGCCTCATACTCCACCATATTGTTGGTGCAGTTGAAACATAGCCGGGCAGTAAGTGGAGTATGAGTGCCTTTTGGGGATATGATCACAACGCCGATACCGTTACCCAAAGCGTTGGAGGCTCCGTCAAAGTGCATAGACCATCGGGATCCTTCCTCAGGTCCTTCATCCGGTCCAGGTACTTCACAATCAATCACTACCATGATGTTCTCGTTAGGAAATTCAAAGTTCATTGACTGGTAGTCGTCCACTGCCTGGTGTGCCAAATGGTCTGCCAATACACTTCCTTTGATTGCTTTCTGAGTCGTGTACTGGATGTCATATTCCGTCAAGATCATCTTCCATCTTGCTATTCTTCCGGACAAGGAGGGCTTTTCGAATATGTACTTGATTGGATCCATTTTTGAAATCAACAGAGTAGTGTGAGTCAGCATATACTGTCTCAGCCGGCGAGCAGCCCATACCAAAGCGCAACAAGTTTTCTCGAGCAGTGAGTATCGGGTCTCACAGTCGGTAAACTTTTTGCTAAGGTAATAAATAGCACGCTCTTTTCGGCCAGACTCGTCATGCTGCCCCAGCACACACCCCATTGAGCTGTCAAGTACTGTCAAGTATAATATTAGAGGTCTCCCTTCAACCGGTGGCATAAGAATGGGTGGTTCTTGGAGATACTCTTTGATTCTATCGAAAGCGGCCTGACATTCATCATTCCAACGTACTACTTGATCTTTCTTCAGTAGCTTGAAGATTGGTTCACAGGTAGCAATTAGATGCGAGATGAATCGGGCAATGTAATTCAGTCGTCCTAGAAAGCCTCTGACTTCTTTTTCTGTCTTGGGAACTGGCATCTCTTGTATGGCTTTTACCTTGGCAAGATCCACTTGAATACCTTTGTCACTCACGACGAAGCCTAGCAACTTCCCAGATCTTACCCCGAAGGTGCACTTGTTCGGGTTCAACCTCAGCTTGTACAACTTCAACCTGTCAAACAACTTCTGTAAATGGTCAAGGTGTTCCTCCTCAGTTTGGGACCTTGCAATCATATCGTCAACATATACATCTATCTCATGATGGATCATGTCATGAAATAAAGCAACCATGGCACGTTGGTAGGTTGCCCCAGCATTTTTCAACCCGAACGGCATGACCTTGTAGCAGAAGGTGCCCCACTGAGTAACAAAGGTAGTCTTTTCCATATCTTCAGGAGCCATTTTAATCTGATTATAACCTGAAAAACCATCCATGAAGGAGAACACCTTGTGCTGCGCAGTATTGTCAACCAGAACGTCAATGTGAGGCAGGGGGAAGTCATCCTTGGGGCTCGCCCTATTCAGATCCCTGTAATCGACACACATTCGGACCTTACCATCTTTCTTCGGCACTGGAACCACGTTGGCAACCCACTGAGGGTAAGAAGTCACTGCTAGAAACCCGACATCAAATTGCTTCATAACTTCAGCTTTGATTTTCTCGGACATCTCTGGACGCATACGGCGGACCTTCTGTTTTACCGGAGGGCAGTCTTCCTTGGTAGGTAGGTGATGAACCACAATGTCGGTATCCAACCCAGGCATGTCTTCGTAGGACCAGGAAAAGATTTCCACATAATCATGCAGCATCTGAATCAACCGTTGTTTCACGCTGAGCTCTAGATTGGCACCAATCTTGACTTCCTTTCTGTCTGTCTCAGTACCCAGATTTACCGTTTCCACTGGCTCTTCATGTGGCTGAATGACCCTCTCTTCCTGGAGTAACAGTCTTGCAAGCTCACCAGGCACTTCGCAATCATCTTCACCTTCGTCTTCGGCTAAGTTGATCGGATTTTCGAAGTCATAACTGGCAGTAGCAGAGTCGTTGCCAGTGAGATCTAGAGTGGATTGAAACCTGTATATGTGAGTGTGTGTAAATATAGCTGTTTTGCAATATATAAAGAAAGAAAGGGAGCACAAGATTCGAAATGCGAAAAACGTCCAATGTTTTTATTCATGATATATGAAAATGACAAGTAATAAGCCCTCACAAATGAAGCCACGGTGCCCCGGGTAAGACACCGGGCCATAAAGTTTCAAATTATTGTTCGTTACAAATTTAAAAACAAAGGAGTTCATTACTGAGTAACAAAAGTAACAGGTATGAAATCTTTGGCAGTCCAGTTGTTCAGTCCACCGTCGGTCGTCGGGTAGATCCAATTATCAAATTCAGATTCCTCCGCATCGCCTTCAATAGCATTCACTCCCGGGTTGGTGATGAATACGGGAGGTCTTCCAATCCTTTCTTTGCGTACAGCCCTCTGAGCCTCTGCAGTGAAACCTAGCCCAAACTTGTCAGTCTTTGGAGTAAAATCAAGAAGTCTGCCCCAGTTTGCACACTCACCCTTCTCAACCACAGCCCGGGCATCCTTCAAGGAAGCCATCTTCAAAGGAGAACTATCTTCAGTCACAGTCTCTGCGGACGCCAATGTTGGAGGCACCTCTTCAAAGTGTTGAAAGGGGGTCTCAATGAACTCCCCGTCCATCTCTATATACCGGAATGAGTTAAGATGGCTAACCATATATTCCTCCTCCCCTTGCACTGTAAAAATTTTCCCTCTGACCGAGTACTTGAGTTTTTGATGTAGAGTGGAGGTCACAGCTCCAGCCTTGTGGATCCAAGGACGACCCAGTAAGCAAGAATAGGATGGTCGGATGTCCATCACATAGAATGTTGAATCAAAGACTTGGGAACCAACCCGGATCGGAATATCAACTTCACCATGTACCATCCTCTTCGACCCGTCAAAGGCTCGGACAATAATGTTACTAGGCTTCAACTCCAAACCCTCGCAATCCAACCTGTCTAAGGCCTTTTTGGGTAATACGTTCAGCGAATAACCCGTGTCTACCAACACATGGGCGAGAGTAGTGCCCCTGCATTCAATGGAGACATGCAGGGCATCGTTGTGGTTCTTTCCCTTAGCGGTCAGATCAGCGTCAGAAAACCCAGACCATTATCAGCGGTTAAGTTGGCCACACAATCAGTAAATTGATCGGCAGACGTCTCTTGTGGCACATGGGCCATCTTCAGGAAGGAGATCAGAGCCTTGGAATGGGCCTCTGAACATAACAGCAGTGATAGCATAGAGATCTTAGAGGGGGTGTGCCCCAGCTGTTCAACGACGTTGAAATCACTCTTCTTGATAATCTTAAGGATTTATTCCATCTCTTGCTGTGAAGCTTCAACATTAAAAGTCTTCGGTGCCTCCATCTGGGCAGGCACGTCAGCAATCCTTTTGCCCCGAGTGTCAGATGACTCGGCAGCAGGGGTAGAAACTTGATCAGGAGGGGAAACATGCACACTGGCAGGTGTGATAACAAGAGGCCTCTGAATAGCAGGAGATGCAATATCAGGCGAGAAGAGCCTGCCACTGCGAGTAACTTTAGCAGGACCGGTGATATTACTGATGCCGGTACCAGTATTGAACTCTTGTTTTACTCCGAGCACATACACATCTGCCCCATAGTGCCACGGGACAGCCTTGTCAGATTTATAGGGGAGGGGCCCCGGAACGGTAATGATGATAGGTGCAACAGACATGATTTTGATGGGCTTCCTCGGGGGAGCCTTGGTAGGATTGTTGAAAATGGTGACAACAGACACTTCTTCAGTAGGAATAACAGGAACGACAATCTTCTTGAACAAGATCTCTTTGCTATCCATCAGGTTTTGGACGCCCGACTTCAGCAACAGGCAACCAGCAGGTGAAACAGCACACAGAAGGCAACCCTTGCTATAACCCAGAAATAAACCGGCTAGCAACAGGTTCCTCTTGACGGTCAATAAAGGAGTAACAATCTCATCCACAGAGACTACATACATGTCTTCCTCAATAGCATTTACTCCATGCTGGGGCATAGGAGCAGTCACAACGTTGGGCCTTTCGGGCGCCTCGAACTATATTTCCTTGGCATCGATAAGGTCCTGGACCTTATTCCTCAGGGCCCAACAATCATCAGTAGAATGCCCCGGGCTATCAGAGTGATAAGCACACCGGGCGTTGGGATTGTACTTCGGAGAGGTTGTGTTTACCACCTTCGGAGCTTCTCTGACAGTTACCAAGTTGGTTGATAGCAGTTGCGGCAAGATCTGCGACAAGGTCATACTAAGCCGAGTGTATTCTCTTCTGGGTCTCTCACCCCTTGGTTGGTTAGGTTGCCGAGGAGCAGCAACCGACTTTGAGATCACCACCGCGTTGACAGCTTGGCGGCGTTCCGGTTTATTTTGTCTTCTGGGACCATACACAACACTGGCTTCCTTCTTGAAAGGCTTCTTCTCAGAACTTGAGGACGCACCTTTCTGTATCTTCCCCGATTTCATACCAGCTTCTATTCTCTCCCCAATCAGAATGAGGTCTGTAAACCCTGCAGAAGAATTACCAATCAGGTGGTTGAAGAACGGCCTAGACAGGGTCCCCAGGAACATGTCAACAAGCTCACGGTCAATCAACGGTGGCTGCACCCTGCCAGCCAGGTCCCTCCACTTTTGCGCGTACTCTTTAAAACCTTCTCCCGATCCTAGCGACATACCCTGGAGTTGGGTACGTGTTGGAGCGAGGTCGGCATTATACTGATACTGCTTATAAAAAGCAGTAGCCAAGTCCTCCCAGTTTCGAATACTGGCTCCATCCAGCTGATAGAACCACTCGAGTTGAGCCCCTGAAAGGCTATCCTGGAAGAAATGGATCCATAAGTTCTTGTCTGTAGTATACGGTTGGATCTTCCGCACATAAGATCTGAGATGTAGTTTAGGGCAGGAAGCCCCGTCATACTTCGCAAAAGAGGGTGCCTTGAACTTGTGTGGGATCACCACCCCAGAAGATAAACCCATATCTCCAAAATCCAACCCAGGCACCTGTTGAATTTCCATGGCGTTCAGACGATCCTCTAACTGCTTGTACCTGTCTTCAGCGGGCGGGTACTGCTCATCATTGAAATCTGTCTCGTTGTCAGAGACCACAGGACTAGGAACCCTTCCCCCTTGGGGACTGCCTTTCCCTATAGAAGAAGCAGCTTGGTCAGCCTCATTTTGCAGTGTATTACTAAACCTCTGTCCAGTGTTGAATAGTACAGTTCTCTTCTTCTTCTTCTTTACCAGCAGAGCCTTCAATTCCTCTTGACCTTGGGCTAAACTCATGATCAACTCTTGGAACTGGGCGTTCTGGGCCTGGAGGGCCTTGATGGATTGTTCAGTAGATGATTCAGGATTCATGATGACTGCTGAAATAAACAGCGAAGAACATTAAGCAACCTGAAAAGAAGAGTACCTGTGATGCATATGATGAATGGAATGCGTATGATTTATGTTTTCAAAGACAATCGGGATTCAACTTTGTAAACAGAAAGGAAGCGCACTTTATTAGATTCAACTTTGAAATTTAAATTGTTCAACAGATTTCCCTTAGGCGTTACATAAAATGGAAATACTGAAAAGGGAAATAAAAACTGTAAAAGAACACCCAAAGCTCATCAGTGATCCCATGGTCTCTTTTTCTCAGTACGGATGTAGTCATTCAAGGTCCGCTCGTTCTCCAACTGCTTTGTCAGCTTCTGGATCTTTAATTCATACTCGTTGAACTTTTCCCAATAAGAATCCCATTCTTCCTGTAGTTGCGCCCAAGACCTCTTTAGTGTATCAACATCAGTAGGTATCTGAGGAGGGAGAACAGTTGGAGGAGCCCCGTCTCTATCAGGAAACTCAAGGATGATGGGTCTGACAGCTTCGTATGGCATACCTAACTTCTGAGCACGGATGCGGACCCATCTGTAGTAGGATTCCATAGGTAGAGAAGTCTTTGGTCCCAACTCATGTGGGTCAGCTTTGTGAATTATGTCCCAAGCCTTGATGAATCTACGACGCAGCTCGTCACTATCTACCTGAAACTCGAAACTGATGTGAGACACCAACATCTCATGAGGCCCTGATCTTCTGGCTCTTCCAAACTGACGGAGAGCTAGACATGGATTATAAGAGATTCCTCCTTGGGTACCAATCAAAGGAACATTAGGATATTCTCCGCAACGATCAATAACAGCTACCTCATCCAAACCTCTGAGAGTCCAAATGATGTCATTATCAGTGAGAGACATTAACCTATGAGCCCAGCCTCTTCCTTCTTTGTTCTTCAGCACGAACTTAGGGAGGTGAGAAATAAACCACCTCACTAACAAAGGAGTACAACACCACAGAGTTCCTCGTCTTTGGGCAGTACGAGCATAGAGTTGTTGCAGGATATCACCCAAGAGAGTGGGCACAGGGTTCCGAGACATGAAGATCCTTATGGCATTGACGTTAATGAAGTTATCAGGATTAGGAAACAAAACTAGGCCATAGATTAAGAGAGCCAGAATGTCTTCATACGCCCTGAAGTCTAAGTCATTCCAGAAACTGTTAGCTTTACCAACCAGAAACTTGGCCAGGAAGCCCTTAACTCTACTTCTAGTCACCCAGTTGTCCATTACCTCCTTGTTGGTCAAGGGAAGGGCTGCAGCAATCTCCTCAAGCCTAAGAGTCTTTTCCCAACCAGTGAAGGGAGTCTGATCCAAGATAGGGATACCAAGCAAGTCAGAGAATTGTTCCAGGGTAGGGATCAACTGGAAGTCTTGAAAGGTGAAGCAATTATACAAGGGATCATAAAACTGGGTCAAGACACTCATCAGTTGTTGGTCCCACTTTGCAGTGACTAAACCGAGAAGAGAACCATGCCTCTGGATGAAGGAAGTGGTGTTTGGAATTCTGCTAACCAATTCTTCAAGCAAATCAGGTGGGTTAACAAAGTTGAGCCGGATAGTGTTCCTTCGCACAGGCATCATGATGTCCTACAAAACAGAGCAAAGGTGAAACCCTCTTGTCTTTGAAATAGGTCAGTCCTTATGCAGGATGCATGCAATGTCTATGATGGTATGATGTCATGATAAAGCACACCACAAGTATTCACAAAAGAAAACACGATAAGGCACACAAGTCACACAAGATAGCCCTTAGGGTTTAGGCCAACATGAAGTTCAGGTACTACCCTCTTTCAGTTTGTTGGTTAAGACCTGTCCTATCAAAAGTAACCGGGTTCTAGAGGATCCCAATATCACTGACTACCCTCAATCGGTCATAACTCCAGCATCGCAATCTTTTCTTACGGCCAGAACCATCGCGAGAGTTTAGCCTCAATGGGTGTAGCATAATGCTACTGTTCTATGGCCAAGTTGGGTCAAATTAGGGTTCTAAGGTCGGTTGGTGCTTAGTGACTCCTCAGAAGACCCATATTCTCCTTGTTGTAACACAAGGGATATCGGTGCAGACCAAGGTGCCACACCAACGTAGCCACTGCTTCACCCGTGTCGGTCTACGCCGGACAGGTCCCTCACAGCTTATGCTACCTAAAAGGGTATCCCCAGATCCGGGTTAGGATCTATGAAACTCCAAGACAATGCCCACAACAATAAAGCAAACAAAACATTTAATTGAAAATATAAGTATGATCTATCCTAAGGTACACCTCACTTTATATTTATCCCCAGCAGAGTCGCCAGTTCTGTGATCGGTGGAAATAGAACTGACTGTTTAAAGCTGGTTTCGCGAAATGTCGCGGTAAGAAAGAGTCGCCACCGTCTTTTATGTTCTCCAACATGGAAAGGACAAAAGCACAGCAAAATTCCTTTTCGAGATGTTTCTCGGTTCGGGAGGTAGATTTATAGAAAGGGAAGGTGTTAGCACCCTTTCTATCCGTGGTTATCCACGGGCTCTTAGGTACTTGCTCTTATGTTTTCAAAAGATGTTTGCTTTTCAAATGTGTGTGGGTTTGAAAAAGTTTCGTCTTGAAAGATTTCTAAATGACTCTTGTATCTGTCCTCAAGAGTGTTTGAAAAATTTGTTTTGAAAACTTTTGAAAGTGTCCGTGTGAAAAGATGTTTTGTTTGTTTTTTTGAAGAGAGCAAGTACCCATCAGTCATCCACCTACCCTAAGGAATTAGGCTGTGTAAGAGTCCTTAAGGTAGTGCCATCCCACCATTGAGAGGTAGGTAGCACCACCATTGGAGGTGTTCGGGTCAATTCGATTGAGGGACAGTGTGGTCACCGAAGCAATAGTAGGACACCTTAGAAGTAACCCTGATGTCCTAGATCCTTTTTAATCCGAGGCAACCGTTTCGAGGCAACTGGATCTTAGACATAAGGGCGACCGCTAAAACACCCTATACTTGACGACCACGTTCGAGGCAACGAGTGAGGCGTACCCTAGAAGTGGCATGTGCATTGTGTGTTGTTTTCATGTTAACATTTATCTTGGATCATGCAATTGTGAGCTACGAGTTGTTTTTTAATTATCATACATTCTTGCATGCAATTAACAGTTAGGAGTGCGGAAAATAAAATACGGAAAGGTAAAAGCTACGCTATTACAAGGCGCAGGTCTATACATCGCCAAAAAACAAAGACCCGTTTTTGATAAACTGCGGAAAGTAAAGAAAGCGGTAAACCTAATTACTATTACATCCTTGGAAGCAATTACATAATAATCCAAATAAATAATAACGCGCGAAAGAATTAAAATGGACGTCCTTAGGGTTTTTGACCCTTTTGAGAAATTAAGAGTTTTTGTCCTTTGCTTGAAATTAAATTAAAATTAAACCTAATACTAATTTAATTAATTATTTACAAGAAAGATGTTTTTTATGTTTTTGTATTTAATGATAATAAAATAAATTAAAAGTCAAGAAAACCCTAGTTCTAAGTTTATTTTAATTATTAATGAAAATGTTAAAGTTAAACTAATTTAAACTAATTAATTAATTTACATGTTATTTACAAAAATAATAATAATTAATAATGATGATAATAAGAAAATGATTAAAAAAGGTCAAAACCTAATTCTATGCAATTTTTATTTATTAAGAAAAAGGATTAAAATTTAAACCTAAATTAAGCTAAGTTAGTTATTAGTATTTATTTACAAAAATAAGTTAATGGTGAAATTAATAAATAATTAAAATATATTTACAATTTTGACTTTCTGATTTTTATTAGGAAAAATTAATTTGTGGTGAATTAATAATAATAATTAAAACAATTAAAAGAAATTTAAAAGAAAAGAAAATAAATTGCAAACCAAGGGGGGTAAGATGGCCCATATGGAGGTTTTTTGTGAGAAATTCTGGCCCAAGAACTCTAAGCCTGATTGACTTTTCATGATCACGTGCATGCTGTTTGACTGGAGCACATGATACTCCTTCCCTTGCAGCCCTTGGATTGATAGTCACAGCCACTTGGCACATGGAGCACTGAAGGTTCATGATAGATCATTGACAAGCGCTGCACTGGAACGTGTTGGAAAAAAGATCAACAATTATATGGGGGACCTGGGAATCGAACCCAGGTCCCAACGCTTGCAAGACACGTCCACCACCACTCAGCCACTGCATTGTATTTGTAACAATAATGGATAGTGAAAATAATATGCAAAAACAACAATTATGCTGGGAATTTAAAAAAAAGCGCGCATCATATTTGAATACGCCAGTTATGTCCTTCCACGTATTGTCTTCTTTATATGGCCTGAAACAAAAAACAAGCAAATAGCGGGGGTTTTAAACCCCCACAAACTGGAAACATCAAAAATAGCGATTAGGCACACAAGCAATATAAAAAGGGCGCGATGATGTCAATGATTTCGTCTTGTCCTGACGAATTTATCCATATAGGTCTTGAGGTCTAATTTTACAGTATATGAAAAACCCCAATATGAAAGCTCTGAAACCCTAGCATTCGTCCATGGTAGATTTCGATTCAGGATGTTTCAACACAATTAATCCATACCAAAAGCTTCAGGAAGATGTTAGCAATACAAATCAATAATCAAAACATGTCAATGATGCATAAAAATTGGATTTCGATTATGGAAATGTTTGTTCAAACCGTGATTCTGTTTGGCCGTTTCTTTGTGTATTAGAGCTTGTTCTTGATGGCAATGGATTCCTGGCAATGTCAGCAACACGTTGGAACCACTTTTAGGCTTTGAATTCACCTGCAATATTGATTTTAGTTTTCAAGTATTTCTTGAATTTTTGCAATTTGGTTATGGTTTTCTATGGCAGCTTTCACGTTGTTAACACTAGGGTTGGCTTCAGCATATGTATTGGAATCAAAACTAGGGTAAATCTTGGCCCAAAAGTCCATGAAATTATGTTTTCAATATTTGATTTTAATCAAATCTTTTCCAACTTTTTTGATTGATAAAACTTTGCAAACATGGATGATTTGCCTTTTTGATTGAGAAACGAGATTGCCAGCTTGCCCTGATCAGATTTGCTTCACAAAAGATCCAAAGACCATATCTTTTGAATTTTCCTACAATTAAAATCAATTAAATGAATTAATATTAATAAAAATTCAATTAATTAATTAAAAATAATAAAATAAATCATTTTAAGTTCAATGGGTCGTGCATAGGCTTTGGGTAAATATTCAAGAAGGAATTTGAGGCCCATTAGCAAAAATGAAGTGTTTTAGGCAAAGTTGACTTTTGAAAGTTCCCAAACATTTCCCAACTTCTCCAATGCATATCTTGCTCAATGTTGAAGCTATGAACATGTTCTTGGACATTTTGGAAAGGTCTTGAAGTCCTCTAAACAATGCATTTGGTCCCATGTCATTTTGATTCACCAATCTCAAGTTATGGTCTTTGACTTAAAGTGCCTTTTTGTTGACTTTTGAAAATGACCTATAATGTTGAAATTGATAACTTTTTGTGAGAGCATTTCTTGGACTTGGAATGTGAATATGAGTTGTAGGAAATGTCATCCCATTCAAAATGAGCATTGGATGGGATTTTTCTTATGAACCATGAAAAAGTTATGCCCTGGTCAATTTACAGTTGACTTTTCAGCTGTCCAAAAATAGAAACCTTTGCATCTTGAGACTTTTTGAGCCATGCTTGGGGAATCATGATCAAGAATTGATAAAATGATGATTGTGGCTTCAAAATAAGATGTTGACCAAAATTTTTGACTTTTGACTGTCAAATGACCATTTTACCCCTACAGTTGACTGTGAGGCCATTAGGGTTTTTGACTGTGCAACTTGATGCTGTGAGTCTTGAAACTTGACATATGGATGCTTGACAATGTATATAGGCATATGGGACTTGATTGGACCCTTGGAAACCTCAACTTCCTTGTAAGAACCAAAACCCTAATTTTGACTGTGTTAAGAGGCAATTGGACTGTGCAACCCTTGAGAGATTTTGAACCATTTGGAGATTGACTTTGACAAATCTTGAAGAATATGGGAGGGCAAATTTTGGGGTACAACAGTAACCAAGTAGTCCAAGTATCATTAATGTTTTTTTTTATGGTTAATGTTGATTATTAAGTGTCTTCAAAAGGAAAAGAAAAGCTCAAGTGAGCAAAATAAAAATGACATAAAAGTAAATGCTAAAGTGAGCAAAGATGAAAATAGCATAAAAGTAAATGCTCAAGTGAGCAAAATAAAAATGACATGAAATGTAAATGCTTAAAGTAAATGGTACATAAATCATAAAAATAAAAGCATAAAGTAAAGAGCATAAAATAAAGTCAATTGTTAGAAATTAGTGGTTAGTTGGATGACCATCTTGAAACTTGAATTTGGAACTCATTAGAGGATTGGTAGAACCAAATCCTCCACACAACAAGTTACATTTGCTTTTTGTCAAATATATCATCCATTTTGGAATCCTAAAAAAACATTTAATGATCAACATTGTTTAAGTGATCCGCGTTGACCAAAATTGATGAAGATCCATTAGAGGATTGGTAGAACCAAATCCTTCACACAATGAATCTCAAGGTTATTGGATCAAAGAGATCAAATTAACATACTTGGGTTTGCAAACATAGGTTTGGGCCACGAATGATCATTTATTCGAATCGTGACAAAATTTAGTGTTATGTTAAGCAATCGTAAGTGGACTTATGTAGAAGTCGCACCTATTTTGAGGCTGGTCAATAGCAATCTATGTACTTCATGTTTGGATAAATGATATAGAGATCATCACCCCTTAACATGTAGCACATTTAAAAAAAGAAAGGGATAAGATGAAGAGGGAGGGGAATGATAAGCTAATTTGGATCACTACCTTAAATTTATTTCATCCTTAAATTGAATCACTCATCTAGACGGATTAAAGCACTAAACATATCATTAATCCAAAGCTCCAAAAATGAATTAAATAATTCACTCTTTGGTAGATTTGAATTGATGAACATTTATCCAACTTCATCTACACCACAAAGTCCATTAAATTTAAAGAGAAATTGGACATTTAAAGTTGCAATCCAAACCAACAATCACTAGGAGTGAGTAGAAAAAGCATTTTGGATCAAAACAGCCCCAAAACAAGGCAAACAATGCATTTTGTTTCTGTGCAAATCGATTGCACTACAGTACAAATCAATTTGCACAATGTTTTTTTTCAAAATTTTGCGTGAAATGCTTCTGTGCAATCGATTGCACCAGGACAATAATCGATTGCACACTGTTACAGTAGGAAAAATAACATTTCAAAAGGCCAAATCATTGTTCAAACTTTCCATCAAACACCTTATGATCATGGATCCAATTGAGCACGGAAATTCCATCAAATTATGAGAAAATAACACCAATGGAATCACAAATCAATGCTCAATGAATCAACCCAAATATCAACAAGAGATCACATTGTGAAAGATGGAAACTCTAACTTACCAAAGGTAGGTCTAGAGAATTATCAACACAAATTCAAGAATTTGCTTTAATTCAACCACAAGAATCAATTGCCCAAGCTTGGATATAGAGAATTGATGAAGAAAAAGTGTTTGGATGAAGGTTTAGCTCAAAGATTAGTAAGCTTCAATGCAAAGCTTACTAAATTTTTTTTTGAAAATGGAGCTTTGAGTGAATTTGGTAGATGGAGAAAATTGAGAGATTTTTTAGCAAAGCGATTTTGGCTATCAAAAGCTTGAAATTTGAATGAAATGAGGACTCTATTTATAGAGTTTAGGATTGGGATTAGTGGTAATTCGGTAATTGATTCTTGGAGCCAAAATTTGAATTAATGATAATTCTTTCAAAAATTAGAGAAAAATTGGAGCCAAAATTTGACAAGCTTGAAATTACTGATATTTTTTCAAATTTTCATGCTGTGCAATCAATTGCACTACAGTTCAAATCAATGTGCACAGTGTATTTTTTCAAAAATTGCACAAAATGCACTTTGTGCAATCGATTGCACTTTAGGAGCAATCGATTGTACAGTGACAAAAAATGAAAAAATTTAATTCTTTTTCTTTGCAAATAGAGATTTTAGAGAAATAATACCGAAAAACCTTATTTGCCATATGCTTCGACTCGGTACCTACAAAACACAAATATGCAAAGACAAAGACAAATATTTTTTGTATTTTGATTAGAAGTTAGTCAACAACACAAGAGAAAACTTAAAGATAGGATGAAAATGTGATGAATGAAGCTATTTATTAATGGTTGTGACCAAATGAAAAAATATGATATGAAAGTGCGACTGAAAAAGTTAGGGGCGAAATTTAGGGTACAACATAATGGATCTTTCTTTTATATCAGCAATCTTCCGAGTTCAAAGTGAGTATCAGGAAATCATACAAACACAACATTCAACCATCATGTGACAAGCAACCTTTTCACATAGTCAAACCTCTACGCTTAATCATCAACGACCCATCACAGGGGCACCATTCAACCAATCACACGAGTCATTATCATAAAGCCCAAGTCTGCATAAATCATTAGCATACATTCATTAGGATATTGTGATCCAAAACTAAGCCACACCTATCATCTCATTCGACTGACGAATTCCAACAACATGGATATAACAGAGAGCCCAATTCCAACATCCTTGACACATATCCAAGTCACCCATTACATGAATTGGTCAGTCATTCCAAGCATTAACACCTGCATCTGCATGCATGTATAACATATTATAGCTCGAGACTTAGGACCCCGTAAAAATCTATAGTCAATTTCTAGTAGAGTCGCTACTACAATCTCTAACATCTCTCCGACTATCCCTCTGAGTGAGTCTATGATACAAGCATTCTTTGTCAAACTAAATTGTAAGCAGCCTTACGTACCACCGTCCAAGACGTGAGCAGCCTCACACAGTTTCTAATCTGCGTTTCATCAAAGACATGAGCAGCCTCACGCAACCTCATCTATTATTCATTCATAGGCAGCCATACGAGGCATGAGAAACCTCATGCATTCATCACCCATCCTACGTAAGCGGCCTTATGTAAAAGTCGTGAGCAGCCTCACACTTTCCAATTAATGTCTCTAGGTAACCTTACCAATATTAGCGACCTTGCTAGCCGTGTCACCTTTCCAAGCCACCAAGTTAATACTATTCAAGCAACCATGTGGATATGGGTGCAAAGCCCAGTTCCCGTATGGCCCATCTTTTTAAAATCCTAGTTCCTATCTGGCATACCTTTTCAAAAGCCCAACCCCTAATTGGCATGGCTTCTTAGAAAGAATAAGTCTTGGCTAATAGTCTACCTTGAGCATTGGTTCCACAGTTCAAATAACATGGGAATTGCATTTATCAATCCTTGCATCATTTCAATTTATAACATTATCATATCAAGCATACATACCATACATCATGCATACATCAAGCATAATCATATCAAACACGCATACATGCATTACATTCAATCATACATGCCCATAGAAAATTGCAATGAAATCTCAAGGCATGACTACCAGCTAAGACAAACTCAAATTCAAATCCAAGCTTAGCATTATCCATTCACCTTGCTATAGCTACCTCAGTTGACAATGGACACAATCGTCAAAGGTGTCGCTATCAAAATCTCACTAAGCAGCATGCCTATGATTCATATTCACACCTACGTCCACATCCACACCTATTTCTACAACCATGTATATGCATGTGCCCATAACCACACTGTTGTACCCTAAAATTTGCCCTCTCATTTCTCAAGAAATCTCTCATAAGATCTCCATTGATTCAAGACTACACAAGGTTTGATCAGCTCAAGACACCTCATCAACACTGACAACTCAAAATTAGGGTTTGAGTTTTCACAAAGATAATTGAACTTTTAATGCCTTATATGACTTTCATGGATCATTAGGAATCCACAATATTTCTCATGTCAAGTTTCAAGCTTTGGATCACATTTTTGCTCAGTCAGTTAATCAGATGACCTAAAATCAGCTGTATTGGATAAAAAGTCAATTGTGGTCAATTTGCAGTCAAACTTCATAATTTTTTATCCATATAAATATTATGAACTCATATATGTCAATTGGTCAAGTTTGGATCATAATTCCTCAAAGAAATTTGATCAGAACACCAAAAGGGCAAAATGGTCAAAATTAGGGTTTTGATTGAGAAGGCTCAGTTCTTGACTTTTGACCAAGAAAATGAATTGTTGGTTTAAGACATGATATAAAGGATTCAAATGCACCATCTTGACCTAATTTCATGGTTTAAATCACCTCTCAAGATCATTGGATTGACAGATGAATTTCAGTCAACTGATGAAAAGTCAATTGTACACTGAGAAGTCAAACTTTGACTTTTTGATCAAAATCAACTTTCAAAAATCATATTTCATCAAGATATGTCAAAATATGAAGTTTGTTCATCAAGAAATCAAAAAGTCAAAATTCATTTTTGGAAAGTCAAAATTTCCAAGACTTAGAAATTTTTCTGTGTTGAAAAGCTAACATTTTTTCATAACTTTGTGCCAAATTTCCACCATGATGCAAGATGATTCAAGGAAAACTTCCAACATGAAAGTTGTAGATCTCAATGAGATATAAAACATTGTAGGGCAGAACTTTTTCTAGAAATTCTTGGATTTCAAGTTATGAATTTATGAAGACATGTCCATGAAACTAAAAAGACTTAGTGAAATTTTGCCCATGTTAGTCAGGATTTTGACCTAACTTCATGGCCACTTTTCACCTAGTTTAAAATTGAACCTTCAAAAATGTCCAACATAAAGGTTGTAGAGGATGCTACAAGATTTCCAAAATGTACAAGAACTCATCAAGACCATACTTGAGCTAAGAGAATCGAAGGTAAGAATTTAGGGTTTCAAACTTATTTTGCAAGATATATTTTGTGATGAACATGAACCAAATCCATAGCAATGCTGCATAATCCTCACTTTGCAGGCCTCAAACTTGTTTGTAAATCCATAATTAATGGTTTACACAACTGATTATACCCTTAACCAAGTGCTTCAAGCTTTGTCCAAACCAATTTTCCATTTTGGGAAGAAAGTAACATATCCATTCTTGTAAAGCAAGCTTTATTCACAAAGTCAGCTTCTTGAGCTCCTAACTTGTTTTATTTGAGTACAATCCACCCACAAATTCAGAGGCATTGTGTTTAAAGTGGTTAACAACTCTATGAACCAAGTACAAGGCATGGAAATTTGTTTTATCAAAAAATCACATGTTGAGCTTAAACATGTAAATTCAAATTCTGAGTTGTTTCAAGTCTCAAAACCTTTTGCTTATAAATAGAGACACTATTTTCAAGCTAACACACGAATGCTAAGGCCCTGAAACTCCCTTAAACACTCACAAACCATAAATTGCTCAAAAAACACCATTGATACACAGTTCTAACCTTGAACTTGTATCTTTCATTTCCCTCGTGCGCTTTCCCTCGAAATGTTTGCAAAACTTCTATACCTCAATATAGTCCATCCATGTCCTTGTTTTGGAACTGTAACATCTCCATCTCCATCCACCATAACCAAAAACAGAGGTCTGCAACTTGACTTCTCCAGATCATTCCAGCCATCCATAGCTCAAGCTAAGCATTACATTAGCTTCATGGGAACTTGAGGAAGCTAACCTGATCATCACAACTCTTTGAAAGCAGCTCAAACTCATTTCACGATTTCTAGTTCACGAGGTATTTATCTGAACTTCCACCTCTTCATTTAGGCATTGTTAGGCTTTCATTTTCAAAGATAAAATGTAGATATCTTTGCCCTGAAGCTGTACATATCCATAGTTTTCATTTATATTGCCTGATCTTAGAGAATTTTAAATTTGAATCTCTGAAAAAAGTTAGGTCAAGATTTGGTACTTTTAGAAATACATGTTTATCTTTGATTGTTAGTCCAAATTGTTTACATTTCTAAAATCCTGGTAAAATTTCTAACAAGTTTGATGTTGGAAGTTTTGAGAATGGATGAGTAATGAATGAGATACAGGAACCCTGGCTGGAGGTTGAAGATGAAGTTCATTTCTAGGAATGGATTTGTAATATATATTTATGGTTTTGTTTAAGTTAACAGATGTATAGCCACCCCAGTGGTAAGGCAACACATGTATCATGTCAAGGGCGTGGGTTCAAGCCCCAGCGCTGTCACTTTTTTTTCCTTCATATTTTTCAACATTTTCCTTTGTTTTGCAAGCAACCATGTTTCACTATCACAACCTCTAGCCCATTTATTTTTTTATTCTTTCTGACTTACAAAAAAACATTGATGGGCCAGACTAAAAACTGTTTTTCTTTTAAACCATCGAAATCATTTTCACACCCCCCGACTTTTATTTTTATATTTTATTTTATTTTATTTTTCTTTATTAATTTTATTATTTACTATTATTATTATTATTATTATTACTATTATTATTATTATTATTATTATTATTACTATTTTTATTAATAAAAATCCAAAAAAAAAAAACTTTATTTGTTTATTTATAATATACCTATAGTTTTATTTTTATTTCCTTTACAAACTAAAAAAGACAAAAAATATTTTCTTATACAAATTTAATTCTTTTCTTAAATAAATTCATAATTAGATTTAGGTTTAGTTATTTTCTTTTTTGAATTAAAATTAACTTAGAATTTAGGTTTTCTTTTAATTAATTAATTTCCATACTATTTTGATTAAACTTAAAACCTTTTCTAAAAAACCCTAAAAATGCTTTCTTGATTAATTTTATTTCTTTTGAAATAGGGTTTAATTTTAATTATTTTAATTAATTATTTATTTTAGTTAATTAGGTCAAGACCAAACCCTTTCCTCAAAAACCAAACAAAAATCTATTTCTTTTCCATTTATATCCTTGTACATTATATTCCTTTTAATTCTTGTACACTATTCAAGTTTCAATATGGTTGTAATAGATAATTAGGTTTAATTTCTTGCAATTCCCATTTGTAAATTTGTATACCCCATCCCCAAATGATGTAATAGCGTAGTAAATTTACTTTCCATAATTTATCACTTTCATATAAATGCTAGTAATTAGGGTTTGTATGAAAAGATAAAATCAATGCTTAGAGAACCCTAATTCAAGATAAACTAAGCATGAAAAAATAAACACTTGCACACTTACACCCCTAAGGTTAACTCCACTTATTTCCTAAAAAATAGTCATGTTATGCATGTGGGATGACTTAGCAAAAACAATCGAAATATAAGATCATAGACCCTCGATGATGCTACAAATGTTGTTTTCAAATGATCTTAGTCCCTCAAGAGAAATGCTAAGATATCTCATAACATTGCTATCATGACTATACGATGACCCACGTCCGTCCCTTTACATCCAAAGATAAGGTTTCTTACCAATCAATGGTAATATAGAAATATCAAAGGAAGAGAGAAATGAACAAAAGACTTTTGAGTAGGTAGAAACATTCTTAGTTGCTTGCTCACTTTCAAAACAAACAAACACCAAACATTTTCAAAAACAAACATCTTTTCAAATACACCAACACTTTCCATGAAATATTTTCAAAAGTTCAACACTTTGTATACATTCTCGCCAAAACGAGAATCATTACAAATTTTGCCTAAACGAAGGCGCCTTTTTAAAAATACTTTCAAAAACCATCACAAAGCACATTTTCAAACAAAGCAAGTGATCTAGCAAGAAACTAAGAGCCCATAGATAATTATGGATGAAAAGGATGCTAATACCTTCCCTTTTCATAATCTACCCCCCGAACTCAAGAAAATAATCTCAAAGGTATTTCCTGTTCTTTTCCACCTTTCCTTTTGGATAAAAGAAAAGTCGGTGGTAACTCTTACTAACCGCAACAATTGTGATCAAACGCAAAACATCCCAAGTCAGTTCTCCCATCGTATTACAGAACTGGAGACTCTGCTGGGGATAAATTAAAAGTGGGGTTACCTTAGGGCTAAGATCACCTTTACTTGCTTTAATTGTTTGACTTGTTTGCTTTATATTATGGTTCCTTGTTTGGGATTGCTTTGATCCTCTACCCAGATCTGAGACACCTTTTAAGGTAAGTAGCAATAGATGGTGGAAATTGTACGGCGTAGATCGATATGGTTGAAACAATGGCTATGTTAGTGTGACACATTTGTGGGTACCGGCATCCCTTGTGTTGAATCGGGGAGAATACGGGGACGCTGAGTGGCGTCATGAAGCACTAACTGACCTTAGAACCTTAATTGAACAACTTGACCATTATGATGTAGTGAGATAACTGGTTTCGGTGGAAAGCTGAAAATTGGTTGATACTCAATACTACACTCATTGAGATTGAACTTTTGGGATATCTCGACCGCAAGAAAAGATTGATTGTGCTGAGACAATGCCTAAAAGAAAGGTTAGTGATATTGAGAGCCTTTAGAACCCGATTACTATTACTAGGACAAGTTTGAACCAACTAAAACTTCAAGAGGGTACTTACCTACAAACTCCATGCAAGCCTAAACCTAAGGAATTGTTTGCTTTGTGTGTACATAACAAACTTGATTACGTGTACATAAAATCATAAACATCATAACATCATACACATTCTCACTAACCATTTCAAGGATTTAGGAATTTATCTTTGTTTTTGTTTTATAGGCCATGAACTCCGTCCAAAGAAATACCATTAGAATCAACTTTGTGAAAGCACACCCTCAAATCCAAGAGTTAGAGTCAAGGGTACCTGAAGACCCTCCTTTCACTAAGAAATATGGTCGACTCCTCAGTTTGGCTACCTCCAATTTCCAAGAAGATATGATGTACGTGCTCTTCCAATTATTTGATCCCATGCATCATTGCTTCACCTTCCCTGACTATCAGTTAGTGCCAACACTAGAAGAATTCTCTTTGCTATTAGGAGTGCCCGTGCTTGATCAAGCACCATTCACCGGTTTAGAAGGGATTCCAAAACCTGAAGTCATTGCCGAAGCTCTGCATCTGAAGAGAGCCGACATTGTAACAAATTGGGAGACAAAAAGCAGAGTTCAAGGGTTCCTAGCCAAGTTCTTATTGGAGAGGGCTCGTTCATTTTAGGAAGATTTGGATTTTCAAGCCTTTGAGGATGTCCTAGCCCTTCTCATCTATGGTTTGGTTCTATTTCCCAACTCGGACCAATTCATAGATGTGAATTCCATCACAGTATTTCTCTCTCGTAATCCTATACCTACCTTGCTGGGAGACATCTTACATTATTTCCATACCCGCACCATGAAGAAAAGAGGTACTCTCTTGTGTTGTATTCCCCTACTTTCCAAGTGGTTTATTTCACACTTACCTCGATCGACATTGAAGAAAGAGAAAATATTAACATGGTCTCAAGGGATGATGTCCATCACCCACTCTGATATCCATTGGTGTTTGAAATCCTTTGCGGATACTTCTATCATTGACCGTTGTGGGGAATTCCCTAATGTCCCTCTGCTTGGCATTAGGGGAGGTATCACTTAAAACCCTTGCTTAGCCTTGCGACAATTTGGTTACACCCGAAGAGATGGTCCTCACGACATGCTCATCCAAGGAGTGGTATTTGACTACGAGAGCAATGATCAAGGCTACCGTAAGAGGTTTACGAGAGCTTGGATGATGGTAAATAAAGCAGATAGTGGGACACTGGGACGCAAGAATTCTATTCCCTTTGAACCTTATCTTAGGTGGGTGCGAGCTCGTGCTCAGAAACTCATGATGCCTTACCCCTTTATCCTACCAGTTATCATGGAGCCTGTTGCTGAAGAAGAAGTCCCGTATACTGTCCTCCATCCCAACATGCCTACTTCTCTTGAAGACTTGCAAAAAGATTGGATTCAGCTAAAGGAAGAACGAGACACTTTCGAAGCTCAGTGCTATGCGAGTGAGAAAAGGGTTTTGGAGCTTACAAAGAAACTCCATGAAGAACAAAGCTTGAACGCCTACCTTGCGCTGAAGAGGATGCATTCGACCTTTTCATCTTAGAGATTTATTTTGTAAGCCCAAGAGGCACGATGTAGTCATTTTGAACTAATTAATGAAATTTGACGTTTGTTCTTTCTTTGTCTATACAAATTTAAATTTCATAAATCCTTGAAATCGTTTGCATACACATCTTCCATGCATCATAACATAACAGGTTTTCCACGGCAGGTTTCCTTGTCTTTCTGCTGTTTATTTCAGCAAGATGGATATCGAGAAAATAGTGAAAGACCTACAAGCACAAAACTCCCAATTTCAAGAGACTCTACTGACCTAGCCAAGGGGCAATAAGAGTTGATGACGTTACTAGCAGCAAAAAAGAAACCAAAGAGGAAAGCCCTAGTCAATATGGATAAGAGATTCAGAGAGCCGATCCGTCAGATACCGGTAGTGGAAGATTCGTCTGAGGAAGACGAGAATAAAATTAGAGAAGCAAGGAGTACCCAAGCTAGGTGTATCAATGATCAAGCGACCTATGATGAAGATTATTTTGACGAGCAGTATCCTCCTGCCAATGTTAAGTATAAGAAGCTAGAGGACAGACTGAAGGCCGTTGAGATTCAAGCCATCCTCGGTTTGGATTTTGATGATTTGGGTTTAATATCTGGGGTTGTCATTCCCCACAAATTCAAGATACCATCCTTTGCAAAGTACGATGGGGTATCCTGCCCAAAACTTCACCTGAAGTCTTATGTGGGCAAAATTCAACCGCACACCGCCGACAAGAAACTCTGGGTTCACTTCTTTCAAGAAAGCTTGGCTGGGACTCAACTAGAGTGGTTTTACCAGTTGGAGGGTTCCTGTATCCATACATGGGAAGACTTGGATACCACTTTCTACCACCAATACCAATATAATGCTGACCTAGCACCGACAAGAGTTTAGTTGCAGGACATGACAATGGGGAAGAATGAAGGGTTCAAAGAGTACACCCAAAAATGGAGGGATCTTTCCAGTAGGGTCCAACCGCCATTAACCGACAGGGAACATATTGATATGTTTATAGAACTTTATCTGGTCCATTTTCCAACTTATTGGTTGGTTGTTCTTCATCCGGTTTCACCGAGCTAATCTTAACCAGTGAAAGAGTTAAAAGCGGTATCAAAAGAGGGAAGATTCCCATAGCATCTTCCTCCACCTCCAATCCCGTAAAGAAACCTTTTACCGGGAAAAAAGAAACAAATGATGTGTATAGGGCAAGGGCCCGTACCAAGAAGGATGACCGTCCGTCCGTTAATGCTGTCCAGATTTCCAATCCAACTCCTGTTCAAAGACAATCTTCCAATCATCAACGGTTTGAGGCTCCACAAAGAGAATACACAAGGATAGACATGTCGCTATCCCAATCCTTACAACATCTGTTAAAGGCTAATTTGGTGACATTGCGTGATCCTCCGACCAATCTAGATACCACCTCACCTAAATACAATTTGAATACCAAGTGTGTATATCACTCGAATAGTCTCGAGCATGAGACTGACCAATGTTGGGCGCTGAAGAATAAAATTAAAAGAAGATTGGGATCTCATCTTCATGAGTGTACTATTGATATGCAAGCTCTTGTTATGCAAAAGTTTCTCTAAGAACCATGGAAGGATTAGGGTTTTGATCATTGGTCATCATCTCCTAACTTGTTGGCTCATAATCAGGGTTTTGATTATTTGAATGTGTGAAACCACCATGGGAAATGTATTTGAAGCACTATTGTCTTATCATCATACAAGACATCATTGTTCAAAAGATTCTCCATCCTGACCAGAGGAATTATGGTTTTGAGTTTGGGACATCATCTTCGAGCATTTTTAGTCAAAATTAGGGTTTGTGATAAAATTAGTTCATTTCTGATTCTTTAAGCAAAACTTGATTCTATGGTATTCTACATGTCCCTAAGTGTCTATATGTGAAAGATTGATCATAAATTTTAATCAGAAAATTTTCAATTGGTCAAATGATCAGTGAATTGACTGAATTAGGGAAAAGCCAATTGTGCAAGCTAAAATTCAACTCATGACTTTTTTAGGCCAATTTTGGTTTCTTTAAGTCAAATACGGTCAAGGGTTGATATTTGTCCAAGTGGAATCAATAAAATCAAGAAAGTCAGAAAGTTGACCAAAGTTTGACTTTTTCATAAGGTCATAACTTCTTCATGTTTAATTAGAAATTCAAAAACTTGTGATCAATGGATAGAGAAAGTTTCATACTACAACTTTGTCCTTATGAGCTCATGTCCAAAAAGTGAAAGAAGAAGAAGTTATTCAAGTTGGAAGTTCATGTTTCATTACTTGAAGATCATAACTTGGAGAATTTTTGCCAAGTCATTTTTGGCCCCCTTAAGCCCAAAATTTTCGTGGCCAGTTTTCATGAGTTTCTAAGCCTCAAATCAAAATTATTCTAACATTAAAGTTTTAGGGAATCATTTTCCCTTTCCAAAAAGTCAAAATTCATAAATTAATTCAAAGAACTGAGCAAGTTGTGTTGTTTAAGACTTTAGGTCACTTTTGGTCATTTTTCAAGTCATATAAGATGCAATTTCAGCCGATTCAAGTTCTTAAGCAATTGTCTGGTTTCTAATTAAGCTCATTACTCATTTGGGACGTGTACCATCTCAAAGAACTTTTCAAATACACCCATGCAAGCCCGCACATTTGATTTCGTCACTTTTGTACAAAATTACTCAAAATGACAAATTTCTAATATCTCACTCATCCCACTAACTCTTTGTACCATTTTTTAAGGAGTGATTTTTGAGTCCATGTGCATCACAAAATGCAAGAAAAGCCAGCCTTTCTTCATATAAAACGCAACAACTCACAAACTTGCATTTTTTGACAAAAACTCTCAAACTTGCCCTCCACTCAAGTTCTGACCATCGTTAGCTATCACACTCACTCTATACACTCTATATAACCCCCTCATACCCACAAAAACCCTAACAATGCCTCTTTTTGCTCAAGAAACTTCATATCTCATTTCTTCTCCTCTTGAAGCCTTATCTTCATTACAACAATTTCTCTTGCTCTCAAGCTAAATTTCCTCTTGATTCATATTCATCAAAGACTAAAAGGAAACTTGGTATTATTTTCTCTCTATTGAAAGCATCACAAGGGGCAGTAGACCTTACTCTACTAGGTAACCCTCTTCTCCTTTCCATATATTTAGATATTGATCATTTAAAATATTACAAGTATGCTCATACATTTGCATCTGAGGCACTTTAATAGTGACAAGTGGATTTAGGTTCAAAATTGTCTGTAATTGTTGTTTGAAAATTGTATGAACATGTGTGAAACTCTGAACTTGTGGCTTGATTTTCCCCATGAAAACTTGTTTGTTTTTTAAAATTCTTGATACCATGTTGATCTTCATGATTTGTACTACAATTTTGGTTCTGAAATTGTTTGATTTCGTTAAGAATTGAGAGAGATATATTGAGCTTTGAATTTGGCTGCATGCATATCGTGTTTTTGCGTTGTAGGGCTTCATTCAAGTTGTTTTGTGATTTATGAAGGTGGCGTGTCAACGTTCTATTGGCCAGGAGAGTATTTTGTCATTTTCCAAATGATTGGCGCTGGAATGCTATACATAGACCTATTTCACTATATTTCATACTATTTATATTATTTATTTTATTTTCTTTTTATTTAAATGAAAAAATATGTCAACTACTTTAAATCGTCTTTTATTTAATTCCATTTTCTATTTTATTTTTCTGTAATTTTTTCCATTTTATTTAAATGTTTCACTTTTATATGTTTTTAATTGTTATTTTTGTACTAATTTTGAACTTCAATTTTATTTTAATACTTCTCCTAACATTAAAAATCTACAAAAATATTTTTAATGCCATTTGATGCCTTAACTTCATTTTGATGATTTTTGTTTTAATTTTCAATCACTTTTGCTATGTTATTTTATTTCATCTTCAAATGTGCACTTATGTGATATTTTTGTGCTAGTCCACGATTTCTGATTTTATTCTCTATCTTTTCTTAACCTAAAAAATACTAAAAAAAATGTTGATGTTCTTGAATGTCTTGATATGATTGGTATGATTTTTTTCTTCAATTTTTCTTGATTGATCTACTTTTGTTCCAAAATTATTTGTCAATCATACTTCATTGGATGCCTTTTGGTGCTAGTTTGCAATTCTTGATTTTATTTTCCATCTCTCTTCTATGTGAAAATTGTGAAAAGAGTTGTTTCTTACTTGTGAATGTTTGAAGATCATATCCATGATTTTCTCTTGAATCTTAACTTCACTTTTCTATTTTTACTTGATTTAATTTAGAAATATACCCATTGAAGTTTGCCTTGATAATTAGGGTTTCATTTGAGTGTTTATGAACATGTTTTGATGCCAATCTTTGGTCACACTATAGAAACATGTATTATTAAACACTATATCAATTTTTTTGAACTATTGATCCTTTTAAAATCATTGTTTGATTGATTCTTCTTATGCCTAATGTGTGCCTATCTTGTGGAAATCTAATTGACATTCTGATTGATAACTTGAGTCAATTCTTGAGATGATTTGAGTGTAGATAAATGATTGAGGAATGATAAGTTCAATTATAATCCCTTGAGGATTTAAGAATCACCTGACCTCATGAGGCCTATTTCTCTTTACTTTCATCTTGAACATGTTATCTTGCCTAGTTTGTTTTAGTTGCTTGAGATACAAGGCATGCACTTGTGAAACCATTAGAGGTCTTGTTTCCCACTTGTGATAACTTGTTTTACCATGTGTTAGAGTCTTCTCACTTCAATTTATAGGTCCTTTCATGTAAATTTACATGTGTTTACAATTGTGTAAAGTTGAACATGCATTCTTGCCTAGTTTTGCCTTTCACCTTTGAGCTTTTTATGCTTAATTCTTCTCAATTCTTGTGATGCTTTATTGTGTGGTATTATAGGTCGTTTTCTTCTGACTTGTATGGTTTGACACACTTTTACTATGATCCCCTTTCATCTAGCCCTCTCTTGTAGCTTGTGTGTCATTAGGAGCATGTTTAGGTCTTGAATGATGTTTGTGTACTTTAGTGCTTGTACCATGAATTTAATGCCTAATTAAACTTCTTATTGATCATGAGACTTGTGCTAATTTAATAACATTCCTATGTTTGTCTCTCTCTCTTCTCATATCCCTTCTCTTTCAACTTATTTTGATTGATAGAATTGCATGAGGACTTGTGTCCGCTTAGGGCTATGTGGTTGTCTTTCCTTGTATGATTTGATTGTAACTCTTTCTCTAGAATGCTTATATAATAATCATGAGTCCCTCATGTATTTTATTCTTACTTGTATTATACTTCATCCCTTTCACTTTGTTCCACACTCTTATACCGTGTTTGGTTAGACACTTGACGCGTAAGTCTTCACTAGCTAGTATGCTTACATGTGTGACTTTCTCTTATGACCTTTAAGTCTATATTTCTCATGCATGACCCTTTGGGGATATTTTTACAACACTTTGTGTTCCTTTTGATGCAATGTGGCTTCCCTTTGTATGTTTTCTACTTGTCTTAGACTCAGGTCAATTCTTGCCACTTTTTTTAGTTTCATCTTTCTCCACCATGCATGCTTGTTTTAGTTAGGTGATGTTTTTTAACATGTGACCTCTTATTGATAATTTATGATGTCTTAAAGCATGTTTATAATTAGGTATCCACTCTTTCCTATTATTTTCTTGATGTTTTTAACATTGTTTGAAGTTATGTCACCTAATTTCTTAATTGTACTTCTACTAGCCACCTAGTTAGGTGATTTCATCTTCTTCTTGACTTATGATGACTTGCTTAGGGTAGAAATAGGATGATAACATGTTAGTGGGAGTAGATTTGATTTGTTTGATATACTTTCATAATATGATTTCTTTGGTTGGTCAATCATCGTTTGCTTATTTTTCTTCTTTACTAGCTCAAGTACTTGTTTGCTTGTCTTCTTTATGTAATTATTATATGATCTTTCTTCCATCTTTGAGACACATTTGTATGAACTTTTTGAGGTATACTTACTGACTTTTAGAGGTCTTTACCTTGATTTCTTCACTTCATCTTTGTTTTCTAAGTTCTGATGTTTGTTTGACACTTAGAGCCTTGAGTGCTTGTGTGTTTGTTGATTGCTTATGTTTAGTTTGTAATGCCTTAGGGTAGAACCATTTGAGCATGACCCTTAGGGGATCTTAGTGTGTATGTTAATTATTTACTAATGCACATTCTTACTTGGTGATTTATGACTTGAGGCGTGTTAGAGTTTAGGATCTTGTTGGTTTGTACATGATGATTGATGTTTGGTTCTTGCACTTAGGTGTTTGCTTGGCTCTTAAGCCATATCTTTTTAGGTTTATTGTTATGTTTGTTTCTTTGTCATTTTCTTAGGATAACATGTTCCCTTAGGATTTTAGTTTCATCTTCTTTAAGATGTGAATCAAATAAACCTTATGTTCTAAACTAAGCATGACAACATTAGGTAGTTCCCTTTACCTTAACATTAGGTTCATATTTGCATGATAACTTAGGTAGATGTTTCCCCTTTCATCCTAAATATAAGACCATCATTTCATGATCACATTAGGGCTCTAGTCTTCCTTAGACTTTTTTCGTTCCCCTTTTGCATCTTTAAAACTAAAGTTTCTTTTTCTTAATCAAACTCCAAAAACACTTAATAATAATGATATGAACCATGTGTCACGAGCCTTAAGTATTTGAAGGAGTATGAGGGGGTGCATTCCCAACCTTTTGCTTCGTTCCAATCATAGTCTTTAATATGGTTCAAATCACCAATCCCTTTTTAAGATAAAAAAGACTCAACCAATTCAAACCTTTTTGCCTCCAGGCTTTTTCTTTTGAAAACCTTTTCAGGTAAGAACATGTTAATTCCTTTCTATGACAAATGCGTGAGTCTTAAAAGGCTGAGCTGTAGTAGAATGCAAAATTAAAATTGTTCATAAAAAACACAAGAAAACCAAAACACCTTTTAGGTGAACTACGAGTGTCCCGATCTCTCATTGCACGAAGAGGGTACTTAGGCATAAAGGTTCACAACCGCGGCAGGCGTAATTAATAAAACCTTTCTTTTTGTATATACTTTACATTCATGCATTTTTCCCTAGCTTGTTAGATTTAGATATGACACACCTTTTGATTAGAACAACCAGAGTGGATCCCGTAGAGTACCACAGACGTGACGGGTGCTAATACCTCCCCCTTGCATAATCGACTCCCTTACCTGTTCTTTTGGTCGTGAGACCTTGATTACTCCTTTATTAGGTTTTCTTTGATGTTTTCCTTTCCCTTTTGTGGGATAAATAAATATTCAATGGAGACTTCATTGTTTATTTTTCTAAATGCATCAATGCTCTTCTTTTTCTACATTTTGTTGCTCTGCTTCAACAGTGATTTCGTCATCTCTGATCGTTGCTATAGAGCACACATCGATCACCTCCACCTTCCGTTGTACTCATAACTGCACGTCGTATCCTTCTTTCACCCTTCAACGCACTGCAAAACCAAGTGATCTCGCCTCTCTCATATCAGACTTCCGTTCAATCTGCTTTAGTAATTTCGTTCTTTTGCAATTCGTATCAACTTCGTGAGAACAACGATAACAGCCAGGAGATAATACACTACAACAAAAAAATTTACACAAGAATGATGAAGGATATAGAGCTTACTTATCGAAGCCGCTCCGATGGCGTTTTCAATGACTACGAAGCTGAGAAGAACCAGAGAAATTCGCAGAATCCGTTAATAACTTGTGTTTCTTCTACTTTTACTTCTTAATTTTTTGATTTCGATTCATGAATTTCCGCTCTTTTATGATGAGAGATTATTAGAAGATTGATGATTGATTATGAAGATTGCATGATATCGCTAGCTGAAGTGTGCGTGTTACAGAGAGTATGTTAGCGTGAGGAAGATGGAAGAGAGAGTTGAAGTTGTTTATTGAAGGTTAAATAGAGGTTGTATAAGAACTTTCAGAGGAGAATAAATTCTCTGAATTTTCTGGAGAATGAATTGTGAATCCTAAAGATTAAAGAGAAACCCCTTTATGTAGTTGGTTAGAGTTGGAAAAATCAGTTACTCAAGAGAAGATCTGAGCCTTTGATTCTTGGAGTTTGTTAGAGATCCATTGGACTAGATTGAGTCTAGTGAGTTAGTTATGATAATATTTTTTTGTTATTTTATTTTCTGATATTTTTTTTGATTTAAAAATCCCCTTTATTTTCTATTAAGCTCATATACTAATTTCTGATTTTTATTCTTAGTGTCTGAATTCTGAATCAACAGATCATCATTGTTGTCGCCTTCATCGCCAAATACAGTCTCATTGTCATCACTAACCTCACTGGAACCATATATTGACTGCTCAGAACTATAATCAGAAGCATTTTCGTTGTGATCGGTGGATCTGGAACTGACTGTTTAACGCTGGTTCGCGAAATGTCGCGGAAGCAAGAGTCGCCACCGTCTTTTATTTTCTCCAAATGGAAAGGAAAAAAGAACAGAAAAATTCCTTAAAGAGATTGCTCTCGGTTCGGGAGGTAGGTTATAGAAAGGGAAGGTGTTAGCACCCTTTCTATCCATGGTTATCCATGGGCTCTTAGATACTTGCTTATTGTGTTTTCAAAAATGGTTTGTTTGCTTTTCAACTGTGGGTTTTAAAAAAGTTTCTTTGAAAATTCTAGTTCGACTCTTGTATCGGTCCTCAAGAGTGTTTGAAAAATTGCTTTCGAAAGCTTTTGAAAAGGTGTCGGTGTGAAAAGTATTTTTGTTTTGTTTTGAAATTTAGAGCAAGTATCTAGAGTCGTCTACCTACCCTAAGGAATTCGTCTGTGTAAATGTCCTTTAAAGTAGTGCCATCCCACCATTGAGAGGTAGGTAGCACCACCGTTGGAGGTGTTCGGGTCAATTCGAGGTTCGGGACATGGTGATCACCAGAGCAATGGGAAGACACCTTAGAAGCTACCCTCATGCCAGGTTCCCGGATCATGAGGACTTACTAAGACATCCTCTACTCGACGATCACCTTTCGAGGCAAGGCAACAGTGAGGCGTACCCTAGGGGTGGTGTGTGATTTGTGTATCATGTTCAGTTATTTTGTCTTGTTCATGTCAAAGGTGATCTACGCTTTTGTTTTTATTTTTATCATTCATTCTTGCATGCATTTATTTAATAGTTAAAAAGTGCGAAAAAGGTAAAGTTCTAAACTATTACAAAAGGCGCGGGTCCACATCGCCAAAATTTCCAGGACCCGATTTGACAGAAAATAAAGAAAGTAAAGTGCGAGAAATATATTACACAGCTTTGGGAGAGGTACATAAATAATTAAAAGAAAAATAAATAAATACGCGAATTGAATTAAAATTAGAAACGAGGGCGTTGGACCCTTTTAACGAAATTAAATTAAATGATTAAATTAATGAAAATTAAAATGAAAGGAAATTATTTTTGGTATTTTTGTATTTTATGGTTTTACTGAAATTGAATTAAATTGAGAAATTAACCCTAATTCTAATTTTTATTTATTAAGAAAAAATATTAAAGTTAAACCTAAATTAACCTAATTAATTACATGGTAATTTAATTACAAAAATAAATAATATTTAATTATTAATAATGGTGAAAAAGAATAAAAGTAATTAAAATAATTAAACCTAATTTCTACAAATTTTTTGAGTTAATAAAAATGCTTGAATTAAACCTAATTTAATAGCTAAAATTAATGAACAATATTTATTTACAAAAAATATATTAATTAAATAAAAATACTTATTTTTGTCTTTTTCTGATTTTATATTGTTTTTATGTTTTTTATGAAAATATTAAATTAAAGAAATTAATTAAAAAGGAAAATAATTGAATCAAATAAAAAAATAATGAAAAGAATATTGCAAACCTAGGGGGGTCTGTCCCCAAATTGAGAGGTATATTGTAGCAATTCTGGCCCACCTATATCAAGCCTTCTTTGACCTTTTCAGGACGCGTGTAGGTGCGTTGACTCAGGTTTACCATGTTCTTCAGATCATGGTCTTCTGATCGTCTCCATTGGCCAAGTGGCAAGCTAGATTTGAGAGATGCATGGTGGTCTTCAATACTGAAACTGCACAAAAGTATTAATGGAAAAACAATATGGAAAGGAGTGGGGACCTGGGATCGAACCCAGGTCCTGTTGGTTATCAATGTATATGCCTGCCAATCGTGCCACTTTACTTCTTTGTATATTAAATAACAAACAATGAATATAAAATAAACCAAAGCGTTAGTGACTTTTTCGCGCGAAATTTTGAATCAACCAATTACTGATGGCCACCTAATCATCTTCTTCATCGTTGTGTTTCTTTCCTGAAAATAAAAAAAGGGTTAGCGGGGGTTTTAAACCCCCCCAAAACAAGCTTGTTTTCAAAATAGAGAATAGGCCGTGTGGGTATATAAATTAGGCGCGAGGGTTGATTCTGAACCGTCCAAACACACTGAGTATGGTCATGGTATCATGGTGATCCAATTTTACAGTGTTTAGAAACGCCCAATTCAAAGCTTGAAAAACCCTAGCCTGTATCAATGGTGGAATCACGTATAGTACATAAAAATTCAATTAAGACATGGGGTTAGCTTCAGAATACATCCATTAGTACGAATCCATCAAAGAAATGCCATGAAAATGCTTAAATATTAAGACACGATTATGCATATAATTGAAAACAGTTTGAACTCTATTCACCAATTCTGGGCGTTAGAGGTCGTGCTTTTGATCCAGGAAGTTTCCCTGATGTCTCAGGAAGGCAATGGACTGATTACTTTGCCTTGAAATGCTTTGGAATCACGATTTCAATTTTGAATTTTTTGATCAAAATTGCAAAGTTCTCTTTTGTCTTTCTGCGCAGCTTGGACCTTCTGGGCATTAGGGTTTCACTATGTATATATGTGTGAAGGTTCTAGGTCAAAGAAATCAAACAAAAACCTTTGCATTCATGATTTTCAAGATTTGATTTTCAAAGATCTTTTCCAATATTTCTTCATGCCTATTTGGTACAAATCATGGCCAATCACTTCAATTCCTTCCATATCTGATCATGCACGAAATTTTAAACCTATTCCATGCACAAAAAGATTTGATTGCATGGGTTTGGTATTTTTCATGTATTTTAATTAATTAAATGAATTATTAATAATAAAAAATCCAAATAAATAAATAAAAATGATAAAAAACTTCCCTTTGGGCCAAATGGTCGTGCACATGCCTTGGATGATGAATTGTGGAAGAAAAAGAGGCCCATTAGCATTTTTAGGTCATTTGAATCAATGTTGACTTTTCAAAATATCCAAAAATTTCCCAACTTCCACAAGGCATATCTTGCTCAATTTTTAAGCTTTGCTCATGTTCTTGGACATTTTGGAAAGTTCTTTGAGTCCTCTAAGCAATTCCTTTGGTCCCATGTCAATTTGATTTACCAATCTCAAGTTATGGCCTTTTACTTAAAGTCCTTTTTTGTTGACTTTTGAAAATGACCTATAATGTTGAAATTGATAACTTTTTGTGAGAGAATTTCTTGGACTTGAAGTGTGAAGAGGAGTTGTAGGAAATGTCTTTATCTTCAAAATGAGCTTTGGATGGAATTTTTCTGATAATCCATGTGAAAGTTATGCCTTGGTCAAGTTACAGTTGACTTTTTCAACTGTCCAAATATGGAAACTTTTGCATCTTGATGATTTTTGAGCCAAGCTTTGAGAATCATGATCAAGAATTGATCAAATGATGTTTGTGGCTTCAAAATGAGATAATGACCAAAAATTTGAACTTTTGACTGTCAAATGACCATTTTGCCCCTGCAGTTGACTGTAGTGCAATTAGGGTTTTTGACTGTGCAATTTTGTGCTGTAAGTCTTGAAACTTGGTATGAGGATGCTTGACCATGTTTATAGGAATGTGAGACTTGATTGGACCCTTGGAAACTTCATTTTCTTTGTCAGAACCAAAACCCTAGTTTTGACTGTTTGGAGGCCCTTGAACTGTGCAACCCTTGGGGAGATTTTGAAGCTTTGACTTGGCAATTCTTGAAGAATATGGGAGGGAAAATTTTGGGGTACAACATTCGTCATCTGAACAGGGAAGCTTGATTGGTTTCTTCTATAAAATTCAAATCAGAACTCCCTAACAACTATAAGAAAAGCTCATTCATCAGGTGATTCAACTTCATAAGTACAACTGCCACACTGACTTTGCAGCAAGTTTGTTCCATCTCTTTTTGTTATGCAAGTAGAATGAGTTGTGGTAGGGTAAATGTGTTGCGGTAATATATTTTTAAGTGCAAGTCTGAAAGCCTGGTTTTGACGGGTTTTGTTTTCATTTTGTTGCAGGCTTTAGACAACTTGATGCTTATGGATTTTGTTCTGGATGATGTAGGTTTGGGAAGCTTGAAGAGTCTAGTTAAATCTTGGCATGGAGATAATTACAAAATTAAATTTGAAAATTGTCACAGAGTAGAATAGGTTTAGAGACAAAATCTTGTATAATTTTTCTAAATGATGTAATGGACCTTTTTTTGTATTTTGTAAGGCAATTGTGGATACAATTAGAAGTATTCATGATTCTTCGAAGTTGTCCTTGAAATTGTAATGGAATTTTTCTATTAATGATATTTGAAATGCTTTTCCCTTCATTGTTTTTATCCGAATTTTTTGTTGGGGGGAGTTACTAAGAGCATCGATACATCGTGTAGGAATAGGCATCTTTGTGAGAGACACACCACTTATCCACCTAAAACCTTAATGTGATAGGTGAGTGGGTTCTCCCACTTATATATGCTTAAGTCTCCATATTCCTATTCAATGTGAGATTATTTCCTCACTTACTCACACTTGCATTATTATTATAACATTTTCAACTCTTTAATTAATGAGAGCCTCAATTGAATCAAACTTTAATTTCCATGAGTACCAATATCACTTCCATGATTTGCACTTTGAACCATGGTGAAAACACTTGTCTTCTTGACTTTTGGTTCCAAATTCCAAGCCTTGATTGCTAGTGTATGCATGATGTGTTAGATGATCTAATGGGAGATATGTACATGAAGAATATGAGATGCATAAGCCAGATGAAAAATGAAAGGGTATGACAAATTTGGAGTATGATAGCTTCCCCTATTTAATCGTCTTAAACCTAAAAGAGAGATTGACGCTAGCCTTTCGAACATTCAAGGTAGAAGAAGATTAAATATCAAGACCTGGAATTTATCCTGAAAAGATGGTGTGAGTGGGTTATTTATTTTCTTGTGATATCTGCTGGGGAAAGAAAATTTTGTTTTGTGGTGAAAAGGTTTATGATAAGCAAGTGTGGTTGAAGAGTGATAGGTAACGTGGTAACAGTTCCAATACGATGTTCTCAAGGGAGAGTGGTTGCTATATGAAATGGTGATTGAAAGAGTAGGTATGAAAAGACAAAGGATAATAAAATTTTGGTAGTCAGATCTCAGATGTCCTAATAGATGTTGAGACACTGATCTATGAACAACAACACAATGAAAAAAGTAAAACAATGCATAAAGTAAATAACACGCTGAACTGTTAACCTAGTTCGGTGTACAACAACACCTACCCTAGGGCTACCAAGCCAGGAAGGAAATCCACTAAATAGTATCAATTCAAAGCTAAACTCCCCCATTTACAACTTCTCACTTAATCACTTCCAGTGCTATATTTCTACCTATGACTCACCTGGGTATGAGACCCCTTTCACTTCCCTTATAGTCACAAACAGAGACAAGAACACAATCCAAACGAGTTAGAAGACAAACTTCAAAAACACGCAATCACTCTATACTTAGAAGCTTAAGAGTGATTAAAAATCAAGAAGGTGACACACTCCAATAAACAAAATACACTCTAGCTTAAAAGCTTATGAGTGATTCACAATTACAACTCAACTAACAGTCCAATTTAAGTAACAAACAATACAAGAGTGGCTCACAATAAACAATGAATAGACGAAGCTCTAAAAATTTACACTTTTACATATATGAATCGTATCTTATCTAGGTATAAAGTCTTTTTTTATAACCTTTTTCAGAGCTGGATTGGGCTTAAAAAATGCAGCAAAGAGACTGCACAAAGTCTGCAAAAATTTCTGCATGAAAATATATCTCTGATTTTTAAGTCTTGGACACCACGTATGATTACTAAATATTACTAGAATATTCAACATTTATAACATAGTAACAGAATTTAAAAGTCCAGCTGTAAGAATCATGATGTCAAATGATCAGGATATGACATCTTTCTCAACATGTTCTCTCTGTAAGTTAGAACATCCTATTTAACATGTTACTGTCTAATTTGTTTTGCTAAAATTAATGTCAATCATACAATTAGAGAATTAACAATCTTCCCCTTTGGAAAATTTTGGCTAAAACAAATAAACAAATTACAATTTAGATTTCAGCAACAAGTTTAAACAAAATACAAAAGCAGAAGTCCAACAGTGATTATACAATCATCAAATATATCTCTCAACTTGGGACATTAGCAGCAGAAATAAATATCAGAGAGTTAGTCTTGAAAAGCTACTAAATACATCAACATAGAGAAATAATATTCTCAGGCTGGTTGATGTAAGGACATCATGTTCGACATCTCTTCACAACAATCCAAACAACTCAATTACAGCACATCAAACTCAACACCACAGTATAAAAAACTCATAATGAAAGGAGAAGAAAGTTCTGAAGTCATTTGGTGTACATGAGGAAGAAGATAACTGACACTCCCCCTCAAACCATGAACCTTTACTTGCCACTGAGGGATAAATCTTCCTCTCATGGGGCATAAGAGAACCCTTAAGAGGCAACCAAACACCAACCTGCACTATTCATATGAGGACTTAGGAGTGCAAATTCTAGCTCTGGGTAACTCAAAACATAAGACACAACTGTTTTCATAACTCATATCACAAGACACAAAATCACAAAGAGCAGACTCAGATATGAGTATCTTACCCAACACCCTTGCAAAAAAAACATGAACAAACTCCTAACAAGAAGAACAAGAGGAACATGAACATAAACTTTCCTCCCCCTTTTTAGTCAAAAATTGACAAACAAAGCCACCACAAAAACCATGCTCAAATAGTACTCATACATACCCGAACAAAATCCATAAGTATTATTATAAAAGCAACCAAACACAAGATGATATAAGGGAAGGTATGGCCTCTTTAAATAACCGAGCAGTTACTTAGGAATTAACAATCCTCGAATGTTACAATGGTCTTGGTCAAAGAGAACGTTATTTGAGGAAGATAATTGCACCAAAAGTAAATATGCACCAACCAAGTTAGTTTTGAATGCCTTTATTTACACTGGACTGATTCATGGAAATGATAGTTCCAATAAATGTGCATGCATTATCAACAAACATGTTTCACACTTCCCTTGGCATGTACTTGGTTACACCGTCCAAAATACTCCCTTGTTAGTCTCAAAAGAACAAACTCTTGAACAATGTCCTGACATTCAGTCAAACCTTGTCGACTTTCATGTGTCTTCTTTAAGAAAATCAAAACTCCTACAATAATCAGTAAAGGATGTTTCAGAGATATGTCCAGTAATCAACTATAGACACACATGTTCTGAACCATACTCATAATTCCTTCCAATGGACTCTAAGCATACTCCTTTCATCCAGAATTAGTGAAACATACCAAGATATTAAGACATCGTGTATGACATTTCTCATTCATCAACCAAAACATCCATTGAGTTCCACCTAAATCTGTAGATAAAAATAAATTCTCCCATTCAAGAGCAATGTCTCTCAGAGTAACCCTAAGAGGCAGGTGTACACATGATTCAATCAATCAGCTTCACATTGCTAGAACCATACATACCCTATAAAGAGCACCAAGAACTACATATAGTACCTATATGCAATGACATATTGTCTGACATCATAACCTCATAGGAGGTATATATTCTCCACAAGCTTGAACAACACGCAAGCTTCATAAGGTCTGCACTATTGCAGCAACAATTTATAAATAAGTACTTAACTCCCCCTGTCATGGATAAACAGTGCTCCTGCTGAAGCTGAACACTTGAGCACCATATTAAATCAAATGAAGTACTTCAACGTCTCATAGTGGAGAACTACAACTTCACACACTAGATGGACACATTCAAACACTGTAAAATCAATCTTGATCCAGATACTCTAGTTCTTTGAGAGCACATCCAAGCACCCTGACTTGTTCACTTAATAAGGACATATCTAATACATGGCCTTACATAGCCAAACACGTTGTCATGCCTCTTTGGATGACCAAGATGTCTTGCACATTCTGCTTGACATTACTTAAAAATATCAGTTTGCTTACTTCACAAGATCCAGACTGACACAATCTTTTCAAGAGAGACTTGTAGTAGAAGAACCCATCTCCAAATAAGAAAATAGATCAGATCACTTTATATGATACTTTTCCTTTGCACCCACTAGAAATTGTTGGTACAAGTGAACATGATAGAGTCATGCATTTACCATACACACCACTATAGTTATGGTCAGAAGCTTTACATCCTACTTCACCATAGTTATAAAAGCCACTTCTGAAACTAGCGTTGAGCATTAAGTTTCACAATCATAATCCCAAGCATCTCCCAAAGACGACCATCAACAAGAATGATGTTGCAACATCATTTAGGACATCAACTTCTGCAGCTTATTCAGGTTATCACAATCACCAGAAATACCATGGAGAGAAATAAACTCTCATACATTTTATGAAGCATAATGTTTAGACTAAGAACATTCATCAATACATTAGACAAATACACATCTACCTTCTTTAGTTAGGAAAGATTTCAAGCACAGAGGATTTGACATTATTCATTTGCACAACCACATGAGAGGAACATTTCCTCATGTTCCTTCCTTCACAATTTCCGTTAGAGGCGCAATCATTAGATAGGGCTACCTTCTCACAAATGGTAGACCATTTGGCCTGGCATCCTTCTTCTGCAACCCATTAGCACATGTGGAATCAAATAGTTACTCCACCATGGTTATACATTCCAAATTGGAATCTAATGGTGATCAACAATCCTCACACCATGACTTCCTTTTCTAGAGAAGTGATCACTAAGATGATGTTCCAAGATCAATTCAGACATAAATCTCAATCACATGATTTTATCATTTACTATGATTCTGGAGACAACATCCATAATAACCCATACACATCCCTTTACACATAACACATGAGAACCATACATCAGTAGACAAATCAACCTCCAAGGCCAAATCACAAATATATGCAGCAATCCACATTCTACACACCTGAGAGTTAATCTTTCAAAATTAACTTATCTCAAGATGATCCAGCTCCATTGCACACAATCCACTAGTCATTCACACTGCCTGATACAATATTGGAGATCTATCCTTTAGACTACCATAAATCATCCTACCTTGGATGTCTTTTCCACTATAACAGAACACGAGTTCCATGTTCTCACAAACTTGATAATGATCTCAAGTTTGAGTGAACATCCTCCATCTTGTTTAAGAGAACCACCAACAAGTCATCTAGAACAATTACTTCTTAATATCCTGTTTCTCCAACTTAATTCGAACCAATTCCATTAGAGCAAAGCAGCCACAAGAAAGATCACATGAATTAGGCTCCTTTTGATCAGGAGTATCTTCCAGATGTTAGAGAGGATGCCCCCGACATTTCAACTTGACCTCCATATATAAAGAACCTGGATGAGATAACAAATCTCTTCTGGAAGTTAGAGCTCAACCTCTACACTCCTACTTACTTGGATCAGAAATAAACCAACCCAAGAATTATTCAATAGGTTGATCAATTATTGACCATCATACTTATCTAAGACATGTTTCTTGGATAAAAACTTCTTAGATAAACAACCCAGATACCTCTTCAAATTCGGGTGAAGGTTCCAAGCATATGTGATTAACACACATCTGTTTAGCATCCATAGCACTTGCTATGATATTCCAACACTAGTAGAGCGTCAGTTCCCTTTCCAATGAACACATTATTGAGCTTGGTTCTAAAGCCATTACTTCTCCCAGAAAATCAGAACATTTTGTGATCACCTTCAAGTTCTTCAAAAGATGTTCATCTTCCAGCCAAACCAGTAATAACGAAGTCAGGATCACTTTCCTAATTAAGCCAAGAGCTAGGAAGATTCCTTTCTTCGGAACTCTTTTCATCAACCACATTTGAAAGTGCCTTTATGAGTGCACTTGGATAAACCTCAAGCATCTTCGGCAACTTTAATAAACTGGTTGAAGCTATTTTTTAACCAGAATAACATTATAGGATAAACCTTCAGAGGAGATCAGATCATAATACTTTTCCCTTATTCGTATTCCAAGAACTTACCTTTCAAAAGCCTAAACACCAGAGACACAAGGAACTACCCGAGGTTTTACATCAGATACACATACAACGGAACACAAATTAAAACCTCCTTGACACCCTTAAGGCACAATTTTTTTTTTACATGCAAGCATTACAATCCAGGTGACAACAGAACAACCTAGGTTTGAAAATAAATCAAACACTAAAATCAGAATCACAACAACTCATCTCCATAGTAATATGCCCGACAAGAACAAACAAAAATATTACTCACCCTGTCACAAATAATCAATACTCCCCCTCAAGGGACCATCCAAACAACAATATGAATTGTCCAAGTTCACACCTCAGGCAAGATGTCATAACATTTGGTAAGACATCATGCACACACATATGTCACCATCAGCAGTAGCAACAGAACCATACTATAGCATTAGGAACAAGGAAATCTTGATCATCTTTAGGTAGTCTTCCACCTCTTTCCCCTATCAAATAATCTTATGCACTCCATGATTATGTCTCATGTTTTAGGAGTGTTACCACTGAACTCCCTTATCATCTCCTTAGAATATGACTTCTTCAAATCGGCCTTTTGCAGAGATCTTTTAAACACAAATCTTCTTTCCTTATCAATTGTACCAAAAAGTATCTTCCCTGAATCTCACCGAGAGTAGGAGCAGGATGCCTGCTCTGATACCAACTGAAATTCTGGTAGTCAGATCTCAGATGTCCTAAGAGATATTGAGACACTGATCTATGAATAACAACGCAATGAACAAAGTAAAACAATAATCAAAGTAGTGCAGAAAGTAAACAACATGCTCAATTGTTAACCAAGTTCAGTGTAAAACAACACCTACTCTGGGGGCTATCAAGCCAGGAAGGAAATCCACTAAATAGTATCAATTCAAAGATAAACTCCCCCGTTTACAACTTCTCACTTAATCATTACCCGTGCTATATTTCTACCTAAGACTCACCTAGGTATGAGACCCTTCTCACTTCCCTTACAGTCAGAAACAGTGACGAGAACACAATTCAAATGAGTTAGAAGACGAACTTCAAAAACACACAATAACTTTATACTTAGAAGCTTAAGAGTGATTGACAATCAGGAAGAAGACAGACTCTAATAAACTGCATTCATTCTTGCTTAAAAGCTTATGAGTGATTCACGATCATAACTCAACTAACAGTCCAACTCAAGTAACAAACAATACAAGAGTGGCTCACAATAAACAATGAACAAACGAAGCCCTAACAATTGACACTTTTACATATATGGCTCATATCTTCTCTAGGTATAGAGTCTTATTTTTATAACCTTTTTCTAAGCTAGATTGGGCTTAAAAGCACAACAAAGAGACTACACAAAGTCTGCAAAAACTTCTCCATGAAAATAGATCTTCAATCATTAGTTTCCTAAAATATCTCATCATTTAGAAAACTTGAATAATTTGAATACCAACATATATATTTGATTTCAAAGTCTTGGACGCCACGTATGATTACTAATTATTCCTAGAATATTCAACATTTATAACATACCAACAAAATCTAAAAGTCCAACTGTAACAATCACGATGTCAAATGACCAGGATAGGATAACTTGTTCAACATGTTCTCTCTGCAAGTTAGAACATCCTATTTAACTTGTTGCTGCCTAATTTGTTTTACTAAAATTAATTCCAATTGTTTTACCCCAAAATTTGCCCTCCCATTTTCACACAAGACATACTCCTAGAGGTCCTCAATTGTCCAAGGTTGACCAAGAATTGATCAGACAAATTCTCCTCCTAAGACAATAAGCCTCAAACTAGGGTTTCACTCCTAAGCAAGATGTGTGAGTCCAAAGGATCCAAAACGTTCTAAATTGTCCTAATATGTCCTCAAGATCATCCATGCCAAATTTCATGCCTTGCACAACAAGTTTGCCCAGTCAACTACTCAAATGCCTGGAAATCAACTATACTAGGTCAAAAGTCAACTATGGCCCAAATATAGTCAAACTTCAAGATTTTGGTCAACATCAAAATTTTGAAGTAATATCCATCATTTAATCAAGGGTTGATCATGATTCCTCAAGAAATGCTCCTAACTCATCAAAAGTTAAAATGGCAAATTAGGGTTTCTATAGGAAAAGTCAACCAAACTTTGACCAAGCATAACTTTCACATACTTTATCAAAATTTTTCCAACCAAGGCTCATTTTGAAGAGAATCCAATTCCCTACAAATTCTCTTCAGCCATCAAGTCCAAGAAATTATTCAATCAAAAGATACAAGTTCATACATTATAGGTCAATTCAAAAAGTTAACAAAAACACCTTTTGGGTCAAAGCTCCTTACATGAACATGGAAGATCCAATTGAGATGAAACCAAAAGGGTATTTTAGAGGACATCCTAATCTTGCTAAAAAGTCCAAGAACACCCTCTTAGGGTTAAAAATGAGAGAGATGTGCATTGCTAAAGTTGGCCATTTTTGGAAATGTGCATGAAGTCAATATTGACCAACTTGAATTTTTTCCAAATGGGCCAATGTTTTTATGTTTGAAACTTTTTCCTAACATGGCCCACGACCCCTTAGCTTACTCATGTATTATTTCATTATATTTATTATTTGTTTTGATTTTTTATTCATTAAAATAAAAATAAATCAAATAAAATAGTGGAATAATAAAATAACATCCAAGATTTGATTTTATGAGCACATGATGAGTCTATAATCAGCTGGAGAATCAAGGATTTCATGCAAGTGGTGATTGGAATGAAAATAGCAAGATTTGGCCTATTTTAGAAACAAAAAATACAAGACACAAATCAAATCTTTTCACTCAATATTCAAGATTTAATTCAGTTTTGTTAACCTAATTCATTCTACTATATATGCATAACATTTCTACACTTACAAAAAGCTCAAATTTTTGGACAAAAAATGGTGATCGAATTTTGAATTAGAGGGAGATTCAAGGACTTTGAAGGTTTGCAATCCACTCCTGGGAATATTTGGAAGCTACCTGGACCATTCTCACGCCTCAACACTCCCATAAACGCCCCATACATAACCACAGTTTACTCACTTTTCTTGAATTTGATTTTGACAATTTACGCATCATAAATGAATTTTAAGTATGCATTCATGTTTGTATGACCATTTGGAACATGTTTGCATGATTAATTGTATGTTTTGATGCGTATTTGACTGAATGCCATTGTTTGGGTTTCAAGGTCCGTTTTAGGAATTTTTATTTCAGGCAAAATCAGGGCAAAAGAAGAGTATCATTGTACTCACGAGATCAAACCCAGTTGATGTATATACTTGGATTAAATTTATATTGCATGGTTGTGATTTTAGAGATATGCAGGTTTATAGCTACAGCGCTGTCCGTAGGTAAAAACCCTTGCCTAAAACGACAGTCCCTTGAGGAAGATGACTGCGTGTCAAAGCCTAGTTGGGTCGTTTGAATTTTATGCGCGTTTTTGTTATTACTACTGATTATTAAATATAATATATTATTCTTGTTTTATATAATGAATGACCATACGATGCAGTGGTAAAGGGCGAGGCTGGTAAACAAGGGGACCTGGGTTCGAATCCCAGGTCCAACGTTTTCTATTTTCCAAATTTATTCATTGCAGATCCAGTGGTTCCACACCAAGCACGCTCACCATAGGCCTCATCATCATCACCATCAGATCAATCAGCACCAGATCTAACGCTTCCAATGAAGCTCCCCATGATGGACTCTCCAAGCGCAGCCACACTGAATCACACGCAGCTATGGGCCAACTGGAGTGGGCTTTAGACAGAATTTCAGCATGCAACCCTCCAATTTGGGTTTACACCCCTCAGGCCCATTATTTTCTATTTTATTTAATTATCTTTTATTATCTAATTATTTCAATTGTTTTTTATTTCAAATCATTTTTTTAATCAGAAAATAATTACACAAAAAATAGGACTTAATTTTTTTTATTAAATTAATTTTTGGCAAATTAATTAATTTCATTAACTTTAATTGGTTTTCATTAATTAAATTAATTAGAAAAAATTAGGTCAAAATTCAATTCTTTTTTCATAAAATCCCAAAAATATTTTTAATAATCAAATTAAATTTTTTAGGGTTTTTGAACTTTTATCCATTTAATTCTCGCGCGTCATTATTTTGTCGTACGATTATTTTTATTATTGATGTAACTGTGCCCGGTTTGTAATAGCTAATTAGGGTTTTTTATTTCCGCACTTTATTTTTTCAGTCATTCTTTATGTATCTACACCAAAGCCCTGTAATAGCATAGGACCCTTTATTTTCTCGCTTTTATATTATGTATATACTTGTATATAATTGTTAGCAACCTAGGCGTGCATGATTAATCAATCAATCAGTAAATCACTGAATTGCAAGATAAATGTATGAAAAAACACATTGTTGCACACTTGCACCCTTAGGGTATACCTCACTCGGTTGTCTTCGAATTACGGTCACAATTATCGAAACGCGAGAATTCTTAGTGGCTGTCCTTAAGTATAGTGATCACTAGTCCCTCGATGACCCTCTCGACTGTTGCCTCGGTATAAAAGTGATCTTAGGGCTTTAGGACAATTACTAAGAGATCTTGCCCTATTGCCTCAGTGACTGTACGTCCCTTTTGATAGTCCCTCAAACATCCAACGACTAGGGCTACCTACTCACTAATAGTAGGATAGCACTGTCTAAAGGATAGGGAGAAAAGAACGACCTTTTCGGGTATAAGTAGATAATTTCTTAGATGCTTGCTCAAAACAATTCTTTTTACACACCACACTTTCAAACACTTTTCGAACAAAGTTTTCAAAACACTTTATCACACTCTTGAGGACTGATACAAGGGTTATCATAAAGCGAATCGCCGCACTAAGGCATTTTCAAACAAAAACTTTTTCACACAAACACGAAAGCAATTTTCAAAATGAGCAAGTACCTAAGAGCCCGTAGAAAACTACGGATGGAAAGGGTGCTAACACCTTCCCTTTCCATAATCTACCCCCTTACTCAAAATCTCGAAAAAGGTCTTTTTCTGTTCTTTTCACCCTTTCCTTTGTTGGATAAAAGAAAAGTCAGTGGCGACTCTTGCTTACTACGACAATTGCGAATACAAAATGCAAGCCAGTATTAACAATCGGTTCTGCCACCGTATCACAGAACTGGCGACTCTGCTGGGGATATCATAAAGTGGGGTTTACCTTAGGGTATAAATCATTTTTAAATTGCTTTCTCTGTTTGCTTTGACTGCTTTATCTTTGAGGGTATTGTTTGGGTTACTATAGATCATATACCCGGATCTGGGGCATCTTTTTAGGTAAACAACAATAGATCATGGAGACTGTATGGCGTAGACCGATATGGTTGAAGTGATAGTTGTGTTGGTGTGACACTTTGGTGGGTACCGATATCCCTTGTGTTGAATCGAGGAGAATATGGGGCCGCCGCGTGGTGTCGTAAAGCACTAACGAACCTTAGAACCTTAGTTGAACAAACCTGGCCATTAGAAAGTAGTAAGATAGCCGACCTCAGTGTAAAGCTGGGAATCAGTTGATACTCGATACTACACTCATTGAGATCAGACTTTCGGGTTGTTTTCTCCATGTCCTTCGGCGCCATTTTTATTTGGTTTTAGCCTGAGAAGCCGTCCATGAAGGAAAACACTTTGTGTTGTGCCGTATTGTCAACTAGAATGTCAATGTGGGGAAGTGGGAAATCATCCTTAAGGCTGGCCCTAATCAAATCTCTGTAGTCCACACACATTCGTACCTTACCGTCCTTTTTGGAAACGAGAACAACATTGGCAACCCACTGCGGGTAAGAGACGACGGGCAAGAATCCAATGTTGAATTGCTTCATGACTTCAACTTTAATCTTCTCTGACATATCTGGTCGCATTCGACGGACCTTTTGTTTTACTCGTGGGTAATCCTCTTTTGTAGGTAGACGATGTACCACAATATCTACATCAAGTCCTGTCATGTCTTTATATGACAAGGCAAAGACCTTAACATATTCGTGTAGTAACCGAATCAGATGCTCTTTGACACTGGGTTCCAAATTAGCACCCACCTTGACCTCTTTTCTGTCTTCTTCGGTACCTAGGTTAATTGTATCAACTGGTTCCTCGTGGGGCTGAATGGTTCTCTCTTCTCGTAGTAGTAACCTGGCATGTTCTCCTGGTACTTCACAATCTTCCTCACCTTCGTCGTCGGCTTGGTAGATTAGATTTTTGGAGTCACAGAAGGCCATAGCAGAACCGTTACCCATGGGATCCCGAATGGATGTAGACTTGCATTGTGAGTGTGAGTGTGTGTAAGAGTATAGCTATCTTTGAAAGAAATGAAAATGTAAAAAGAAAAACAATGAGCACAAATTTTGTATGCAAAAAAGTCCATGATTCATTGATGTCATTTGGAAATGAGATAATAACCCTTACAAATAGACCATGGTGCCTCAGGTGAGACACAAGGTTTTAAGAGTCTGAATTGTTTTAATATTACAGATCCAACAAAATGTAAAGATAACTTACTGTGGGATAAAAGTGATCGGGATGAAATCTCTAGCCTCCCAGTTGTTGGTCCCTCCACTGACAGTTGGGAAAATCCAATCCTCTAGGTTGTAGCTGTCTTCATCATCTTCCACCGTATTGACTTCACGGTTGCTGATCTTTAAGAGTGGTCCTCCAACATGAGTACGACGTACAGCCTTCTGGGCACCTGAAGTGAAACCTAGGCCAAACTTGTCAGACTTGTATGGGATATCTGGGAGTTGTCCCCAAATAGTGCACCCACCTTCTTCTATCTCTGCCTAGGCATCCTTCAAAGATGACATCCTAAGTGGAGGCCTTGTGATCTTGGGAACTTGAGACATAACCTTGGTTACTGCCACATCTTGCGGGAATTCTTCAAAGTGCTGGAATGGAGTTTCAATAAATTCACCATCTAACTCCACATATATGAAGGAATTGAGATGGCTTGTCATATACTCTTCTTCTCCATGAACGGTGATGATTTTCCCTTGAATCGGATATTTCAGCATTTAGTGCAGCGTAGAGGTAACAACGCCAACATTATGGATCCATGGTCGGCCTAGCAAGCAGGAATATGAAGGGCGGATATCCATTACATAAAAAGTTGAATCGAATGTTTGGGTTCCAACCTTTATGGGGATATCCACTTCCCCACGCACCATCCTTTTTGAGCCGTCAAAGGCTCTCACTACTATGTTGCTTGGTTTCAATGTCAATCCCTCACAGTCAAGCCTATTAAGAGCCTTTTTAGGCAACACATTTAGAGACGAACTGGTGTCAACCAAGACATGAGCCAAGGTTGTGCCCCTGCATTCAACTGAGACGTGCAATGCCTCATTATGCTTCCTTCCTCTTAGCGTTAAATCAGCATCTAAAAAACCCAGACCATTATCTACAGTCAAACTGGCTAGGCAGTCTTGGAACTAATCGACAGATGTTTCTTGGGGTACATGGGTGGTGTTTAGGAATTTTACCAAGGCCTTTACATGCGCCTCGGAACATAGTAGTAAAGCCAGCATTGAAATTTTGGATGGAGTTTGCCCCAGTTACTCGACTACATTGTAGTAGCTTCTTTTTATGATCTTTAGAATTTCCTCCATCTCTTTCCAGGAGGTCTCAGGGATAGCCACTGATTGTGTCTTCGTCCTTACAGACTCAACCAGAACACCTTTTCCTCGAGTCTCAGTTGACTCGGCAGCAGGAATGTCGGTAGGAGTGATAACAAGGGTTGTATCAGCTTTGTCAGTTGGAGTATTAGTGGAGATGATTGTAGGACTGGGAATAGCCTTCGGAGTAGAAATAACAACGGGAATGATTACGGGTCCAGAAACTGCTTTTGGGGGAGCAATTTCAGGAGAGAAAATCCTTCCTCTTCGGGTAATCTTGCTAGTCCCTACAATATTACTAATATTGGAATCAACTTTCTCAGAACTTGAATCTTCAGCAACTGGCCAATCTTTCTTGATACTGTGGTAGTAGACATCCCCTCCATAATTCCATGGTACGGTTTTGTCTGACAAATACGAGACTGGTCCATGCATTATAATTATTAAAGGAGCTACTTTTGGAACTGATGTAATTCTAACGGGTCTTTTGGTGGAGACCCTGGAAGAATTGTCGGAAATGGTCACGATGGAAACATCATTATAAGAAACAGTTGGAATAGAAGTCTTTTCAAACAGTATTTCCTTGTTATTTATCATGTACTGAACGTCTGCTTTTAACAAAGGACAACTGGTTGGTGAGGACAAACAGGAATGACAATTTTCATCACAGCCTGGGAATACACCGGCAATCAACAAGTTCTTTTTGATAGTCAGGAGTGGGGTCACAAGCTCATCAACTGAAGTAACAAACGTATCTTCCTCAATGGCGTTGGTATTATGGCCATGTTTAGGCATAGGGGCATAAATGACACTGGGCTTTTCTGGCGCATCGAATTCAATCTCTTTAGCTTCAATAAGGTCTTGTACTTTGTTCTTTAGAGCCCAACAGTTATTAGTGTCATGGTCGGGACTCTCAGAGTGGTATGCACAACGGGCATTAGGATGATAGTGAAGAGAGGTTGTGTTAGGGTTCTTTGGAGCTTCTTTCAAAGTCACTAGGTTGGATCTTAACAAATGTGGCAATACTTGAGATAGTGTCATATTAATTCTGGTGAATTGTCTGACTGGTCTTTCCATTCTTTGTTGGTTGTTTCTTTACTGATCAGGCACAGGTTTAAGAATCATAACAGCCCCCACCATTGGACGACGTTCGACCCTATCTTGATTTCTCTAAGGATATACAACAACCACTTCTTTCTTTCTGATGAATGGCTTCCTTACAACAGCGGAGGATGTATCTTTTTGAATCTTTCCATTCTTTATCCCGACTTCTACCCTTTCTCCGGTCAATATCAATTTGGTAAAACCTGCCGATGAACTCCCAATTAAGTGATTGAAGAAGGGACCGAACAAGGTGCCCAAAAACATGTCTACCAACTCTCTTTCAGATAGGGGAGGTTGGACTCTTTCTGCTAAGTCCCTCCATTTTTTTGCATAATCCTTGAAGCCTTCACTTGAAACCATGGCCATACTCTGGAGTTGAGTACGGGTGGGTGCAAGGTCAACATTGTATTGGTATTGTTGGTAAAAGACTGCAGCAAGATCTTCCGAGTTATGAACATTGGCTCTTTCTAACAGATAAAACCAATCAAGTTGAGTTCCAGACAGGCTGTCTTGGAAGAAGTGTACCCATAAATCCTTGTCGGAGGTATGAGGCTGGATTTTCCTCACATAGGACCGAAGATGCATTTTGGGGCATGAGACTCTGTCATACTTGGCGAACACATGTTCTTTGAATTTGGGAGGAATGACAATCCCCGACACTAAGCCCAACTCCTCAAAGTCCAAGCCAGGCACTTTTTGGATTTCCATTGCACTCAACCGTTCTTCTAGATGCTTATACTTGTCGTCGGATGAAGGGTATTGTTCTTCAGAATAGTCTTCTTCTTCCTCTTCCTCTTCTGAATCAGACTGAACAATTGTTTCCTTGCCTTTCCCATCTTGATTTTCTTTCTCACCAGATGTCGTTGCAAAGTCTAAGGCCCTTCTTGTTTGCCCTTGGAATCTTCTTTTTCCCATATTTAGAATTCCGATTATTTTCTTCGTCTTCTTTTTCTTCTCCTCAACCAGCAAGGTCTTCAACTCTTTTTGTCCTTTGGCCAGAGTTAAGAACAACTGTTGAAACTGTGCATTCTGAGCTTGAAGGTCCTTCACCGTTTTCTCGAGATCCATCTTACTGAAATAAACAGTAGAGAGATGAGGAGACTTGTTGCAAGAAACCTGCTTATGTTATGATGAGTGGTAAATGCATATGCAATAATTCCAAGGATTTTAAGATTCAAATTTGTTTTAGACAAAAAGGAAACACACGTAATATTAATAGATTAAAGCTCGAGTACATCAATGCCTTCTTGGGAAAAATAATACAAAAAATCTAAGATAAAAATGTAGTACGCATCCTCTTTGGTGCAATGTAGGCATTCAGAGTCTACTCCTCATGAAGTAGCCTAGTGAGTTCCAAAACCTTATTCTTGCTTGCGTAGAATTGGGCTTCGAAAGTATCTCGCTCCCCCTTGAGTTGTATCCAATCCCTTTGTAGGTCTTCAAGAGAGGTGCGCATGTCAGGATATAGGATAGTATATGGAACATCTCCTTCCATAACAGGCTCAATGATTACCGGGAGAATGGAGGGATAAGGCATCATAAGACTCTGAGCACGAGTTCGTACCCATTTGAGGTAAGGCTCAAGAGGGATGTAATTTTTATGCCCCAAAGTCTTTCTATCTACCTTGTTTAACATCCTCCAAGCTCGGATAAATCTCTGGCAAAGACCTCGACCTTTGTTGTCGTAGTCAAATACCAAACCTTGAATCAGTATCTCATGCGGGCCATCCCTTCGGGCATAACCAAACTGTCTTAAGGCTAAGCAGGGGTTGAAAGTGATACCTCCCATAATGCCAAGTAAAGGGACATTAAGGAATTCTCCACAACGGTCGACAATAGTAACATTCTCTATGGATCGGGAGCACCAATGAATGTCTGAATGTTTGAGTGTCATCAACCTTTGTGACCACCTTGAACCTTGCTCGTTCTTTAATACAAATTGGGGAAGATGCGAAATAAACCATCTTGCCAAGAGAGGAGTGTAACACATAAGGAAACCTCTTTTCCTCATTGTGTGAGTGTGAAAAGAATGTAGAATATCCCCTAATAATGTAGGTACCGGGTTGCGGGATATGAAGATTTTGACGATGTTCATATCTATGAGTTGGTCAGGATTTGGGAACAAAACCATCCCATAGATGAGGAGAGCCACAATTTCCTCAAAAGCTTGCAGGTCTAAAGAATTCCAACAGTTTTGGGCTTTCTCGAACAAGAACTTTGCTAGGAAACCTTTGACACCACTCCTTGTTTCCCAATAAGTTGTGACATCAGATGAGTGCAAGTGTAGAGCTTGAGCAATCTCTTCTGGCTTTGGGTCTCTTTTCATACCGTTGAAAGGTAGTTGATTGAGAATGGGAATTCTCAAGAGTCGAGAGAATTCTTCTAAAGTAGGCACAAGTTGATAGTCGGGAAATGTGAAGCAATGGTGTAAGGGGTCAAAGAACTGAAAGAGCACCCTTATCATGTCCTCATCAGTGTTGGAAGTGACCAAGTTGAGTAGGCGACCATATCTCTCGGTAAATGGAGAATTTTCAGGAATCCTTGAAGCTAGATCCTTAAGTTGTGGAGGGAACCTTACAAGGTTGACTTGAATAGTTTTCCTGCGAAGAGAATCCATATCCTACAAAATAGAACAAAGATAAATCCCAAGATCCTTGAAATGGTTAGTGAATGAGTATGATGTTATGATGTTCATGATTTTATGAACAAGTAAATATATACAAACAAAGCAAACAAGTCCTTAGGTTTAGGCTTGCATGGAGTCTCATAGGTAAGTACCCTCTTGAAGTTTAGTTGGCTCAACCTGTCCTAGTAAAAGTAACCGGGTTCTAAGGAGCTCAATATCACTGGTTTGTTTCCTTGGTCATTGTTTCAGCACAAGCCTCTTTAATGGCGATCGAAATATCCCAAGAAACCAAACCTCAATGAGTGTAGTATCGAGTATCTACCAACTTCAGACTGCACCAAAGCTGGTCATCTCACTACGTCCTAAAGGCCAAGTTGGTCAAGTAAAGGTTCTAAAAGTTCATTAGTGCTTCATGACATCACTCAGAGGCCCCATATTCTCTTTGATTAACTTAAAGGCTACCGGTACCCACAAATATGTCGCACTAATGTAGCTATTGCTTAGACCATTTCGGTATACCCTGCACAGTTTCCACAATCTATTGCTACATGTGATACGGTGGGAGAACTGACTTGAGGTTTTGCGTTTCGTTGCAAATGTTTCGTTTTAGCAAGAGTCGCCACCGACTTTTATTTTATCCAAAAGGAAAGGTAAAAAAGAACAGGAAATACCTTTGAGATGTTTTCTTGAGTTCGGGGGGTAGATTATGAAAAGGGAAGGTGCTAGCACCCTTTTCATCCATGGTTTTCCATGGGCTCTTAGTTACTTGCTTACATCACTTGCTTTGCTTTTGCAATTGTTTGAAATGGTGTTTTGTGTGGTTTTGAAAGTATTTTGAAAAGAGGCCATTGTTTAGGTAATCTTTGTAATGATTCTCATTCGTAAGAATGTATACAAAGATGTTTGTCTTTTGAAAAATGTTTCAATATTTTGAAAGTTGTTTGGAAATGTTTTGAAAATGTGTTGTGTGTTTGTTTGAAAATAGCAAGGATTGTTTTGAAGAGATCAAGTAACTAGGAACTATCTACCCTACTCAAATGTCTTTCCTATGCATTTTTATTCCTTTGACATTGTTGATTTACCATTGTCTTGGTAAACAACCCTATCTTTGGATGTTAAACATGACGGGCGTGGGTCATCGTATGACCATGATAGCAATGTTGCCAAGTATCTTTAGCATTTTGAGGGACCAAGATCATTTGTTTTAGGCAACCTTTTGATAGCGTCATTGAGGGACTATGATCTTTTGTTTTGTTTTGTTTTGCCAAGATACTTTGCATGCATACCATGGCCATTTTGTTTAAGCAACCAAGTGGGTGAAACCCTAGAGGTGCTTGTGTGCAATGTGTATCATTTTACATGCTTTTGATTGTCTTGGATTAGGTTATTCTATTTGTTTGATTTTTGTCTTATCATGCAAAACCCTAGTTTTTACTAAACATGGTATAAAGCGATAAATTGCGTAAAAATAAACTAAGCTATTACAACAATTATTATGGGAAGGGGGATACAAGTTTTTGAATGGGGATATTTGCACAAAATAAAACTCTAAAATACTATTACAACCCAATTGAATTATTGTACAAGATAAATAAATATACAAATATTTAAATATGCAAATAAAATGTATTTATGCAAAAATGTCTTGTATTAATTTTATGCATGAAAAAAAAATTATTTAAGTCCTAAAAAATAAGAAAAATAATATTGTTATTTTTGAAAGGGATGAAACCCTAGTTTTTTTTATTAAAAGAAAAATATGTTCTATATTATTTATTTTATCCATTTATGTACAAGAAATAATAAATAATATTATTAACAAGTATTAAAAATTAAAATATGTATGAAAATAATATTTTATGTGTACGAATAATAAAAATAAAAATGCATGGTATTTTTAAATGTATTTGCTATTTATTTAAGAAAATAAAGTTCTATTTATTTGTATAAAACTATTTTTATATGTGGAAAAAATAATAAAAATAAAATAAAAATTGCAAAAAATTAAGAAAGTATTTTTGTGATTTTTTAATGTTTAGAAAAAAATAATAAAGTCAGTAAACATAAAAAATATAAGAAAAAATGCAAAATATAAAAAAAAAATGCAAAGGGGGTGCAAATAGTAGTCAGAGGGGGTGTGGAAAACAAAACAAGCAGGCCCAAGGTGCACCAGGCCCAGGACACTTCCTCCCTGTCCTCCAGCTTCCATTTGCGCGCGTTCTAAGTTCAAAACTGTAACTCTCTATTCTTTGCACAAAAACAAAAACTTATAACACAAAAAATGTAGCTTATGATCTCACGATTCCAATGATATAAAATTCATAATCTAACTCTCAAAGATCAGGGAGAATTTCAGTAGCCCTAATTCGTTACCTAGTTTTTTCAGCATGTTCAACAATCAAATTCTCTTAGCTCAGTTAATATAAATGACAACTATGCATATGTACAACTTCACCATGCTAGAGACTACATTTTTGCTTCACAAATCGTGGCTTGAGGATGCTTAAATAAAGAGATAAAGTTTTGAAAAATACCTCTTTCAGCTGGATTTGGATATGGCAATGTGGGAACTTTGAGTGAGGCCTGAGGATCGTGTGAGCTTCCTTGAAGTTCCCTCAAGCTATTCTAATGCTTATGGGGCTTTGTGGATGGCCAAAACTTCTTGCACAAGTCAATCTGCAACTTCCAAGTTTGAAAATGGTGATGTCTGAAACAGGGGTTACAGCAACAGGACAAGGGCTTGGATAGTTTTGATATTATGTGAATGAAGTGTTTCAAAGGTTGAAAGGCAAAACGCACGAGCCAAAATGAAGTTGGCAAGGATTTTGCAGAAGCTGCCCTGTTTGGGAAGAAAAATGTGTTTTTGTGTTTTGGGAGAGTTTCAGATGCTATGAATTCATGTTCTAGCTTTAGATAAGTTTGTGAAGTTGTTTTAAATGATGCCAAGTCCACCCTTTTTCAGATGTGCAAGTTCCCTTGACTTTTGCAACTTTTCTTGCTTTTGAAGAAAAGTGAAATGACTTATGCCAAAGGCCTGTACAGGCTTGCTTTCTAGCTGCAGAGAGTTGGTATGCTTTGCTTGTGATCTATGGAAAATTCCTGTACTCAAGGAACAAGTCCAACGCTTAAGGCTGATAAAGTTGGAAAAACTTGCTTTATGAAAATGGCATTGTGCTCTTTATGCCATTTATGGATTTATTTCTTGTACAATGCTCTAAAGGTCAAAATAAAGCTATTATCCATTGAGTTTGCATTTAATTATGGAGTGTAGAAGGGATTTAGGACCTGTAATGCAAGGTACAAGCATGCTTGATCAGATTTGCAACTTGGTGCATTGTAAAAAATGGCTTGAACAAAAGTGACAAAATGCCATTTTCTCTTCTTCGATTCTCCCTAACCACAAATGATCTTGGAGAGTTCTTGGACATTTTGGAAAGCTTGAAACATGCTCTACAATAAATCTTTGAAATGAATTTTGAGATACCTCTTGGAACTAGGTGAAAAATGTCCATGAAGTTGGGTCAAAAACCTGCCTAAATCAGGGCAAATTTTCACTAAGTCTTTTAGTTCATGGACCCTTATTCACAAATTCATAACTTGAGATCCAAGCATCTTTTGGGAAAACTTTGTGAATCAAAGTTTTAGATTTCATGGAGGACTAAAAATTTCATGTTGGAAGTTTTATTTGAATCCAATTGCATCATGGTGAAAACATTGTGAAAAGTTGGGAAAAAATAAGAAATTTTCCATACTTAGAAAAATTCTTAGTTATGAAAATTTTTCAAATTAAAACCCTAGTTTGAAATTTTAGGTTTCTTGGTCAACAAGTTTCACATTTTGACATATCTTGATGAATTATGACCTTTGACACTTGATTTCGACCAAAAAGTCAAAGTTTGACTTTTTAGTGCACAATTGACTTTTAATTAGTTGACTGCAAAATTCATTTGTCAATCCTATGTACTTGAGATCTTTTGAACTATGTGATTAGGTCAAGATGATGCAATTGAGTCCTTGAAGTCATGCTTGAATCCAATTGGCCATTGGCTAGGTTAAAAATCAGAAATTGCCCTTTCTCAGTAAAAACCCTAATTTTGACCATTTTGCCCTTTTGATGATCTGGTCAAATTTTTTGAGGAGTTGTGATCCCAACTTGATAAAATGGTACATATGAGTCTAAAATGTTGTTGTGGATAAAAAATTATGAAGTTTGACTGTAAATTAACCATGGTTGACTTTTTCCCCAATACAGCTGATTTTTAGGTCAACTGTCCAATTGACTGAGCAAAAATGTGATTCAAGGCTTGAAACTTGGTATGAGCAACCTTAGGGGTCCAAGATGGTGTATGAAAGTCACATGAAGCATTGATGGTCCAAAAATACTTGTGCAAACTCAAACCCTAATTTCAGGTTATCAGTGCAAGGAGATGTCTTGAGCTGAGCAAAAACCCTAATCTTGTCTTGAGTCCAAGAAGTCTTGTGAGGAAAATCTTGATAAAATGAGAGGGAAATTTTTTGGGTACAATAGTTGCCCCTGTTCAATATTCTTGAACCTGAAGAGTTAGATTGGCGAGCTTTGTCGTTCGTGACTCAAAGGTAAAAGATGATTAGACACTAGAGTGCCCGTAAATTTGTACTCGTCAAAGTATAGCTGAGGGAATGGGCTTAAAGATTCCATTTGGAGAGGTGATAGAATCTTTTCGGAGATGGGCTTGTAGATGCCATCCAAGAATGTTTGTAGTAAGTCAAGAGGATGAGTATCAGAATGGTGTTCGTATCTGGAACGTATCTGAACTGTATCTGGAGACTGAATCTGTATGAGCAAAGGAATAGCAGCCGTGTCTGAAGCGTATCCAAGCTGTAACTGTACTTGAATCTGAATGAATAACATAATGACTTCCGTGGCGAGTGTATCTATATTGTATCTGAATCTGAAATCTGAATAAACGACAGAATGACACCCGTGTCTGGAGCGTATCTAATATGAGGAAAATCAGAATAAGTGGCAGAATGGAAACCGTGTCTGGAGCGTATATGAACTGAGGAAAATCAGAATAAGTGGAAGAATGGCAACCGTGTCTGGAGCGTATCTGAACTGAGGAAAATCAGAATAAGTGGCAGAATGGCAACCGTGTCTGGAGCGTATCTGGACTGTATCTGAAGTCTGAATCTGAAGGAGTGACAGAATGACTTCCGTGTCTGGAGTGTATGCATACTTGAATTTGAAAGATGAATCTGAATGAGTATCAGGATGGCATCCGTATCTGGAGTGTATCTGAACTGTATCTTGACTTGAAATCTGAATAAGTATCAGAATAACTTCCATGTCTGGAGTGTATCTGTACTGAATCTGACATCTTTGAACATTGTTAATAGTAGCGGTTAATCTTATCCTGAAAAGGGTAAAATGTTAGCTGAAACACAAAGTTATGTTGCATGAAATGTATGATGCAATAAATGTGCTTTATCAATGTTTATGATTATGAATGTAATGTATGTGCATGTAAGCTGATTAGCTGTTTTGTTGAGGAAAATGAATCCTTGATCGCCGGGGATAAGAAAATCTTTGGCGACTGGGGATAATAACTCCTTGACGACTGCCGGGGAAAATAAATCCTTGGTGAATGTTGGGGAAAATAAATCCTTGATGACATCTCTGGGGATATAAGGATCCTTTGTGTCTTGAAGTTGGAATATTTGACAAATATTCCGTTGAGAAAGTAATGCCATGTACTACTTAAGAAAATCTGCTTGGGGAATCCAAAGAACTTTAATGACATCTACTGGGGATTACACAAAGGGAATCCTTGTTCTGCTGGGAAATACGAGAAACCTTGGATGACTTTTGCGGGGAATTAAGAATGAGAATCTTCATTCTGTTGGGGAGCAATGAAAACTCTATGGGGAAGAAAGCTATCCTGCTGGGGAGTAGGTTCAGAAGTTTAGTTTGTATGCCACTCTACTGAGGAATCAACCTAGGTTGGGGAGGAACAAAAAGTTAACTGTTATCTGGTTGCTTTTCAGACTTCAAAATAACTTGCTGGGGAATTTGGAGAAACTGGATGGTTTCTGCTGTGGATTGATAGTTTGAAATTTTGGGTCCGTTGGGGACCTGGGAGTTTGAAGTTTTAACTCTGATGGGGATTAAGATGATGTACTGTAGGGATTGTTTCTGGAATAGCCTAAAGAGGTTTTCCTAATCTTTCAACCTGTCAGTAATTGTTCTTTTTCATCCGGTTTATTTGTAAATAGTAATTATATTCAATGCATATGTTCATTAATGAATCATTGGACGTTTTTGCAAATAAAACATAAGTGTAAAAAGAAAAAGACAAATGGTTTTCTGCACTTTTAAAGAGATATCTTTGTATTTACTTTGAATAAGTATTTTGTACAAAGGAGACATACATCCTAGTAAGAGGATGGTGTCATAAAAATGAGAAAATTTTATACAAAGAAAGATAGCTATGTGTAAAAAAATTCCATGGGGTCCCCATTCTGCTATAGCCTTCGTATCTCTGAATATCTTATCCATTCGTTTCTTCGTCCGAAGATGATTGGATTGATCAAAAGCTCCAGGTTTGTCAGTGAAGAGATTGTTCTTAAAGTGATCCGACGAGACATAGTCATACGCTTTAATTCCCTAACTTTTGCCTGAACCACCCTTTCGAGTTTTCGATTCACCGGGAAACCCTTTTTTGCCCAAGTCGCCCTTTCAGGTTTTCAACTTGCCGGGTGTACAGATTTTTTTTTTGTTTATCCCTAATTTTTTCCTGAACCGCTCTTTCGGGTTTTCGATTCACCGGGATGCCCTTGTTTTGCCTAGGTGTGTCAACCTAGCGGGTCTCTTATGCGTAGTATCTTTTGACTATGTCTGCCTTCGCAGGGTGCGGAAGGTCGTCACCGTCCACGGTGGTTAAGATCATTTCCCCACCAGAAAAGATGTTCTTGATCACAAATGGTCCTTCGTAGGTAGGAGTCCATTTACCCCTGGGATCACTTTGTGGCAAGATAATGCGCTTGATCACTAGATCTCCAACTTGATACACTTGTCGTCTGACTTTCTTTTTGAAAGCCTTGATCATCCGCTTTTGATACGTCTGACCGTGGCAAACAATAATAAGTCTCTTTTCATCGATTAAATTTAATTGATCAAGTCGGGTTTGAATCCAATCGTCTTCACTCAAACCTGCATCCTTCACGATTCTCAAAGAGGGGATCTGAACCTCAATAGGTAAAACAACCTCCATGCCATAAACTAAAGAATAGGGTGTTGCCCCTGTTGATGTACGAGCCGTCGTACGGTATCCGTGGAGACCAAACGGTAGCATCTCATGCCAGTCCTTGTAGGTGACTGTCATTTTCTGTATGATCTTTTTGATGTTTTTGTTCGCAGCTTCAACTGCACCATTCATCTTTGGCCTATAGGGAGATGAATTGTGATGTTGAATTTTGAAATTCTCGCACAAGGCGGCGATCATAGTATTGTTAAGGTTTGTACCGTTATCAGTGATGATCCTTTCTGGGATACCGTACCGGCAAATGAGATTCTGTTTGATGAAGCAACAACATTCTTAGTCACGGATGCGAAGGAAGCTGCTTCGACCCACTTTGTGAAATAATCAATGGCCACTAGAATAAAGTGGTGTCCATTGGAGGCTGTAGGCTTGATCTCTCCAATCATGTCGATTCCCCACATAGTGAATGGCCAAGGAGATGTTAAGACATTTAGAGGAACCGGGGGCACGTGTACCTTGTCTGCATAGATTTGACATTTATGACAGGTACGGGAGTGTTGATACCAGTCAGCTTCCATGGTAGACCAGTAATAGCCTGCCCTTAGAATCTTCTTAGCCATCGTATGCCCGCTAGAGTGACTGCCAAAGGTACCTTCATGCAATTCAGCCATAATCCTTTCAGCTTCAATCTTGTCCATACAACGGAGCAGAATAGAATTATGATTGCGTTTGTACAGGATTCCATTACTTAGGAAGAACTTAGCTGAGAATCTCCTTAAGAACTTTTTGTCATTGACTGTAGCTCCTTCAGGGTATTCTTGAGCCTCGAGATACCTTTTGACTTCATGAAACCATGGTTGGTCCACTACCTCTTCGGTATTAATCTCATGACAGTGTGCAGGTCCGTCCATATGTTCAATTGTGATTTGGGGAGCCTCATTATCCCAGTTAAGTTTAAACATGGATGACATTGTATCTAGAGCATCTGCTAGGTGATTTTCTTCTCGTGGGAAATGCTCGAAGGTAATCTGCTCGAAATGTGGTAATAATGTAAAGACATATTCTTTGTAAGGGATGAGGTTTGGATGCTTTGTGTCCCACTCTCCTTTGATCTCACTGATGACCAAAGCTGAGTCCCCAAACACAATTAAAGATTTGATTCCCAAGTCTATGGCAGCCTTGAGACCAAAGATGCAAGATTCGTACTCTGCCATGTTGTTCGTACAGTTGAAGCAAAGTCTGGCTGTAAAAGGAGTGTGACAACCCTCTGGGGATATGAGTACCGCGCCGATACCGTTACCAAGCGCATTGGATTCCCCATCAAAGTACAAAGTCCATCGGGATCCTTGTTCAGGTCCATCATATGGTCTGAAATCTTCAATGTTGTCCAATGTCATGATGTCTTTGTCAGGGAAGTCAAACTTCATGGATTAATAATCTTCTATAGCTTAATGAGCCAGATGATCGGCTAGCACACTGCCCTTTATAGCTTTTTGGGTTGTGTACTGTATATCATACTCTGTAAGGATCATCTGCCATCTAGCTATCCTTCCAGACAAAGCAGGCTTTTCGAAGATGTATTTTATCGGATCCATATTAGATATAAACAAAGTGGTATGAGTCAACATATACTGCCTTAGCCGGCGAGCAGCCCATACCAAAGCGCATCAAGTTTTCTCGAGCAGTGAATATCTGGTTTCACAGTCGGTAAACTTTTTGCTAAGGTAATAAATGGCATGCTATTTTCGGCCAGACTCGTCATGCTGCCCCAATACACACCCCATTGAATTCTCTAGGACGGTCAGATACATGATTAGCGGTCTTCCTTCGACGGGTGGCATCAAGACAGGAGGCTCTTGTAAATACTCCTTGATTTTATCGAAAGCAATTTGACAGTCATCATTCCATCTAACTACCTGATCTTTCTTCAACAGCTTAAAGATTGGTTCACAGGTAGATGTTAGGTGAGAAATGAACCTAGCAATGTAGTTTAGGCGTCCCAAGAAACCTCTGACCTCCTTCTCAGTGTGAGGAGCAGGCATTTCTTGTATAGCTTTGACTTTGGCAGGATCAACCTCGATGCCTTTGTTGCTGACAATGAAACCCAAGAGCTTACCGGACCGGACTCCGAATTTGCACTTGTTAGGGTTTAACCTTAGCTTGTACTCCTTCAATCTGACAAACAACTTTTGCAAGTGATCAAGGTGTTCTTCTTCAGTTTATGATCGGGCTATCATTTCATCTACGTATACCTCTATCTCATGATGTATCATATCATGAAACAAAGCTACCATGGCGTGTTGATAGGTTGCCCCGACATTCTTCAGTCCGAATGGAATCACTTTGTAGCAGAACGTACCCCACTATGTAACAAAAGTAGTTTTCTCCATGCCCTCAGGTGCCATTTTGATCTGGTTATAGCCTGAGAATCCGTTCATGAAAGAAAATACTTTGTGCTGAGCTGTGTTGTCAACCAGGATGTCGATGTGCAGAAGTGGAAAGTCATCTTTAGGGCTGGCCCTGTTTAAATCTCTATAATCCACGCACATTCTCACTTTGCCGTCCTTCTTAGGCACGGGAACAATGTTAGCAACTCATTGTGGATAGGAAGTAACAACAAGAAATCCAGCATTGAACTGCTTCATAACTTCGGCTTTGATCTTCTCTGACATGTCGGGTCTCATGCGGCGGACCTTTTGCTTAACTGGCGGACAGTCTTCTCTTATGGGTAAACGGTGTACCACAATGTCTGTATCAAGTCCTGGCATGTCTTCGTGTGACCAGGCAAAGATCTCAACATATTCATGCAACAGCTGAATTAGGCGCTCTTTGACACTCGACTCTAGGTTGGCACCCACTCTGATTTCCTTTTTGTCTTCCTATGTACCCAAGTTGATTGTATCCAACAGCTCCCCATGAGGCAGAATAACTCTTTCCTCTTGTTGAAGTAATCTGGCCAATTCCTCTGGCACCTCACAATCTTCCTCACCTTCGTATTCGGCTTTGTAGATCAAATTTTCAGAGTCACTGAAGGCTATAGCAGTATCGTTACCCATGGGTTCCGGAGTGGAAGGGTACCTGCATTTGTGAGTGTGGATGTGTGTAAGGGATAGCCATCTTAAAACAACAAAATGTAAAAGAAAGACAATGAGCACAAAAGGTTTATATATGAAAAGCGTCCATGATTCATTAAAATGACATATGAAAATGAAATAAGAACCCTTGCAAATGGACCTATGTGCCTCAGGTAAGACACAAGGTTGAAAAAGTACGAATTGTTTGTGAATTATTACAGATCCAACAAGAATGGAAAAGATAAATTACTGCGGTATGAAAGTAATCGGAACAAAGTCTTTTGCTTCCTGTGATCGGTGGATCTGGAACTGACTATTTAACGCTGGTTCGCGAAATGTCGCGGAAGCAAGAGTCGCCACCGTCTTTTATTTTCTCCAAATGGAAAGGACAAAAGCACAGAAAAATTCCTTAAAGAGATTGCTCTCGGTTCGGGAGGTAGGTTATAGAAAGGGAAGGTGTTAGCACCCTTTCTATCCATGGTTATCCATGGGCTCTTAGATACTTGCTCATTGTGTTTTCAAAAATGGTTTGTTTGCTTTTCAATGTGGGTTTTAAAAAGTTTCTTTGAAAATTCCAGTTCGACTCTTGTATCGGTCCTCAAGAGTGTTTGAAAAATTGCTTTTGAAAGCTTTTTGAAAAGGTGTCGGTGTGAAAAGTATTTTTGAATTTGTTTTGAAATTTAGAGCAAGTATCTAGAGTCGTCTACCTACCCTAAGGAATTCGTCTGTGTAAATGTCCTTTAAAGTAGTGCCATCCCACCATTGAGAGGTAGGTAGCACCACTATTGGAGGTGTTCGGGTCAATTCGAGGTTCGGGACATGGTGATCACCAGAGCAATAGGAAGATACCTTAGAAGCTACCCTCATGCCAGGTTCCCGGATCATGAGGACTTACTAAGACATCCTCTACTCGACGATCACCTTTCAAAAGGCAAGGCAACAGTGGGGCGTACCCTAGGGGTGGTGTGTGATTTGTGTGTCAGATTCAGATATTTTGTCTTGTCATGTTATGGGTGATCTACGCTTTTGTTTTTATTTTGTCATTCATTCTTGCATGCCATTATTAACAGTTAAAAAAGTGCGGAAAGATAAAATTTCTAAACTATTACAAAGGCGCGGGTCCATATCGCCAAATTTAATCCAGGACCCGATTTGACAGAAAATAAAGAAATAAAGTGCGAGAAATTAAATTTACACGGCTTTGGGAGAATTACATTAATATTTAAAAGAAAAGAAATAAATGCGCGAATTAAATTAAAATTGAAAGCGAGGGCGTTGGACCCTTTTTAATGAAATTAAAATATTGTTAACAAATTAATTAAAATTAAAGAAAAAGAAATTATTTTTTGAGGTTTCTTGTATTTATGAATTTTAATAAGAGAATTTAAATGAAATTAAGAAATTAATTAATTAACCCTAATTCTACAATTTTTATTTATTAAGAAAATATGTTAAAGTTGCACATAAAATTAACCTAATTAATTAATTCAATTTTTTATTTACAAAAATATAATAATTAATAATTAATAATGAGACAAGAAAGGAAAAGATAAAAGTAATTAACCTAATTCTACAAATTTTAATTTATTAAGAAAAGATATTGAAATTAACCCTAGATTTGAAAACTAAATTAAATGATATAATTTATTTACAAAAATACTAGTTAAATAAAATATATTTTGATTTTTTGTCTTTTTGATTTTTTACTATTTTTTAATTTTATGAAAATAAATTAAATTAAAGAATTAAAAAAAAGAATAATTAAAACAAATAAAATAAAAGAAAAGAATAGCAAAACCTTAGGGGGTTTTGTCCCCAATTAGGAGGTATACTCAGTAATTCTGGCCCATTAAGCATTGGCCTTATTTGACTTTTCATACCAGCGTGTGTTTGCATTGACTAACGCCTAGGGTGTTCCTCAAATCTGGACTTTTGGATTGGGATCATGAGATGCGTGGCATGCCTGGATTGTGAGTTGCATGGTGGACGCTGAAGCTTGAACTGCATAGGATGACATTATGAAAAATATTATTGAAAGGGAGGGGGACCTGGGATTCGAACCCAGGTCCTAGAGGTTACCAATGCCAAGCCTTGCCACTCGAGCTCTTCACGCGTTTTGATTATATAGTGGCAAACAAACATTATAAGAGAAAAGTGGTCAGTGATGTAAAAATAACAAAAAGCGCGCGTTGATTTCAAATTAGCCTATCACGCTTTGCCACCTAATCTTCTTCTTCCTTGTTTTGCTTTTTCCTGAAACATAAAAAGGGTTAGCGGGGGTTTTAAACCCCCCCAAAATACACTCTTTTCCAAAATAGCGATTAGGCCATATGGTTATATAAATTAGGCGCGAGGGGTGTATTATATTCGTCCAAGCTTCCTGATTTCAACCATGGCACTGAGAAGTCTCAATTTTACAGTATGTGAAAGTACCCAATTTGAAATTTGAGGAACCCTAATAATCGTCCATGGTGAAATCGCGTATGAGTGATGAAAACTTAATCAAACAACAGGGTTAGCTTCAGAATGACAAGAGCAACACAAAACAAGCATTAAATTTGAAAATTATGGCATGAATGATCAGATGCGATTATGCAAAAAAGATGAAACCGTTTGACAGCTAGGTACCAATTCTTGAGGTTATGGACGTGGAAAGGTATTCAGTTAGCTTCAGTAATGTCTTGGCAAGCTAATGGGATCAATCTTTGCCTCTGAATCGTCCTCTAAGGCCACTTTCAGTTTTGAACTTTTTTGATAAAATTACAAGTTTGGTTCTTGAGATGGGGCGCCGCATTCATGCCATGAGCACTAGGGTTTGCATGTATATATATATGTATGAGTGTTTTAGGTCAACAAAATAAGCCAAATATCCATGGAATCAATGCTTTTGATTTTGTGATTTTGCATAATCTTTTCAAATCTTTTTTCATGCAAATTTGATACAAATCATGTTCAATTGCCTTGACTCTTTCCAAATCTGATCATGCACGAAATATTGAGTGTATTTCATGCATAAAAAGATTTAAAAACTTAGGTTTGGTATTTTTCATATATTTTAATTAATTAAATGAATTATTAGCAATTAAAAATTCAAATAAATAAATAAAAATGATGAAAAACTTCCCTTTGGGCCAAATGGTCGTGCACATGCCTTGGATGATGAATCTTGGAAGAAAAAGAGGCCCATTAGCATTTTTAAGACATTTGAAGCAAAGTTGACTTTTCAAAATATCCAAAAATTTCCCAACTTCCACAAGGCATATCTTGCTCAATTTTTAAGCTTTGATCATGTTCTTGAACATTTTGGAAAGGTCTTGAAGTCCTCTAACCAATGCCTTTGGTCCCATGTCATTTTTATTTACCAATCTCAAGTTATGGCCTTTGAATTAAAGTCCCTTTTTGTTGACTTTTGAAAATGACCTATAATGTTGAAATTGATAACTTTTTGTGAGAGCATTTCTTGGACTTGAAGTGTGAAGAGGAGTTGTAAGAAATGTCTTCATCTTCAAAATGAGCTTTGGATGGAATTTTTCTGATAAACCATGTGGAAGTTATGCCTTGGTCAAGTTACAGTTGACTTTTTCAACTGTCCAAATATGGAAACTTTTGCATCTTGAGACTTTTTGAGCCAAGCTTTGAGAATCATGATCAAGCATTGATCAAATGATGTTTGTGGCTTCAAAATGAGATGTTGACCAAAAATTTGAACTTTTGACTGTCAAATGACCATTTTGCCCCTACAGTTGACTGTAGTGCAATTAGGGTTTTTGACTGTGCAATTTTGTGCTGTAAGTCTTGAAACTTGGTATGAGGATGCTTGACCATGTTTATAGGCATGTGGGACTTGTTTAGACCCTTGGAAACTTCATTTTCTTTGTCAGAACCAAAACCCTAGTTTTTGACTGTTAGGAGGCCCTTGAACTGTACAACCCTTGGGGAGATTTTGAAGCTTTGACTTGGCAAATTTTGAAGAATATGGGAGGGCAAATTTTGGGGTACAACACTTCCCAATTGCACAGTCCTCCGCCGACAGTAGGGAAAATCCAGTCTTCCAAGCTGCCCTCTTCATCACTGTCCTCTAGTGCATTAACCCCTTGGTGGTTGATCTTCACAGGTGGCCCTCCGATACGGGCGTGACGCACGACTTTTTGAGCAGTCGAAGTAAATCCCAGGCCGAACTTGTCTGATTTGAAAGGAAAGTCTGGAAGCTGCCCCCAGATGGTGGATCTGCCTTCTTCCACCACTGCCCTTGCATCTTTTAGAGAAGACATCCGAGGTACAGGTCTTGTGATCACAGGAGTTGAGGATACTGCTTTGGTCGCTGCTATTTCCTGAGAGACTTCTTCAAAATGTTGGAAAGGGGTCTCAATGAATTCGCCATCCAATTCTACATATCAAAAAGAATTCAGATGACTAATCATGTATTCCTCTTCACCATGGACATTTATGATCTTCCCTTGGACAGGGTACTTCAGCATTTGATGCAAAGTCGAGGTGACCACACCGGCGTTGTGAATCCATGGGCGTCCCAACATGCAAGAGTAGGAAGGACGGATGTCCATCACGTAAAATGTTGAATTGAATGTCTGGGTACCCACCTTGATCGGGATGTCCACCTCACCATGTACCATCCTTTTAGAGCCGTCAAATGCTCTCACAATGATGTTGCTGGGTTTTATAGTGAGCCCCTCATAATCCAGTCTATCCAGGGCTTTCTTTGGCAAGACATTCAAGGAAGATCCAGTATCAACCAAAACACAGGCTAGGGTGGTCCCCATACACTCCACCGAGACATGTAGTGCATCGTTATGTTTTCTCCCTTTGGAGGTCAAGTCTGCATCAGAGAAACCAAGGCCATTGTCGGATGTCAGACTGGCTACACACTCTTGGAATTGATCATCCGAAGTCTCTTGCGGCACGTGCGCTATCTTCAGAAACTTGACCAAAGCTTTGACATGTGCCTCAGAGCACAGCAGTAGGGCTAACATAGAGATTTTGGAGGGGGTCTGCCCCAGTTGTTCTACCACATCATAATCAATTTTCTTAGTGATCCTCAGGATTTCTTCCATCTCCTTCTTGGATGTCTCAGGAATAACTAGTGACTGAGCCTTCGTCAGGACAGGCTCCTCTTGAACATTCTTTCCTTTATTCTCAGTGGCGGAAGTAGGGATAGGAATTGCATTGTCATTGTTGGCGGGTACACTTGCAGGTGTAATTATTGGTACATATGTAATCTTCGGAACGGCCACGGGTCCAGAGACTGCCTTTGGATGCGCAATCTCTGGAGAGAAAATTCTCCCAGTGCGGGTAATTTTGCATGTTCCGGAAATGTTACTGATGTCGGGATTGTCCTCTTCAGAGCTCTCGTCTTCGGCAGTCTGCTCAATCTGTTTGACACCATGGTAGTAGATTTCTCCACCATAGTTCCATGGTACCATTTTATCTGATTTGTATGGGGCTGGCCCGGGCATTGTTATCTTCAACGGAGTAGTCATAGGAGCGGATGTAATCCTAATAGGTTTTTTAGGAACCCTGGAAGGATTGGCGTATATGGTTATTATTAAAACTTCTGGAATTGGAATGGGTGAAACAAAAGCTTTCTCAAACAAAATTTCCTGGTTATCAATCAGTTGTTGGATACCTTTCTTCAACAGAGGACAGTCAGATGATGAGGACATGAAAGCATGGCAATCTTGGTCACAACCTGGGAACACCCCAGCTTTCAACAAATTTAACTTGATGGTTAGGAGAGGAGTTAACAGTTCATCCACAGTAGAAACAAACAGATCTTCTTCCACAGCACTGGCATTGTGTCTATGCCTAGGCATTGGAGCAGAGATAACATTCGGTTTTTCGGGAGCTTCAAATTTAACTTCGTTTGTGTCAATCAGATCTTGAATCTTGTTCTTCAGAGCCCAACAGTTGTTGGTGTCGTGCCCTGGACTTTCTGAATGGTAAGCACACCTGGCATTCGGATGGTAGTGGGGAGATGCAGTATTGGGATTTTTAGGGGCCTCTTTTAACATGGAAAGGTTCAACTTCAGGAGATGTGGTAGGACTTGAGCAGGAGTCATGTTTATCTTGGAGAATTTCCTTACAGGCCTTTCCACCCTTTGCTGGTTATTTCTCGGCTGATCGCTTCTCGGCTGATCGCTTCTCGGCTGGTTGTTTCTTGGTTGGTCTGATGCAGACTTTTGAATCATAACGGCCTCCACCGTTGGTCGTCATTCGGTTCTTCCCTGATTTCTCTATGCATAGATAACAGACACTTCCTTCTTTCCCGTGAAGGGCTTTTTACAGCAGCAGAGGTAGACGCATCTTTCTGAATTTTCCCGCTTCTAATATCGGCTTCAACTCTATCGCCAATTAAAATCAATTCAGTGAAACTTGCAGAGGAGCTTCCAATTAGGTGATTAAAGAAAGGACCTGACAGAGTCCCCAGAAACATGTCCACTAGCTCCCTTTCAGATAAAGGTGGTTGTACCCTTCTGGCTAAATCCCTCCATTTTTGGGTGTAGTCTTTGAAGCCCTCATTGGACACCATGGCCATACTCTGGAGTTGAGTACGGGTTGGTGCCAAGTCGGCGTTGTATTGATACTGTTTATAGAAGGCTGCTTCCAAGTCTTCCCAATTATGCACATCGAACCTCTCCAACTGGTAGAACCAATCAAGTTGTGTTCCCGACAAACTGTCCTGGAAAAAGTGGACCCACAAATCTTTGTCAGCAGAATGTGGCCGAATTTTCCTAACATAAGATCGTAGGTGCATCTTGGGAAAATACAACCCATCATACTTGGTAAACAGGGGTACTTTAAACTTAGGAGGGATTACAATTCCAGATAACAACCCTAACTCTTCAAAGTCCAGCCCCTGTAATCTCTGTATCTCCATAGCAGCTAGACGCTCTTCCAGATTTTTGTATTTGTCATCGGCCGAAGGGTATTGTTGTTCTGAATAGTCCTCATCTTCCTCTTCTTATGCTTCAGAATCTGAAGGCACTGCAGTCTCTTTACCTTTTCTTTCCCCTTCCTCATAGGTTGATGGAAATTCCAAAGTCCGTCTGGCTTGTCCTTCAAACCTTCTGCCCATGATAACTACACCGGCTCGCTTCTTCTTCATTTTCTCTTTCTCTTTCTCTAGCAGATTTTGAGCTCCTCCTGCCCCTTGGCCAAGGTCAAGAGTAGCTGTTGAAATTGTGAATTCTGAGCTTGCAAGTCTTTAACCGTTTGCTCAAGATCCATTTTGCTGAAATAAACAGCAGAAGGATGAGGAAACTTCTTGCAAAGACCTGTTTATGCATATGATGAATGATATGTATTCATGTAATGCTTTCAAGGATTTGAAAATCAAATTTGTTTCAAACAAAAAGGAACAAACGTTATATTAATAAAATAGAATTTGTTTACATCAATGCCCCTAGGGAAAAATAGTACAAAATTCTAAGATAAAAAGATGTTGCGCATCCACTTCGATGCAATGTAGGTGTTGAAAATCTTCTCTTCGTGAAGTAACCGAGTGAGTTCCAAAACCTTCTTCTCGCTTGTGTAGAATTGGGCTTCAAAAGTATCGCGTTCTCCCTTAAGTTGTATCCAACTCCTTTGTAGATCTTAGAGTGATGTTGGCATGTCAGGATGTAGAAGGGTGTATGGAACCTCTCCTTCCTTAACAGGCTCTATAATCACTGGGAGAATAGAGGGTTAAGGCATCATAAGACTTTGGGCACGGGTTCGTACCCACTTGAGGTAAGGCTCAAGGGGGGTGGAATTCTTGTGTCCCAAGGTCTTACTGTCTACCTTGTTTGGCATCCTCCAAGCTCGGATGAACCTTTATCAGAGTCCTTGATTGTCGTTGTCGAAGTCAAAAACTAAACCTTGAACTAGCATGTCATATGGACCATCCCTTCGGGCATAACCAATCTATCTTAGAGCCAAGCAGGGGTTGTAGGTGATGCCTCCCCTAATGCCAAGTAGAGGGACATTATGGAATTCCCCACAACGGTCGACGATGATAACATTCTCTTTGGATTGAGAACACCAATGAATATCTGAATGTGTAAGGGTCATCAACCGTTGTGACCACCTCAAACCTTGCTCATTCTTCAAAACTGATTGGGGAAGATGAGAAATAAACCATCTTTCCAGTAGAGGAGTGCAACACATGAGAACACCTCTTTTCCTCATTGTACGAGTGTGAAAAGAGTGTAAGATATCTCCGAGCAACGTAGGCACCGGGTTGTAAGCCATGAAGATTTTGACAGCACTCACATCTATGAGTTGGTCAGGGTTAGGGAACAAGACCATCCCATAGATGAGAAGAGATACAATCTCCTCGAAATCTTGCAAGTCCAAGGAGTTCCAATAGGTTTGGGCCTTCTCAAACAAGAATTTTTCCAGGAAGCCTTTGACACCACTTCTAGTTTCCCAATGGGTTGTGACATCAGATGATTGCAAGTGTAGGGCTTGAGCAATATCTTCTGGATTTGGATCTCTTTCTGTACCGTTGAAGGGTAGTTGATTGAGAATAGGAATCCTCAAGAGTTGAGAAAATTCCTCCAAAGTGGGCACAAGCTGGTATTCAGGAAATGTGAAGCAGTGATGCAAAGGATCAAAGAACTGGAAAAGAACTTTAATCATGTCTTCCTTTGTGTTGGAAGTGACCTAGTTGAAAAGACGACCATGCCTCTCGGTGAATGGAGAATTCTCAGGAATCCTTGAAGCTAGCTCCTTGAGTTGTGGAGGAATTCTTACAAGGTTGACTTGGATGGTTTTCCTGTGAAGTGAATCCATAACCTACAAAACAGGAACAAAGATGAATTTCCAAAATCCTTGAAATGGTTAGTGGATGCATATGATGCTTCATGATGTCCATGATGTTATGCACAAGTATATATGTACAAGAAAATCACACAAGTTACTAGTTTAGGATTGCATGGAGTTTCATAGGTAAGTACCCTCTTGAAGTTTAGTTGGCTCAACCTGTCCTAGAAATGGTAACCGGGTTCTAAGGAGCTCAATATCACTGGATTGTTTCCTTGTTCATTGTTTCAATTCAGCTTCTTTACTGGCGACCGAAATATTCCAAGGAACCAACCCTCAATGAGTGTAGTATCGAGTATCTACCAACTTCGGACTGTACCAAAGCCGGTCATCTCACTACATCCTAAAAGGCCAAGTTGGTAAAGTAAAGGTTCTAAAAGTTCGTTAGTGCTTCATGACATCACTCAGCGGCCCCGTATTCTCTTTGATTGACTCAAAGGCTACAGGTACCCACAAATATGTCACACTAACATAGCTATTGCTTAGATCATGTCGGTATACCCTGCACAATTTCCACAACGTATTGCTATTTATCTATGAATGTTTCCCAAATCCGGGTGGAGGATTCAAACCCAAACAATAGAACCAAAGTGTAAAGCAAACAAAACAAACATGGTAAGCAAATAAAGGTGATCTAAACCCTAAGGTAACCCCACTATAAGATCCCCAACAAAGTCGCCAGTTCTGTGATACGGTGGGAGAACTGACTTGAGGTTTTGCGTTTCGTCGCAAATGTTTCGGTTTAGCAAGAGTCGCCACCGACTTTTATTTTATCCAAAAGGAAAGGTAAAAAAGCACAGGAAAGACCTTTGATATGTTTTCTTGAGTTCGGGGGGTAGATTATGAAAAGGGATGGTGCTAGCACCCTTTTCATCCATGGTTTTCCATGGGCTCTTAGTTACTTGCTTACATCACTTTCTTTGCTTTTGCAATTGTTTGAAATGGTGCTTTGTGTGGTTTTTAAAGTATTTTGAAAAGAGGCCATTGTTTAGGTAATCTTTGTAATGATTCTCATTCGTAAGAATGTATACAAAGATATTTGTCTTTTGAAAAATGTTTCAATATTTTGAAAGTTGTTTGGAAATGTTTTAAAAATGTGTTGTATGTTTGTTTGAAAATAGCAAGGATTGTTTTGAAGAGAGCAAGTAACTAGGAACTATCTACCCTACTCAAATGTCTTTCCTATGCATTTTTATTCCTTTGACATTGTTGATTTACCATTGTCTTGGTAAACAACCCTATCTTTGGATGTTAAACGGGACGGGCGTGGGTCATCGTCTGACCATGATATCAATATTTCCAAGTATCTTTAGCATTTTGAGGGACCAAGATAATTTGTTTTAGGCAACCTTTTGATAGCGTCATCGAGGGACTATAATCTTTTGTTTTGTTTTGCTTTGCCAAGATACTTTGCATGCATACCATGGCCATTTTGTTTAGGCAACCAAGTGGGTGAAACCCTAGAGGTGCTTGTGTGCAATGTGTGACATTTTACATGCTTTTGATTGTCTTGGATTAGGTCATTCTATTTGTTTGATTTTTGTCTTATCATGCAAAACCCTAGTTTTTACTAAACATGGTATAAAGCGATAAATTGCGTAAAAGTAAACTAAGCTATTACAACAATTATTATGGGAAGGGGGATACAAGTTTTTGAATGGGGATATTTGCACAAAATAAAACCCTAAAATACTATTACAACCCAATTGAATTATTGTACAAGATAAATAAATATACAAATATTTAAATATGCAAATAAAATGTATTTATGCAAAAATGTCTTGTATTAATTTTATGCATGAAAAAAAAATAAAATTATTTAAGTCCTAAAAAATAAGAAAAATAATATTGTTATTTTTGAAAGGGGTGAAACCCTAGTTTTTTTTTATTAAAAGAAAAATATGTTCTATATTATTTATTTTATCCATTTATGTACAAGAAATAATAAATAATATTATTAACAAGTATTAAAAATTAAAATATGTATGAAAATAATATTTTATGTGTATGAATAATAAAAATAAAAATGCATGGTATTTTTAAATGTATTTTCTATTTATTTAAGAAAATAAAGTTCTATTTATTTGTATAAAACTATTTTTATATGTGGAAAAAATAATAAAAATAAAATGAAAATTGCAAAAAATTTAGAAAATATTTTTGTGATTTTTTAATGTTCAGAAAAAAAAAATAATAAAGTTAGTAAACATAAAAAATATAAGAAAATATGCAAAATATAAAAAAAATGCAAAGGGGATGCAAATAGTAGTCAGGGGGTGTGGAAAACAAAACTAGCAGGCCCAAGGCGCGCCAGGCCCAAGACACTTCATCCCTGTTCTCCAGCTTCCATTTGCGCGCGTTCTGAGTTCAAACCTGTAACTCTCTATTCTTTGCATAAAAACAAAAACTTATAACACAAAAAGTGTAGCTTATGATCTCACGATTCCAATGATATAAAATTCATAATCTAACTCTCAAAGATCAGGGAGAATTTCAGTAGCCCTAATTCGTGACCTAGTTTTTTCAGCATGTTCAACAATCAAATTCTCTTAGCTCAGTTAATATAAATGACAACTATGCATATGTACAACTTCACCATGCTAGAGACTACATTTTTGCTTCACAAATCGTGGCTTAAGGATGCCTAAATAAAGAGATAAAGTTTTGAAAAATACCTCTTTAAGCTGGATTTGGATATGGCAATATGGGGAATTTGAGTGAGGCCTGAGGATCGTGTGAGCTTCCTTGAAGTTCCCTTAAGCTATTCCAATGCTTATGGGGCTTTGTGGATGGCCATAACTTCTTGCATAAGTCAATCTGCAACTTCCAAGTTTGAAAATGGTGATGTCTGAAAAAGGGGTTACAGCAACAGGACAAGGGCTTGGATAGTTTTGATATTATGTGAATGAAGTGTTTCAAAGGTTGAAAGGAAAAACACACGAGCCAAAATGAAGTTGGCAAGGATTTTGCAGAAGCTGCCCTGTTTGGGCAGAAAAATGTGTTTTTGTGTTTTGGGAGAGTTTCAGATGCTATGAATTCGTGTTATAGCTTGAGATAAATTTGTGAAGTTGTTTTGAATGATGCCAAGTCCACCCTTTATCAGATGTGCAAGTTCCCTTGACTTTTGCAACTTTTCTTGCTTTTGAAGAAAAGTGAAATGACTTGTGCCAAAGGCCTGTACAGGCTTGCTTGCGAGCTGCAGAGAGTTGGTATGCTTTTCTTGTGATCTATGGAAAATTCCTGTACTCAAGGAACAAGTCCAAGGCTCAAGGCTGATAAAGTTGGAAAAGCTTGCTTTATGAAAATGGCATTGTGCTCTTTATGCCATTGATGGATTTATTTCTTGTACAATGCTCTAAAGGTCAAAATAAAGCCATTATCCATTGAGTTTGCATTTAATTATGGAGTGTATAAGGGATTTAGGACCTGTAATGCAAGGTACAAGCATGCTTGATCAGATTTGCAACTTGGTGCATTGTAAAAAATGGCTTGAACAAAAGTGACAAAATACCATTTTCTCTTCTTCGATTCTCCGTAACCACAAATGATATTAGAGAGTTCTTTGACATTTTGGAAATATTGAAACATTCTCTACAATCCATATTTGAAATTCATTTTGAGATACCTCTTGTAACTAGGTGAAAAATGTCCATGAAGTTGGGTCAAAAACCTACCTAAATTAGGGCAAATTTTCACTAAGTCTTTTAGTTCATGGACCCTTATTCACAAATTCATAACTTGAGATACAAGCATCTGTTGGGAAAACTTTGTGAATCAAAGTTGTAGATTTCATGTAGGACTACAACTTTAATGTTAGAAGTTTTCTTTGAATCCAATTTCATCATGGTGAAAACATTGTGAAAAGTTGGGGAAAAATAAGAAATTTTCCATACTTAGAAAAATTCTAAGTTATGAAAATTTTTCAAATTAAAACCCTAATTTGAAGTTTTAGGTTTCTTGGTCAACAAGTTTCACATTTTGACATATCTTGATGAATTATGACCTTTGACACTTGATTTTGACCAAAAAGTCAAAGTTTGACTTTTCAGTGCACAGTTGACTTTTGATCAGTTGACTGCAAAATTCATCTGTCAATCCTATGTACTTGAGATCTTTTGAACTATGTGATTAGGTAAAGATGATGCCATTGAGTCCTTGAAATCATTATTGAACCCAATTGGCCTTTGGCTAGGTTAAAAATCAGAAATTGCCCTTTCTCAGTAAAAACCCTAATTTTGACCATTTTGCCCTTTTGATGATCTGATCAAATTTCTTGAGGAGTTGTGATCCCAACTTGATCAAATGGTAAATATGTGTCTAAAATGTTGTTGTGGATATAAAATTATGAAGTTTGACTGTAAATTGACCATGGTTGACTTTTTCCCCAATACAGTTGATTTTTAGGTCAATTGTCCAATTGACTGAGCAAAAATGTGATTCAAGGCTTGAAACTTGGTATGAGCAACCTTAGGGGTCCAAGATGGTGTATGAAAGTCACATGAAGCATTGATAGTCCAAAAATCCTTGTGCAAACTCAAACCCTAATTTCAGATTATCAGTGCAAGGAGATGTCTTGAGCTGAGCAAAAACCCTAATCTTGTCTTGAGTCCAAGAAGTCTTGTGAGGAAAATCTTGATAAAATGAGAGGGAAAATTTTAGGGTACAATACTACATACCTATAAGGTATCCCAAACCCGGGTATAGGATTCAAAACCAAACAAAGAACCATAATTTAAAGCATACAAGTTAAACAATGCAAGCAAGTAAATATGATCTAACCCTAAGGTAACCCCACTTTTAGAATTTTCCCCAGCAGAGTCACCAGTTTTGTGATACGGTGGGAGAACTGACTTGAAGGTTTTGCGTTTTATCACAAATGTTGCGGTTAGCAAGAGTCGCCACCGACTTTTCTTTTATCCAAAAGGAAAGGTGAAAAAGCATAGGAAAGACCTTTGAGATTATTTCTTGAGTTCGGGGGGTAGATCATGAAAAGGGAAGGTATTAACATCCTTTTCATCCATGGTTTTCCACGGGCTCTTAGTTACTTGCTAGATCACTTGCTTTTGTTTGAAATTGTGCTTTGTGTGGTTTTTTGAAAGTATTTTGTAAAGAGGCCATTGTTGGGGAAAACTTTGTAATGATTCTCGTTCGTAAGAATGTATACAAAGATGTTGTTCTTTTGAAAATGTTTTCAAGTTTGTAAGATGTTTTGAAAGTGTAGGTGTTTGTTTTGAAAATATCAAGGATGTTTTGGTTTTAAAATTGAGCAAGTAACTAGGAGAATTCTACCTACTCAAATGTCTTTCTTGTTTATTTTCTTTTCCATTGACATTGTTATCTTACCATTGATTTGGTAAGTAACCATATCTTTGGATGTAAACGGGACGGGTGTGGGTCATCGTATAACCATGATTAGCAATGTTGCAAGGTATCTTAGCATTCTTTTTGAGGGACTAAGATCATTTGAAAGGCAACTTAGATATCGTCATCGAGGGACTATGATCTTGTATTTGCTTTGTTTTTGCTAAGATACCTTAAATGCTTAATATGGCCATTTTGTATAAGGCAACCAAGTGGGATAACCCTAGGGGTGCTTGTGTGCAAGTGTATTATTTTCATGCTTGTTTTTGTCTTGAATTAGGGTTTTCTAAGTATTAGTTTTAGTCTTTCCATACAAACCCTAATTACTAGCATGTTATATATAAAAGCGATAAATTGCGAAATTTAAAGTTACTACGCTATTACAACATTTGTGGGGAGAGGGGTATACAAATTTCATGGGGATTGCAAAAATGTAAACCTAGCTATTACAATCATATTGAATATGTATCAATGTATAAGGAATTAAATGGATACAATGTACAAAAGTGAATAAATGTACAAAAATGCAAAATATGAAGTAAATGGATATTTGTTTGGATTTTTTTAGAGAAAAGGGATTTTGTCTTAATATAATTGATTAAAGAAAATAATTAATTAAACTTAAATTTATTAATAAAATATTTTAAATAAAACCCTAGTTCTATTAATTGATTAAAAGAAAATAAGTTTAAGAAAAGTGTTTTTTTGGTATTTTTTGTCTTGAAAATATTTATAACATTATGAAATATTTTTAGCCTTTAATGTTAAAATAATATATTTTAAATGGTGTGAAATAAAATAAAATAAAAACATAGTATTAATTAAATTTAAAAGATAAATTAGTAAAAACAAATAAAGTATAGTTAATAAAAATATTTTTTATGAGAAAAAATAAAATAAACTAAGTTAAAATAAAAATCTAATTTTTTAAAAATATTTTTATGATTTTTAATATTAGAAAATATGTTTAAGAAAATAAAAGAAATAAAAATAAGAAAATAAAAATAAACTGGGCCATGGGTGCCATTAGTCAACAGGGAGGTCAGTAACAAGAAAAAACATATAGGCCCAAAGGAAGGCCCAGCGCCTGCAAAAATGAGAGTCAGAAATGCAAAATGTGTAAAAAAATGAAAAAGGGTACCACTGGGGCTCGAACCCAGGTCCCAAAGGTTACAGGCGCACACTTCTACCACTGGGGTGGCTATACATCCGTTACCATAAGCAAAACGATAAATATACAAGGCAAAACACGCCCTAATGACCTCATCTTCAACCTCCAGTCAGACCAACTCTAACTTGCTCATTTCTCATCAAAAATGAAAACTGTAAACATAAAACTTGTAGCAAATTTTCTCACGGTTTCAGAAATGTAAAGCATTAAAACTATAGATCAAAGATAAGCATGAATTTTAATGGCCCTAATTTGAACCCTAAAAATATCAGAAATTTCAGTTTCAAAATTCTCTAAGCTCAAGCAAAATTTATGGAAACTATGGACATGATTAGCTTCAGGGCAATGATATCTACATGTTTTGTTCACAAATAAACTATTGATGATGCCTGTACGAAGAGTTCAAAGTTGAGAAAACTTACCTCAAAACTGGAAATCGTGTTTTGAGATTGAGCTTGTTTCAAGTGATGGTGATGATCAGGTTAGCTTCCTTGAGGTCCCAGGAAGCTAATGCAATGATTAGCTTGAGCAATGGATGGCTGAAATGGTCTGGAGAAGTTAATGTGCAGAGCTCTGTTTTTGGAAATAGAGGATGGTGTTAATGGTGTTACAGTTCTATAACAGGGTGTGGGATTGATTCTATGTGATGTTTAGAAACTTTAGAAACCAAAAGGCCAAAAAACGCACGAGTAGATTATGAGTTTCAAGTTTTTGGTCAGTTTGGTGTAAAAATCAAAGTGTGAAGTGTGATTATGAGTTTTAGGTTCTTTCAAGGCTTGAGCATTCGTGTGTTTGTGTCAAATGGTTTGTGTATGTATAAACAAAAGTGTTTGAGTGCATTGGCAAGTCAGAAGTACAAGTTCTTAGCTTTTGGCTAGGTTACTTGATTTTGAAGAAAAGAGGGAAACAAGTTTCAAAAAGAGGTACAAGCATAGGATGGGTGATTGTAAGTGTTTGAAACATTTCTCATGAGTTATAGGGCCTGTTTGATCATAAGAGAACAAGTGCAAGGCTCAAGAACAAGTTTTGTAGAAAAAGACTTTATCAAAATGGCAATGTAACCTTTCTTCTAAAAATTGATAAAAAGCATGTCCATGCATTGAATGCTTGAAGTGAGGTTTCTAACAGCTGTGTAAACCATTAATTATAGAGTCCCTAAAAAGTTTGAGGCCTACAAAGTAGTGTTTATGCAACATAGTTTGAATTTGAATTTTGTTCATCACTAAAATGACTTGTAATTAAAGTGATAAAACCCTAACTTCATCTCTTCGATTCTCCCTACTCAAGAATGATCTCAAGGAGTTCTTTGACATTTTGGAAATCTTGCAATGTTCTCTACAACCCATCTTTGAATTGCTTTTGAATATTCCAATTGGAACTATATGAAAAAGTGCCATGAAGTTGGGTCAAAATTCTGACCAAATTAGGGCAAAATTTCACTGTGTTTTGTTTCATGACCACATATTCTTAAAATTATAACTTGAGATCCAAGAACTTTTGGGAGAAGTTGTATGATGAAAAGTTGTAGATTTAATGGAGATCTACAACTTTCATGTTGGAAGTTTCTCTTGAATCATCTTGCATCTTGGTGAAAATTTTGCTCAAAGTTATGAAAAAATAAGAAATATCCAACACTTAGAAAAATTTCTAAGTTTAGAAATTTTTACTTTTCAAAATGAAATCTTGACTTTTTGATTTCTTGATGAATAAGTTTCATATTTTGACATTTTTAATGAATTATGATCTTTGGCACTTGAGTTTGACCAAAAAGTCAAAGTTGACTTTTCAGTATACAGTTGACTTTTGATCAATTGACTGAAAAATTCATCTGTCAATCCAATGGACTTGCAATGTTTTGAACCATGTCATTAGGTCAAAATGATGCAATTGGAATCTTGAGATTATGCCTTAAACCAATTGACCATTTGCTAGGTCAAAAATCAGAAATTGCCCTTTCTCAATCAAAACCCTAATTTGGACCATTTTGCCCTTTTGGAGATTTGATCAAATTTCTTGAGGAGTTGTGGTCCAAACTTGATCAAATGACACATATGAGTTTATAATGTTGATGTTGATCAATAATTATGAAGTTTGACTGTAAATTGGCCATGGTTGACTTTTTTCCTTAATACAACTGATTTTTAGGTCAACTGCTCAATTGACTGATAAAAAATGTGATCCAAGGATATAAACTTGACATGAGTAATCTTGGGGGTCCATAATGATCCATGAAAATCATATGGGGCATAGAAATTTCAAAAATATTTGTGCAAACTCAAACCCTAATTTTGAATCATCAGTGCATAAGGAGGTGTCTTGAGCTGATCAAACCCTAGTGCAGTCTTGGGCCCAAGGAGATCTTGTGAGCAAATTCTTGATAAGTGAGAGGGAAAATTTTGGGGTACAACACACGGTTTATGGGACTTCCTCGAAATTCTGAAACGAAGTTTCAATGAATTCCCCATCCAATTCCACGTATTTGAAGGAGTTCAAGTGACTGACCATATATTCCTCTTCTCCATGGACAGTAATGATTTTTCCTTTGGTTGGGTATTTCAGCATCTGATGTAATGTAGAGGTGACGGCACCAACATTCTGAATCCATGATCGTCCCAATAGACAGGAATAGGAAGGGCGAATGTTCATCACGTAAAAAGTTGAATCAAAAGTTTGAGTTCTAACTTTTATGGGGATGTCCACCTCCCCATGCACCATCCTCTTCGATCCATCGAAGGCCCTTACCACTATGTTGCTGGGTTTTAAAGTTATACCTTCACAGTCTAGTCTATCTAAAACCTTCTTAGGCAGCACATTAAAAGACGATCCAGTATCAACCAGGACATGAGCCAAAGTTGTGCCCCTGCATTCGACAAAGACATGCAATCCCTTGTTGTGTTTCCTCCCTCTAGGTGTCAGGTCGGCATCAGAAAAGCCTAAACCATTATCAGCGGTCAAGCTGGCCACACAGTCTTGAAACTAATCAACAGAAGTTTCTTGTGGTACATGGGCAGTTTTAAGAAATTTCACCAAGGCTTTCGCATGAGCCTCAGAGCACAACAGTAAATCTAGCATAGAGATCTTTGATGGAGTCTGCCCTAGCTGTTCGACTACGTTGTAGTCGCTTCTCTTTATAATTTTTAGAATTTCTTACATCTCATTTTGGGAGGCTTCCGAGATAGATACTGATTGCGCCTTCATCTGGACAGGCTCGACCAGAATGCCTTTGCCCCGAGTCTCAGTCGACTCGGTGGTATGGGTGTCAATAGGGGTAACCATGGGAATTGTAGTAGTAACAAAAGCAGGGATGATTACAGGACCGGTAACAATTTTTGGAGGAGAAATCTCGGGAGAGAATACTTTGCCACTTCGGGTTATCATGCTGGTTCCCGCAATGTTGCTGATGTCGGGATCATCATTCTCAAAAATCGAGCCTTCATCAGTCAGCCAATCTTGCTTGACGTCGTGATAGTAGATGTTGCCCCCATAGTTCCATGGGACAGTTTTATCTGAGGAGTACGGGATCGGCCCTGGCATAGTAATTATCAGTGGAGCCACCTTAGGAATTAATGTAATCCTAACGGGTCTTTTGGTGGAGACCCTGGAAGGATTGGCGGAAATGGTTATTATTGAAACATCATTGTAAGAAATGGTTGGGACGTGATTCTTTTTGAACAAAATCTCTTTGTCATCCATTAGGCGCTGAACACCTGCTCTCCATAAATGACAACCAGTTGGTAGGGATAAACAGAGGTGACAACCTTCACCATAGCCCGAAAATAAACCGGCCTTCAACAAGTTCCTCTTGACGGTTAGGAGAGGAGTAACAAGTTCATCAACAACAGTAACAAACATATCATCTTCAACAACGTTAACATCACGACCATGCTTGGGCATAGGAGCAGTGATAACATTTGGGATCTCAGGAGCATCAAATTCAATTTCTTTTGCCTCGAGAAGGTCTTGCACCTTGTTTTTCAAGGCCCAGTAGTTGTTGGTATCCTGGCCTGGACTTTCTGAACGGTAAGCACAACGAGCATTAGGATGGTAATAAGGAGAGGAGGTGTTGGGATTCTTTGGGGCTTCCTTCAAAGTTACCAGATTAGATCTCAATAAATGTGGCAGGACTTGAGATAGTGTCATATTTATCTGGGTAAACTGTCTTACCGATCTTTATGTTCTAGGCTGATTGCTCCTTTGTTGAGTAAGTGCAGGCTTAGGGATCATGATGGCCCCTACCGTTGGACAGTGTTCAATTCTATCTTGATTCCTTTGAGGATACACAACACCCACTTCTTTATTCCCAATAAATGGTTTTCTCATGGCACTGGAGGATGCATCGTTTTGGATCTTCCCACTCTTAATCCCAGCTTCCACTCTTTCCCCGGTCAAGATTAATTCAATGAAGCCTGCTGAGGAGCTTCCAATTAGATGATTGAAAAATGGACCAGACAAGGTCCCTAGAAACATATCCACTAGTTCCCTTTCAGACAGGGGAGGCTAGACTCTTCCTGCTAGGTCCCTCTATTTCTGAGCTTAGTCTTTGAAACCTTCGCTTGAAACCATAGCCATACTCTGGAGTTGAGTACGGGTGGGAGCAAGGTCTGCGTTGTATTGATACTGTTTATAAAAAGTCGCAGCAAGGTCTTCCTAGTTATGGATATTGACCCTTTCCTGTTGATAGAACCAATCTAGCTGAGTCCTAGATAGACTATCCTAAAAGAAGTGGACCCACAAATCTCTGTCAGCTGCGTGAGGCTGTATCTTCCTCACATAAGATTTGAGATGCATCCTGGGACACGAAACCCCGTCGTACTTAGAAAATATTGGTGCCTTGAAATTTGGTGGAATAACAATCCCAGACACCAAACCCAGCTCTTCAAAGTCCATCCCAAGCACTTTCTGAATCTCCACTGCACTTAGACGCTCTTCCAAATGTTTGTATTTGTCCTCAGCCGGGGGATACTGCTCTTCAGAGTAGTCTTCTTCTTCAGATTCTGGCTGGGCAGTCACTTCCTTGCCTTTCCCTTCTTGATTATCCTTTCACCATATGATGTTGCGAAGTCTAGGGTCCGTATGGCTGGCCCTGGGAGCCTTCTTCCTAGATTCAGAACACCAGTTTCTTTCTTTGCTTCCTTCTTCTTTTCTTCGATAAGCAAAGTTTTCAAATCCTCTCGTCCTTTGGCTAGAGTCAAGAACATCTGTTGAAACTGAGCATTCTGCGCCTGGAGATCTTTTACTGTCTGCTCAAGATCCATCTTACTGAAATAAACAATAGAAAGATAAGGATACATGTGGTAAGAAACCTGCTTATATTATGATGAATGGAGATGCATATGCAATGATTTCAAGGAAATTAGAGACTTAAATTTGCTTCAGACCAAAAAGGAACACACGTTATATTAATAAATCAAAGTTTGAGTACATCATGCCTCTTTGGGCTTACAAAGGAATACAAAAACTCTAAGATAAAAAAGTTGTACGCATCCTCTTTGGTGCGATGTAGGCGTTCTGGCTCCGCTCCTCTTGAAATTTCTTGGTGAGTTCCAGAACCTTCTTCTCGCTGGCATAAAATTGGGCCTTGAAAGTGTCTCGCTCCCTCTTAAGCTGTATTTAATCCATTTGCAAGTCTTCAAGAGAGGTGGGCATGTCAGGATGCAGGATAGTGTATGGAACATCTCCTTCCACAACAGGCTCTATGATAACCGGGAGAATGGAGGAGTAAGGCATCATAATACTTTGAGCACGAGCTCATACCCATTTGAGGTAAGGCTCAAGAGGGATGGAATTCTTATGCCCCAATGTCTTTCTATCTACCTTTTTCAACATCCTCCAAGCTCGGATAAACCTCTGGCGGTGACCTTGATCGTCATTCTCGTAGTCAAATACCAACCCTTGAATAAGCATCTCATGTGGGTCATCCCTTCAGGCGTAACTAAACTGTCTTAAGGCTAAACAGAGGTTGTAGGTGATACCTCCTCTAATGCCAAGTAATGGGACATTAGGGAATTCTCCACAATGGTCGACGATAGTAACATTCTCTATAGATCGGGAACACCAATGAATGTCTGAATGTTTGAGCGTCATCAACCTATGTGACCATCTTGAACCTTGATCGTTCTTCAATACAGATTGGGGAAGATGCAAAATAAACCATCTTGCCAAGAAAGGAGTACAACACATGAGAATACCCCTTTTCCTCATAGTGTGAGTGTGAAAAGAATGTAGGATGTCTCCTAACAAAGTTGGCACCAGGTTACGAGACATGAAGATTTTGACGGCGTTTACATCTATGAGTTGGTCAGGATTTGGAAACAAAACCACCCATAGATGAGGAGAGCCACAATTTCCTCAAAATCTTGCAAATCCAAGGAGTTCCAACAGCTTTGAGCTTTCTCAAACAAGAACTTGGATAAGAAACCTTTGACACCACTCCTTGTTTCCCAATTAGTTGTGACATCAGATGATTGCAAGTGTAGGGCTTGATCAATCTCTTCTGGTTTTGGATCTCTTTCCATACCGTTGAAGGGTAGTTGATTGAGAATGGGAATACTCAAGAGTTGGGAGAATTCTTCCAAAGTTGGCACAAGTTGATAATAGGGAAATGTGAAGCAATGGTGTAGAGGATCAAAGAATTGGAAGAGCACCTTCATCATATCTTCATCAGTGTTGGAGGTAACCAAGTTTAGGAGGCAACCATATCTTTCAGTAAATGGTAAATTTCCGGGAACCCTTGATGCTAACTCTTTAAGTTGATGAGGGATCCTTACAAGATTTACTTGAATGGTTTTCCTGCGAATAGAATCCATGTCCTACAAAACAGAGAAAAGATAAATCCAAAAATCCTTGAAATGGTTAGTGAGTATGAGTATGATGTTATGATGTTTATGATGTTATATACAAGTAAATATATACAAACAAAACAAACAAGTCCTTAGGTTTAGGCTTGCATGGAGTCTCATAGGTAAGTACCCTCTTGAAGTTTAGTTAGCTCAAACTCGTCCTAGCAATAGTAATCGGGTTCTAAGGGAGCTCAATATCACTGGTTTATTTTCTTGGGCATTGTTTCAGCGTAATCCTCTTTAATGGCGACCAAAATATCCCAAAAAACCAAACCTCAATGAGTGTAGTATGGAGTATCTACCAACTTCGGACTGCACCAAAGCCGTCATCTCACTACGCCCTAATGGCCAAGTTGGTCAAGTAAAGGTTCTAGAAGTTAATTAGTGCTTCATGACATCACTCAGCGGCCCCGTATTCTCCTTGACTACTCAAGGGCTACCGGTACCCACAAATATGTCACACTAACGTAGCTATTGCTTAGACCATGTCGGTATACCCCGCACAGTTTCCACAATGTATTTCTACTTACCTATAAGGTATCCCAAATCTGGGTAGAGGATTCAAACCCAAACAAAGAACCAAAATGTAAAGCATACAAGTCAAATAATGAAAGAAAATAAATATGATTTAGCCCTAAAGTAACCCCACTTTAAAAAAGTCCCCAGCAGAGTCACCAGTTCTGTAATACGGTGGGAGAACTGACTTGGTTGTTTTGCGTTTGATCGCAAATGTTGTGGTTAGCAAGAGTCGCCACCGACTTTTCTTTTATCCAAAAGGAAAGGCTGAAAAGAACAGGAAAGACCTTTGAGATGTTTTCTTGAGTTCGGGGGGTAGATTATGAAAAGGAAAGGTATTAACACCCTTTTCATCCATGGTTTTCCATGGGCTCTTAGTTACTTTCTAGATCACTTGCTTTTGTTTGAAAATGTGCTTTGTGTGGTTTTTGAAAGTATTTTGAAAAGGCGCCATTATTTAGGCAAACTTTGTAATGATTCTAGTTCGTAAGAATGTATACAAAGTGTTGATCTTTTGAAAATGTTTTCAAATTTGAAAGATATTTGTTGAAAGTGTTGGTGTTTGTTTTGAAAATAGCAAGGATGTTTTTGGTTTTGAAATTGATCAAGCAACTAGGAGTAATCTACCTACTCAAAAGTCTTTCATATTCATTTCCTCTTTCCTTTGACATTGTTATCTTACCATTGATTTGGTAAGTAACCCTATCTTTGGATGTAAAAAGGACAGACAAGAGTCATCGTATAGCCATGATTAGCAATATTGTAAGATATCTTAGAATTTTCCTTAGGGACTAAGATCATTTTGAAAGGAAACATGGATTGCATCATCGAGGGACTATGATCTTGTTTTTTTTAATTATTGTTTTCGCTAAGATACCTCACATGCATAATATGGCCATTTTTGTAGGGCAACAAAGTGGATTTACCTTAAGGGTGTAAGTGTGCAAGTGTATTGATTTACATACTTGATTTGTCTTGATTAGGGTTTGCTACTTGTTAGTTTTAATCTTTCCATATAAAACCCTAATTACTAGCATTTGTATATAAAGCGATAAATTATGGAAATTAAAAATTACTACGCTATTACATCACTTAGGGGAAGGGGTGTACAAATTACAAATGGGGAATTGCAAAAAATTAAATCTAAATAATTATTACAACCATATTGAATATTGAATAAATGTACAAAAAAGAAGATAAAAATGCAAGAATATAAAATGTAAAAAGAAATGTGATTTTTGTTTGGTTTTCATGAAAAGGTTTTTTTTACCTAATTAATTAAAAATAAAATAATTAACTAAAAAAGAAAATTAAGATTAAGTTAAATAAAAGAAATTAATTTTTTAAAGAAAAACAAGTTTTTAGGGTTTTTGTGAATTTAGTTAAACTAGTAAATACAATAAAAATCCTAAGTTCAAAATTGATTTTAATTTACAAGAAAATAGTATAATAATAATAAAGACTAATTATCTAAGTATTTAAAAAATTAATTAATTTATTAAAGGAAATGTTTTTTGTTCTTTTAGTATTATGAAGAAAAATAAACTAAATAAATATAAATAATAAAATATAAATATTTTTTTGGATTTTTTAAATGAAAATAATAATAATACTAATAATAATATTAATAATAAAGAAAATATTAAATGAAAATAAAATGAAAAAAGGAAAGAAAATAAAATAACAAAGAAAAATAAATGGGCAAGGGGTGTAAACAACAAGGCAGGGGGTCAGAAATAGCAAAAAAGTAAGGCCCAATCATTTGGAGGCCCAGGCGCTGCAAGAATAAAAAAATGTAAAGAAATGTAAAAAAAAAAAGCAAAAGGCAGCGCGCTGGGTGTTGAACCCATGGCCTCTTGGTTACCAGTGTACTGCCTTACCACTAAGGTGGCTATACATTCGTTAACTTAACTGAAATGATAAATATATAATACAAAATGAGTCATGAATACACTTCATCTTCAACCTCCAGCCGGATCATCTGTAACTTCACCATTTCTCAATAAAAATGAAATATGCAAACATGAAAGTTGCTCCATTTTTCCATATGAATCCAACCATATAATATCATAAGCTATAAATTAAAGATGAATGAGAATTTTTGAAAGTACCAAATTCTGACCTAATTATTTTCAGAGGTTCAATCCTAAAATTCTCCTAGCTCAATCAATATAAATAAAATCTATGGACATGTACAGCTTCAGGACAATGATGTCTACATTCTATCTTCACAAATGCAAGCCTAACAATGCCTAAGTAATGAGATAGAAGTTCAAAAAAATACCTTGAAACTGGAAATCGTGAAATGCAAATGAGCTTGATTCAAGGTGCTGCAATGATCAGGTTAGCTTCCTCAAGTTCCCAGGAAGCTAATGCAATGGTTAACTTGAGCAATAGATGACTGGAATGGCTTGGAGAAGTCAATGTGCAGACTCTGTTTTTTGGTTATGGAGGTTATGTTAAATGGTGTTACAGTTCTGGAATGAGGATGGAGATGAGTAGTATTTGATGTAAGGAAGCTTTAGGAACCAAAAGGCCAAGAAACGCACGTGGAAAATATGAGTTTGGTGTTCAAGGTCAGAAACTGTGCAACAATGGAGTTTTTTGGGAAATTTCTAATTTGAGAGAGTTTTGGTGTGTTTCAGGGTGCTTCAGCTCGTGTTCTAGCTCACAAATAGTGCCTCTATTTATAAGCAACAAGTTTGGAAGCTTGTTGTTGATCAAAATTCAAAATCACAAGTTTAAGCATAACATGTGATTTTTGAGAAATCCAAGTTTCAAAGTCTTGTGTACTTGCTAAGATAGAGTGGTTATGCTTTAAACACACTTGCTTTTGACTTTGTAGATGGAGTCTGATCAGAGGGAACAAGTTAGAGGCTTAAGAATTGACTTTGTGCATAAAGCTTGCTTTTCCAAAATGGAAGTTTTCACTTTGTGCCATTAATGAAAATGTGAATTGGGTAAAATTTAAACCACTTGGATTAAAGCTCAAAAGTTTGTGTAATCCATTAATGATGGATAGATACACAAGTTACAAGGCCTTCAAATCAAGATTATGCAACCTAACATTGAAATTGCATTTTTGTTCATCATGAGAATGACCTATAATTTTAGTTTGAAATTCTAACTTCCTCTCTTCGATTCTCCTTGCTCAAAAATGATCTCAAGGAGTTATTGGACATTTTAGAAATCTTGTGGTGTGATATACAACCCCTATTTGAATCAAGTTTGAAAATTCCCCTTGGAACTATATGAAAAATTGCCATGAAGTTAGGTCAAAATGCTGCCTAAATTAGGGCAAAATTTTCACTAAGTGTTTAGCTTCATGGCCGTGACTTCATGGATTAATAACTTGAGATCCAAGAATTTATAGGATAAGTTGTATAAAGAAATTTTGTAGATCTGATGGAGATCTACAACTTTCACGTTGAAAGTTTCTTTTGAATCATCTTGCATCATGGTGAAAAATTGGCTCAAAGTTGTGAAAAAATATGAAGTTTTCAACACTTAGAAAAATTTCTAAGTTTGAAAACTTTGACTTTTCAAAATGAAATATTGACTTTTTGATTTCTTGATGAATAAGTTTCATATTTTGACATGTTTTTATGAATTGTGATTTTTGACACTTGGTTTTGACCAAAAAGTCAAAGTTTGACTTTTCAGTATACAGTTCACTTTTGATCAGTTGACTGAAAATCAACTATCAATCCAATTGATCTTGAGCAATGTTTTTAGTCATGCCATGAGGTCAAAATGATGCAATTGAACTCTTGAGATCATGCCTCAAACCAATTAACCATTTGCTAGGTCAAAAATCAGAAATTGCCCATTTCTCAATTAAAACCCTAATTTTGACCATTTTGCCCTTTTGATGATCTGATCAAACTTCTTGAGGAATTATGGTACAAACTTGATCACATGATACATATGATTTCATAATGTTGATATGGATCAAACATTATGAAGTTTGACTGTAAATTGACCACAGTTGACTTTTTCCCCAATACAGTTGATTTTTAGGTCAACTATTCAATTGATTGGGCAAAGATGTGATCCAAGGCTTGAAACTTGACATGAGAAATCTTGGGTATCCGTAATGATCCATGAAATTCATATGAGTCATTAAAATCTCAAATATCCTTATGCAATCTCAAATCCTAATTTCAGTCATCAGTGCTTAAGGAGGTGTCTTAAGCTGATCAATCCTTGTGTAGTCTTGAACCAAAGGAGACCTTGTGGGAAAATGTTTGATAAATGAGAGGGAAAATTTTAGGGTACAACATTTACAGAATTATTTTTTTTCATGGATCTTGAAAGCAATGTCTTGTTCTTATGAGCTTTGCTTAATTAGCGGGCAACCTTCTTTGAGTGACAACTTATATACCATAATATTTTTGTCAAGGCCTGACATATATTGATACGACCAAATGAACACATCTACATACTCGTGTGGAGTTTCAACAGTTTTGCATTCACATCTTTACTCAATGAAGCCCCTATTTTGACTGTTTTCTTGTCTTCCTTAGTTCTAAGGTTGATTACCTTGATCGATTCTTGGGGTGGTTGTATTGTCTTTGACTCGTGTCTTGGCTAACTCTTTAGGGAGTTAATCTTCCTTACCATCCTCTCTGGCTTGGTTAATAATAGAATTAAAGTCATAAGTGATTATAGCACTGTTGTTACCAATTGGTTCAAGTGAAGATATGTATTTGTTCATTTTTATGGAATGAGAAGTTTGTATGAAAAGAATTGCAATTTTGAAAAGAAAAGGGCTGAAAGAAAATGATCTTAATTGAATGCAAACATAACTTTTATTAATGATAAAAGAAGTTGTAAAATAAATAGGGACCCTTGCAAGTTACCACTATGCTTCAGGAAAAACATAGGGATTTGAAAACAGTAAAATTGATTTAAAAAGAAATAGACCTCTGGGATCTCCCTGGTAATCCAATTATTGAGTTCTTTGTCTGGACCACATTTAATGACGAGACTATATGCCCCTTCATTACCTTTATTGAGCACTATGGATAGTTGTACGTTGTGCTTGAACCCGATGGTAATGAAAGTCTTTTGTATAGGAGAAGTCTGTCTTTCTTCGCTCTTCATGGTTTCTACTATTCTTAGATGAGTGGTAGTCTAAACCGTATAGACCTTCCTTTTCTGGGGATGTTTAGCACATGTCCCAGTTTTTAGAATCTTTGTTCTCAACAACATTTTGTTAGTCTATCCTAGATGCTATGATAATTTTTTATTTCTCTATTGAGTGAGTAATAACAACGAATGTCTCTAGATTGTTATGATTGTCTTTGATGTAGCGTCACAATGTTGGTTCGCTTCACTAGGAAATAATCAGTATTATTTCCACTAGGAATTTCATCATTTGATGGGTAGTCGGTGGTAACTGCCCCTTATGCGTGTATCCATGGTCTTCCAAGCAAGCAAGAATATGCAAGCTTTATACCCATGACTTGAAAGGTATGTGGTTCAACATTTATTTAGAAAATTTTCTTCTTCACATACGAAACTTTGAATTCCATTAAAGGTCATTGTACTTGGCATCAATATTATGCCCTCCATCATAGTAAGTCTAAGCGCCATATTCAGTGATGGCCCGTTATCAATCAACACCCTTAATAGGAAGATGTTCACACTCTTAATGAAAATGATAGAGCTTTTAAATATGGGTCTTCCCTTTTTGAGGTAATTCATTATCATGTTAACCTAGAGATGCCCCTCTTAGGTCAAATTTGTTAATACTCCATAGAATTGGTTCACAATGACATTCTTAGATATGTTAGCGGCACTTTATGATTTTTGTTGATCCTCAAAACTTTAGGAGCAGAGACATGATTGAGATCTTTGAAGATGCTTTGGTTACTTCTTCAGATTATCCTTGAAAACTATTCGGCATCCTTGTCTTTTATGGTTTTCTCTTGCCCCTTGCTTGGTTTTATAGTTTTGCCTTTAGTTAAGGCCTCCATGTGATTTTGTTGTACTGGAGCAAGATTTACATATATGACGGCTACCCGTCGTGCCTCTTGATTTTTCTAAGTTGATGATGACATGCTCTTTGGTTGTTGGAGGCAGGACTTATTTCCTTTGTCCCTTGATGTAGATAGTGGGGTCATGTTCCCACGATATGGATTTACCACCTTTATACGGAAACGGATTTGGAGTGTTGGTTCCCTTTGTAATCGTGCAATGATCCAACCGAGGATGTACTCTTGAAAAAAGTTTTTATAAGATTCATATGTATGTAGATGCATGTGATTGGATGTATGAATGCGTATGAATATGCTAAGAATTTTTAAAATGTCTTATTCAAGTGGGATTTCTTCAGTTTATCATTTCTTTTTTCTTTTTGGTTTTTATTTTCATTGGTGAGCATCATAAGAATATAAAGATAATACTGAAACCAAATGCTTTTCATTTAATAGAGAACCATAACAATGCTCAAAGTGGAAACATAACTTGGAAGAAAAATATTGAATGCCAGAAAATGAAAGGAAATACTGAGTATCAGAATTTGAATACAAATGGAAACTAAATTTTCTAACGATGCTTGCGAATTTCTGCCTTGAAGCCATCAACCATCTTCCTACAAAGCTTGAGGAAGTATTCAACATTTTTTAGGATAGGGACCGTTGTAGCTTATGCATCCCTCAAGCTTTTAGGAATATCACCGATGAGGTTGTTTTCTAAGAAGTCGAGCTTTGCATGCTTGTCTTTGTATTTCAGATATTCCTTGTAAAGTGTAGGGATTATGACCTTGTTGTCTTCTCTCGCTCGAGATATGATTAGGTATTATTCTTCCCAATACTCGCATGCCTTTTATGCCTCCTTATAAGCTTGCATCAAAATATGATAGTGGCCTTGGAGCTCTTCCAAGTCTTGATGTACTCCCTCATATTTGGATACTTGTTCTAAGAGGAGTGCTTCAAATTCCACCCTTCAAGAACGTTTTATTATCTCTTGCCCCTTGATTTCTCGGAGGACACTGATAAGATTTTGGACCCGCGCTTCTTGCCTTTGGTTTTCCCTTTCCAACTCCTAGATTCGTTGGTCTCTTTGATTAAGGTCAGACCGATACTGGTTTCTTTCATAGTTGGCTTTATAGAGGTGACGCTCTAAGTCTTCTTTGTCTCTTTGAAGTTGACAAATGGAAGCCCTAAACTTTTCCACTTCTTCGACTAATATTGGCATCACAATTAGTGCCTTTGGTTGGTAGAGAGGATTAACAACATAAGTATGCTTGTTAATTTAAACCTTTTCACGCTCATGGACCTTTCCCCAAGCTTGGATGATTTTCTTGAGTAGGTCGGGATTACCTTGTCCCATATTGTGTAAGACCAATTTCCCGAGTCTAGCATTAAAGGGTTTACCCTCCATAGGATACCTAAGTTGACGCAAAGCCAAAATGGGATTGTAGTTAATACAACCACGAGTCCCAATCAGAGAAACATTAAGAAAGTCTCCATAATTAAAGATGATCTATTTTATTTCAAGCCTCCTAGGACACCATAAAACAAAATCAACAGTGAGAGCCTTTAACTTTTATGACCACTCATATCTTGTAAGGTCCTTGATCATATAGATTTCCTTACCAAGATGTGACAAAATCCATGAATACAAAATAGGAATACAACACTGTAGTACTCCCTCTCCTTTTTCATGTCGTACGTGAAGAGCGTAGTATATGCCGACAAGCAAAGTAGGAGTAGGGTCTTTATTTAAGATCTTCACAATCCAAAATACAACAGTAGCCACTGAGTCTATGAAATCTGCAGTATTTGAGAATAGAACTAAACCAAAGATCAACAACGCCAAGACATCTCCACAAGGTTGCCACTTTTCTTACTAGAAAAGTCTAAAGCCTTAGCTTCTAAGTAGGTCCTTTCAATCCCTTGAATTTCACCACTTGCCTTATAATTAAGTATAAGGTCAGCAAATGGTATCCCTAATGCTTTAGCTAAGTCATCAATTTTGATGACTTGTCCAATTCCTATGTAAGTCCATTCTTTCATCTTGGAGCACCCTAGCACTTGCTCAAACTCTTCTAGGGTAGGTGTTAACTGGAAGCCTTGGAAAGTAAAGCACCTTAGTGGAGGATCATAAAACTGAATAAGGGCAGTGATAGCGTTTACTTGCACCTTCATATTTAGTACATCAATGGTACTGCCATAGCGACAAATAAAATCTTTCCTAGAATTGCTGGGTAGTTTCCTTACGAGGTATCTCACTTTCTTCAAAACAGTTGTCATGGTGCTAATACGAAGGGTTGGTTTCTTATCAGTATTCTATTTAAGATACTCACCAAAACATTTCTTTTTTTGTATTTTTTTTCAAGGCAATCCTGTGAATAAGACACACAAAAATGCAAAAATAATGAATATTTTTAAATGCAAAATGTATGTTATGCATGGTGATGTAACATGGTAGTGGGATTGTAAGGGTATCCTTAGTAGATAAGTTCATAAGTTCGTCCTAAGGATATTCTATCTTCCCCAAAAGGGTGGCTTCCTTAAGGGTATCATGGATAACACTAAAGGGAAAAGGCACAAGGGCCTCCCTAAAGTGGATCCTCTTTGTAGGCCGAGACTTTCGTCTCGTAGGTCGTACAAGGTCTCACCATGAGATTTTATTTTAGGGTTATACAAAGAGTCATTGGTCAAGTCCTAAAGTCCTACCTCCAAGAGAGTCTATCCCTCTAAAAGATATTTCTCGGAACTAGACCTACTCTAGGCGAAGTCGTCGCAAAAACTCATAGGGGTGTTAAACCCCCTTGGCCTATTGACAATCCTTCTTCTAAGGTTTGATATTTTATTTTTTAAATTAAATCCCACCAATAATATATATAATATGATAATGAAATAAAATAAATAAATAAACAGATAGATAAGCAAATAAACAGATATGGAAAGAAAAACATGCCAAAAATAGAAAGAACCCCAAGAAAATTGTAGACCTAAAATAAAGGGAAAACTCTAACCCTAGGATTATGTCCCCAGTAGAGTATCCAGTTGTCGTACTCGACAAAAAAATACGAGTCGTCACCATTAAATTTTTTCCTAAGGACGTGAAAATAACGGATAACCCTAATCGTTCAGAGATTCTAAGTTCACGAGTTTGTTAGATGAAGGGAAGGTGTTAGGAACCCTTCATCTCCCCTTGTTCTCAAGGGGCATCCTATTTTAGGTCGTAGGGTAAATTGGAAATTTCTATTTAAAAGTCAATGTTTCCATATGTTTAATAAAATGATTTAATTTTTTAATAGTAGGACTCGCCTTGGTTTTAACCGCGTGCCTACGTATCTCCTTGTGAAGAATCAGAGTCCAATTTTGTAGTTCGTATGTGTTTGGTTAGCTTTTTTTTATAGATTGTGTAAATGCTTTTGAGTTATCCTTGAACCTTGTTTGGGTTTGAAAATAGCATAGTCATAGTCGAAATTTGCAGTTTATTTTAAAAGTAGATCCACAATCCTTTTTTTTGAAAATAATATAGAATTTGAAACTAAGTTAGTCGAAAAATGTTAAGTTTGATTGGTTAGCTATTTAGAATACATTATGAAAATTTGAAAATAAGTTTGAATGATATTGAAATCCGCAAAAATGTTTGATGAATTGATAAAAGATGTTGCTAATTTTTAGAAAATAGTTAGTAAATAATTATTATACTTATTATTAGAATTATATTAAATATTTATAATAATAGAAAACATTTATTTATCAACATCATATTTATGAAAAGATATTATTTTAATGCAAATGGTAAAATGTGATGTATAGAAAATAATGATCAAAGTTGATAGATAAATTAAATAAATTAAATTAAATAAATAAATATAATAAAATTAGAATGAGACTAAGTAAATTATTTAAAATAAAATAGGGGGTGTATATTATTCTTGATAGTAAAACAGGGGTGTGTAATTAGCAACAGGCAGACCCAATAATGAAATTCTAATCCAACTGGCGCATGGGGTGTAAATTTACGTCGAATGAGTAACTGTGAGGGTGGAAAAAATAAGGGCTCTGGCCCAGGATGTGATTTTGATCCAGTTGCATAGGGGTATAAATTTTAGTTATTGGAGTAATTGGGAGGGTGTGAATAGCGTTGGGTTTGGCCCAAAATAATTTTGCTGAATCCGTTACCCAGTTTGTGGGCAATCCAGGGAGTTATGGTATGCTAAAGGGATTGTAGAGGTTTGATTCAGATCATGTGATCATCAGAAGTTAATCCTGAGGCAATGATCTGAAGTATGATAAACAAAAGGTTAAGATCTAAAGTTGACTGCAGGAGCATGTTAAGAATGCGCGTAGGGAGTATACAAAACATTATATATTTGTTCCTCTTCACAACTTGTCATTTTTTCCTCTTTCGTCCCTGTCTCTCTCTCTCTACACCAACCTTCTTCACTCACACAAAATTCTAGAGAGAGAGGCTCTGACCTCTCTCTAAATTTCTGTTGGTTAGAAATCTCCTTGGCCGCACCGTCCACCCTGGGCCACCGTGAACATCCCCAAACACCACCCTTCTTCCCAGTTTTTCGGTTGACGTTCAATCAGAAGCTTCAAATCTTCATCCAAACCACTGTCCCAACCCATATCTTCATAAACCCTTAGAACCCTAGGATGTTACCACTGTGGGCGACCGTGAAGGCCACTGTCTCAGGTGTGAGTCCGCCAGGGACTCCACCTGTTTCTCGAAAACAATCAAAAACCCTTTGAAGATTAGACCTAACCCTAGAAAGCATAAGCGAAACCATTATAACCCTAACAACATTCGAAGAATCCTAATTAGGATGAACCCTAACCCTACGTGGACAAACCTTAACCCTAAGAACCCAGAAAAATTCCAAAATTCCAGAAATGTAACAAACCAACATCAATCATGCAAATATCACAACGACAATTAAAATCCCTAAAATTAAGTGATTCGAGTTACATCTCCTACCATGACACTAGCCGTATAACTTTTTCTCTTCTGATTTCTCCTCTATCTCCTAATATCCTTCTTCTTTTACTTGCAGATACATAAAGTGGCTTAGCTCAAAGAGGTTAGGGTTTTAATGATGAAACCTAATCCTTTTATGGATGAAGAGCTTTACTGAGGATAGATATTTGCAGCAATGCAAGAGTTTCTTCGTAGAGTTTTTTCATCCTTAATTCTGTCTTAGGATTAGTCTTATGTAGCATTAGGAACTAGTTAGATTAGGAAATCATTTATGTAACTGTTGTTACAAATTAGATAGATTTGTAATCACATATTTGATTAGATTTAGTTGGAATTAGAGTTTTTCAATATGATTTGACCCAACAAATCCTCGTTTTATCCAAAGTCTCACATATCTTTATTTTTCCTTCAAATTTATCTTCAAAGCAATCATTATAATTATAATGATTAGTCACATTTATAAAATTATTACTCTTAAATCTTTTTGTCTTCTTCTTCCCTTGATCAATTTTTTTGTTACTCTTCCTTTTTCGCTTGATCAAAACTTTTTGTGACCCTTCCTTCCTCCCTTAATCAGAATCAGACTCTGATACCAGTTGTTGGGAAAATAACAAAAACAAATTTAAGCACGAGGAAGCTTATCCACAAAAAGAAAAAGAAGCAAAAAATTCAAATATAAAACTCACAAAATCATAATTCAACTTGTAATTTATTACAAGGATAAAATTACAAAACCTCTCATACAATTACAATTTCTAAAGAGAAAATTGTAAACCTTCCAAATTCCAATTTTTGAACGAAAATATTGTAAACTCTCTCAATTACAATTTTTGGACGGAAAAATTGCAAACCCTCTCTTAATTACAACTTTTGGATAGAAAAATTGCAAATTCTCTCTCAACTATAATTTTTGGACGGAAAAATTACAAACTATTTTTAAACAGAAAAATAGAAAACCATGGCAACAAACTATATTTGAAGGGAAAAATAGAAAACTCTTTTTAGACACACAACTACCCAAATTCCCCAATACACCCAAAAGACTACATTTTGTTGTTGTTGTTGTTGAAAACTAAAACTAATTATATCTATTTATATTAATATTCAAATTTTATTTTCTTCCTACTACCTGATGTGCGACTTATGATTATACTATTTGATCCAACAAATCCTTTATTCATCCAAAGTCTCACATATCTTTACTTTGTCTTCAACTTCATCTTCAAAGAGATCATTATAATTATAATGATTAGACACATTTGTAAAATTATTACTCTTCATTCTTTTTGTCTTCTTACTCCCTTGAGCAGAATTTTTTTGTTACTCTTCATTTTTCGTTTGATCAAAATTTTGTGACTCTTCCTTCCTTCCTTGATCAGAAATAGGCTCTAATACCAGTTGTTGAGAAAATAACAAAAAATAAATTTCTACACTTGCAGAAGCATACTCACAAAAAAGAAAAAGGAGCAAAAAAATTCAAAAATAAAACTCACAAAATCATAATTCAACTTGTAATTTATACAATGACAATTACAAACCCTTCAATACAATTGCAATTTTTTTTGGAGAAAATTGCATACCCTCCAAATTATAATTTTCGAACAGTAATATTATAAATTCTCTCTCAATTACAATTTTTGGACAAAAAATAGCAAACACTCTCTCAATTATAATTTTTGGACGAAAATATTGCAAACTCTCTCTCAACTATAATTTTTAGACGGAAAAATTGCAAACTCTTTCAACAAACTATTTTTGAACGGAAAAATAGAAAATCCTCTCAACAAACTATTTTTGAATGGAAAAATAGAAATCTCTCTCTAGGCACCTACCCAAATTTTCAACTCAAAAGACTACATTTTATTATTGTTATTGTTGAAAACTAAAACTAACTATATCTATTTATATTATACTTAAATTCTATTAACTACCTGCTACCCGATGTGGGACTTGAATGAGTATACTATTTGATCCAACAGAAGCCAGACCTCACAGGAAAGATGATATCCTGGGTGATTGAGTTATCTGAGTATGATATCCAATATCCTTAGAGGAAGTGTATCATATCTCAAGTGTTAGCTGATTTTTATTGGAGCATAAGGTTGAAGATGAAGATGAAGATGGAAGAAGAGAGAGAGAAAAGAGAGAAAAAATTGTTACAATAAACTTGTTGAGAAAGAAACTCTATTACAAAAAATACATTACAAAATCAGTTTCACCAAGGTATTTAAATGTACCAATGAAACATGTCATATAGGAGGCACAACTAAAAGCTAAAACAAAATCTCAGAAGTTAAGCTAAGCTAACATGCAACTTCTCAACTATGTTGAACAAGGTTTTGAAGTACATAGTTTCTTAACAACACAACATCTGAAACAACAACTACTTCTGACTAACAACACTGCTTCTGAATATAAATTACTTCTAACAATTTTCTGATAGAGTTTAGTTCAAGAAACTATTCTCACATGGATATTATATATGGATGGGGCTTCGAACCTTAAAGGCACTGTTACAAGAGCAGTAGTAAAAGGATCAGATAACCTTCAATCGAGTTGTCTTTAAAGTTTGAATTTAAGATTCGTAACAATCAAACAAAATATGAAGTTCTCGTCACCAGTATGGTCCTCGCCCTTGAAATGGACATTTCAAATTTAAAAACCAATATTTTTTTCTTCCTTTTTTCCAAATTAGCCAATATTTTTGCTAAAATTTGAATTTGAAATTAAAGAAATTAGCCAATAGTTTTGCTAACTTTTATATTTAATACTTTTGATAATTTTTTCTTTTAAGAAAACTAACATGGTCGCCTTCTTAAGACCGATAGTACAAACTCACAACCTCTTATTAACTTAAAAAGAAATTCCTACTATTTTTTCAAGTATTAAGTGTTCTTAAATTATTATAAAAAAAATATAATAAGGAGAATTAAATAATGTCATAATTTTTTTTTTTGATTTAACCAATCAATTTCGATCTAAATAATAAATCGATTAATTTAATTTTATAATTTAAAAAAACTCGGATAAAATCCAAACAATTTTTCCTTAATTGAAACTTTTTTTTTACTAAAGTCCAAATATTTAATTATTAAAAAAGAAACCAAATTTATTACGGTAGAAAAAGAAAAGAAAGAGACAAAAGTACTACAACTTTGAATTCCTTTATTAATCATAAATTACTCATCATATTTGTTACATATAACAGCAACTCTTAATGAAAAGTGGTTATCTAGATGGAAACTTGCAGCTAAAATGTTTGAGTCTCTTCCACGATAATCAAAGATGATAGATTTAAATTCTGCCTTAGAAAAACATCATTGGCAAAAATTTTAAAATATAATTTTTAATTCTCTTTAACTTAGTTGTGCATATGAAAATCATAAACTTTCATTCTAGCAACGTTTTAATAATAAATTTCTTAATATCTAGGAACAATTTAAAAACATCCTACAATATCACAAACTAAGTACTAATTGCTCTTTAAAAAAAAAAAGTTTATTGAAACTCTAGCTAGTAGCTACCATGTGAATTTGAGTCACACTTACACAAAAAAGCTACCATACATGTAGTACAAAATAATTACCATGTCATAGCACCTAGTAAAGGCAAAAGCAAAAATGTATCATGTTAGACAAAACATGTTGGCATGATGTAAGGGTGTAGTTAAAGGTGTTACATCACATCTCTTTTGTATTTCAGAGCAATGCCATTCCTCTTCATCATCTTGTTCCTCAGATCCATACAAAACCCATTATGTTTGTTCTGTACAGACAGTGACTTAAGGTTAATATTTAATGGTCCATATTTTATTAAAAACAATATCTTTATGATATTAACGTGAGAAAACTTATACAAATCAGATTGATCTAATGCAATGTAGTTGGTGTACATGGTGTGTAAGTGTTGTAAATCCTTGATTACCAAACTTGTTCTTATTGATAAAAAACATGAGAAAAACCTTAGACTTCTTAATTTATAGTATTTTTATGTTGGATATGGATTTTCTACTTCTTGAAGAAGAACAAACATTCACACAATTAGGGTATTGGATGAACATCAAATGACTCACATCAATCGACTCACATTTTGATATTTTGTTTTTAATATGATTTATCAAGTTTAAAATATGTATTATTTCAATTTCAGCCAATAATTTTGTAAAAAAAAAAAAACTATTTTTGTATAATAGTTGTGTCAAATAAGACCATACATAATATTTATAATCTAGTGAGAGGTATATAATAAGCAACATAATCAATACGATAAACATAAAATCAATTTTATTCAATTATGCACCGTATAATTTATATCATATATGTAATATGAATCGAGTTTGTTACAAATATAATTAGCTTGAAAGCCTTCAAAAGTTTTATTCTATTGGTTTTTAGATTTGATAAAATTTGTGAAAATTTCTCTTAAAAGCATGTTGTCTCTTATATAATATTAGTTTATATATGTCCATGTGCTTTGGCCTGTTTACGGAAAATCAGATTCAACACAATGTGGTGTGCAATTTGATTATCACATATGAGTTTTGTAATTGAAGGTTTATTAGTCTTAACTTTAGGAGTAAAATCCTAAGTCATACAAGCCCTTTTGAGATGATTTTCATATCACGATATTCAACTTCTACATTAGAAAGGATAAATATGACCTATTTTGAAAAGTTGAGTGACCAATCTAAATATTGTAAAATTATATATCTAAAATGAACCCAAGTGTTGCACCCTAAAAATTTCCCTCCCATTTTTTTCAAAACCTTCTTCTAAGATCTCAAGTATTTCAAGCTACTCAAGAGTTGACTGGTTAAACCCCCTCTTAAACATTGGCCTATAACTAGGGTTTTAGTTTTCTCAAGAAAAATTGGACTTCCAATGCGTCAAGTGACTTTCATGGTTCATCATAGATCCTCAATAATGCTTGTGTCAAGTTTCAAGCCTTGCATCACAAATTTGTCCAATCAATTGCTCAGATAATTGAAAATCAACTACATTGGTTAAAAAACCAATTGTGGTCAAACATACAGTTAAACTTTAATTTTTTTTGTCAACATCAATATTTTGAGGTGATATCCATCATTTGATCAAGGATTGACCATGATTCCTCAAGGAAAGCCTTCAAATCATCAAATGTCAAAAATTTCCCAAATTAGGGTTTATTAAAGATAACTGATCATTGATTGTTGACCTAGTGCATGACCTAATGGCTTGAAGCATGATCTCAAAGACTCAAATACAAAATCTTGACCTAATTACATGATTCAAAATATTTTCAAAGATGCAAGTGATTGATAATTGAAGAATTGAAGCAACTGATGAAAAGTGAACAATCACTCAAAAGTCAAACTTTGACTTTTTGGTCAACATTAGAATTTAAAAGTCAAGAATTATCAAGATATTCAAAACTATCAAACTTGATCATCAAGAAATCAAAAAGTCAACAAAAGTCAAATTTGGAAGATTTTCTAACACTTAGAAAAAATCTAAGTGTTTTTATTCTTAACAAAAACCCTAACTTCACAAGCAAGTTTCCTCAAGATGCAAGCTGATTCAAGGAAAACTTTGAACATGAAAGTTGTAGGGATTGAAGAATTCTACAAATTTGTTAATGGGATGATCCTCAAAAAGTGCTTAATTTAAGAGATATAAGCTCATGAAGTTATGATGTTTTTTATCAAACACTTAGAAATTTTTTTACAAGTTTTGATCAGATTTTGGTCCCAACTTCATGGTCATTTTTCACCAAGTTCCCATTTGATTTAGCCAAAACTCACAACATGAAAGTTGTAGATAATGTTTCAAGCTTTATAAAATGTCCAAGAACACAATATTATCATGCTTGAGAAATGAGAATCGAAGGTATGAAGTTGGGTATCTAAGGTTGCATTATAGGTCATTTTTGTGACAAGTTCATAACCCAATCTTCCAGCCATGCTGCATAATCCCACTTTTCAGGCCTCTAACCTCCAAATCTATCCATAATAAGAAGATTACACAAGCTTTTGAGCTATGATCCAAGTGATTAAAGCTTTGTCCAATCCATTTTGCCATTAAGGGAAGAAAGTTCACACTTCCATGCTTGTAAAATCACTTTATACACAAAGTCAACTTCTTGAGCCTCTAACTTGTTTGTTCTGATCACACTCAACCTAAAAAAACTCAGAGGAACATGTTTAAAGTGACTAACCACTCTATGAGACAAGGTACAAGGCATTGGAACCATGATCTTTAAGTTTGCTTCATAACTAAGCAACCAAGCCATTACTTGTTATCTGGAAATCCTGGTTACTTCAGCACCTCAAACCCTTTGCCTATAAATATAAGGGTCATTAGCAAGCCATAATACGAATAGACAAGCCCTCTAACCCTCTCAAACTCATAATTGCTTAAAACTCTCCATTTATTGCAACTTCTGACCTTGAACACCAAACACTCAATCCACTCGTGCGTTTTCACTCTAAATCATTTACAAAGTTTCTATAACTCATATAGAACTTATCCAAAGACCTGTTTCATCACTGTAACACCACTACAAAATAACTTGTGTTTTGCCACGTGAAAGCCACGTCGCTAACACCCAAATCACGCCACTATTCAACTTTTGCCACCTTAAGGAACACGTCGCTGTATAGCGCGTGACAATCTTGTTGCGGCGTGAAAAGCATGTCACAACATTGCCACGTGAAATTCACGCCGCAACAGGCTTTATAGGATGAAAGTGTTCAGAGTATAGCAGAGCAGAGCAGAGCAGTTTATATTTATCTTTACGTTTGCTGTTGCGGCGTGTTTTTCACGTCACTAATTAGTGACATGAAAAACACGCCGCAACTTGTTTTTAGAAAAAAACAAATTATTTTGTGTTTTAAATATATTAATTCTGTTATAATAATTAATATTATTTTTTGTTTTATTAAATTTATAAATTAAATATTATAATTTATTTATTAAATACAATATTATAAATCAAATTATCAAAAACAAAACTAAATATATCTAAATGTATAAATAAATATACTTAATATTATAAATTTAATAAACTCAAATTTAAATTTATAATATTTTTAAATATACAATATGATTTTAAATTTATATTACACAAATAAAAAACTAAATATAAAATAAAAATAAAACTAAGCAGAATCATTCGAGTCGTCGGAAAAGTCGGGAAGAAAGTCATCATTATTTTGGTGGTTATTATTTTGACCACCACTGTTGGAATTTCTACCAAATGCTTGCATAAATTGTCGCATTTGCTCCTCCATATCAGCCTGCCTCTTCGCCATTGCCTCAATTTGTCTATTATGTTCACCCCTCATTGCCTCCATTTAGGCCTTCAATGCCGCCCCACGATCTTCAGACTCACGTCTAGCCAATTGTCTTACCAGTTCTAACTGATCCGGTGTCAAATTTGTTTGACGTGACCCTCCTTCACCGTCTGCAGCTCTCTGATACAGATTTCTATCCCCACTCCTCAAGGTGCCCGCCAAATTTCCACCACCAAAAAAACACCCGTTAGGCCCCTTTCCCCTAACAACTTGACTCCAAATATAGAAATCCACATCTGGATGAACCGGTTTTCCCGGAGGAGGAGTATACTGAGGATTATGGGTCAGAAATTCTACAAGCAAGGCCTGATAATCCTCCTACACATACAATAAAAAAATCAAGTTAAATTTATAAGTAACATTAATGAAATTAAATGAAATAAAAAAATAATAAAAAACAAATAGCCACGTGATTGTAACGCCACAACTTATCAGTTGTCACTCAATTTTCACGCCACAACATGTCACTTGCTACATGAAAATCACGTCAAAACATTGCTTTAAAAAAATATATAAACATAAATTTACTTACCAGGGCTTTTTTTGTGCGCTCGTCAATAAATCCTCCCGATTTCTTTGTTCGAGTTTCCTTAACCAGCTCAGTCATCAATGGTTGTCTCCCCAAACGCTTAGCCTAAATAAAAAAATTAACTTAAATTAATAATATGTTATAAATCCAAATATGACTTTAAAAAGTGGTAATAATTACCATGCGTCGAGCATGCTCATCAGTACTAATACTTCCAACAGCATTAAGGCAACCCCCTTTTTCCGATGCCCTCATCTTCTTTGCAGTTTCAGATTTAGCCTTAAATTCATCTGATTCCCAATACTTAAGAAGTTGTTCAAAAACTTCTTTGCCTATCCATTTGGGACGAATGCCCAAAAGTTTCCAATTCTCTCTAACACGTCGTAGCATGTCAGAAAGTCGTCTTGAACTCCGGCCAAAATAATTTTTTTTTACTTTGTTATGGTTCAGGGGATCCCAAACACATTTCGCCTGCAATGTTGTATGACATTAAAATAAATAGTTAGATAAATTATAACAATAATGAAAAGGTCATTTAAATAAAAATAACTTAAGAAATAAATTAATTATACCTGAAATTGCTGGAACCATTCTTCTTTATCGGAAACTTCTCTAAAACTCTTCAAAATTTTTGTATAATTCTGCTGAATTATATAATTTATAACCTTAGCAGCAGTCCGGCTCGGCCCGAAACTAAAACAACAATAATTGAATTAGCATAATTAATTATATAAAGTTATATTAAAAATGGAAATGTGTACTTATAAATAAAAATCAATAAATAAGAAACTTACGAGTTCCCTTCAGGCCAAATCCAAAATCTCCCATCAATGGTATGAATCTCACTCAGATCATCATCCCCTCAAAGATCTCTCCCATCTATCTGATCATCATCCACACCAAGATCGTCATCATCCGACTCTGCGTGATCATCAGATGCAGGTACATGTGTGGGATATGAGGTGCGACCAGTCTGTGTGGGTCGTGAAGAGGTGGATCCTCCAGGCTGCTGGACGGATGGGGGCATCTGTGTAGGAAGTGGGGTGCTGGATCCTCCAGGCTGCTGCACGAATGAGGGCATCTGTGTGGGAAATGGAAAACTGTGCTGGAAGGATGAGGGAACCTGTGTCTGCTGGAAGGATGAGGGCACCTGTGTCTGCTGGAAGGATGAGGGCACATGTGTCTGCTGGAATGGTAAGCCAGGTGGGGCCCCATATGGACTAATAAAACATGTCCTCCCAGATGGGAACTGAAGAGGACTCTGAGATGATAGTAATGGAGTAAATGGCATAGTAGTGTCCATGGACATATGATGAACCTGACTCTGAGGGGGAGGACACGTGGCTGAGTGAGGTGACTAGCATACTACTACCCTTGGACGCCTGGGCTTCCTACCACTATCACTAGGACCTTTACCCTTATTATCTTTGGGTGGCATTTTTACCTAATTATAGAAAATACAAGTTAACATATAATATATTTGAATTATAAGACACAATTCTCATGAATACATATTCATTAACTCATTCAATAGATGGTTCGTCAAGTAAAATTATAAGACACAATTCTCATGAATACACATTCATTAAATCATTCAATAAATGGTTCGTTAAGTAAAATTACAAGACACAATTCTCATTAATATAGGTTCACTATTCTAAATCGTCATGCTCGTCATCCATATCATCCTCGTCATCTGATGTGATATTATCCTCGGATCCATAATCTTCATGATCTTCATCCTCATCAACTTGATTCCCCTCAACCATTGTATCAGACAAACTTGTAGTGTGTTCATCTGGAATCACATCAATAACTTCAACTTCATCAACTTGGTAAGCAACATCCTCCACTAGATCGTCAGTTTCAATATGACCCAATGGTTTTGTTTTTATTACAACACAACACCGTCGTTTACGTGGCACAAATGAAGGATAAGGAACATAATAAACTTGCCTAACAATATTTGACATTATGAAAGGGTCGTACTCTTTGTACCTCCGGTCCATTTGAATCTCAACAGTATCATATGTCTTATCTATTTTTGTTCCTCTAGTTGGATCATACCATTCACAATAAAACAAGACAACTTTATTTTCCGAGTCCAAGTAATTGTATACTAACTCGTAGATATGTTTAACAAAACCATAGAAGTCATCTTCACCACCATCTGTAACTCCTTTCACAAATACGCCACTGTTTATGGTTTTTTTCCCTTCAGTCCATTCATGAGTGTGAAATTTATATCCGTTCACGAATTATGTGTGCCATTTGTTTGCACTTTGACGAGGGCCATTAGACAAGTTTCTCAAATGGAGTATTTTTGGAGTCGGTGCAACAACCCTATACAATTTCTCCTTGAACCATGTTGGAAATTGGGCATGAATGACAACAGATGTTGATTGTACATCGGTACTATCAAAATAGGCGTTGTTAAATTCCCTAAAAAGAAACACACTATAAGTTTCAAGGTAATCAATTTTATATTCACACTGTAAAGAAAATTAAGAAGTTGGATTATACTTACTCAAGATATGGTTTAACTTCAATGCAATTGATCAAGATATGAACATGTGCAGATTGCATTTCTTGTTGGGTCAACCAATGCTCACCCTTCTTTCCAGAGGGACAACCTGGAAGCCCGAAGACTGATAAGGTGTACTGACTTCTTTCGATATCATTTACAGGATTCCTTATGATTCTTGGAGTTAACATCAAGTGCTTGAAATAGTGACTGCAAAAATGTGAAGTTTCTCGATGCAAGTAATGTGCACATATTGATCCTTCAACTCTAGATTTATTTTTCACTGATCGCTTTGAATCACCCATGAACCTTTCAAACGGATACATCCACCTATATTGAACAGGTCCTCCTAGATAAGCCTCATATGCAAGATGCACAGGTAGATGTTCCATGGAGTCAAAAAAACCAGGCGGAAATACTTGTTCCAACTTACAGAGAATGACTGGGATATTTTGGTCCAACTTAATGATGTCATCCACTCTTAAAGCTGACGCACAAATATCTCTAAAAAATTGACTAATTTCAGTGAGTGGATTAAGCACATGTTTGGGTAGAGAACCGAACGCAATTGGTAGCAATTGTTCCATAAAAACATGGCAATCATGACTTTTCATACCATGCAACTTCCCAGTGTTAGCATCAGCACACCTTGCTAAATTTGAAGAATACCCGTCGGGCATTCTCAAACCTTTTAGCCATCCACAAACCACTTTAGCTTCTTGGGGGGTCAGACTGAAACAAGCTTTGGGTTTAAATAATTTTCCATTTGGTTGAGGCTTCAATTCCAACTCTTTACGATTACACCAAATTTCCATGTCTTGTCTAGCCTTCACATTATCTTTTGTTCTGTCTTTAACATCCATCACTGTGTTAAATACGTTATCAAAAAAATTCTTCTCAATATGCATAACATCAAGATTATGGCGCAACAAATTATCTTTCCAATACGGGAGGTCCCAAAATATACTTCTTTTTGTCCAATTATGTGTGACCCTATATACTTCAATTCTACATGCTTTGCCAGTATCTGTAAACTTTGGAAGTTCACAAACTTGGTTCCATATAGCAACTGGTGCCGATCGAGGCAGAGGAAAATCTGTTACCCGTTCGTCCTTTTTGAAATTTGTCTTGTTTTTTCTAAAGGGATGATTTGATGGTAGGAATCTGCGGTGACAGTCAAACCACGAGCTTTTCCCCCATTTTTCCAATGTAAACGCCTTAGTGCATTCCATGCAATGCGGACAACCTATTCTGCCATGCGTACCCCAACCCGACAACATGCCATATGCTGGAAAGTCGTTAATGGTCTACATCAAGGCAGCTCGCATAGAAAAGTTTTGTTTACGGGATATATAATAAGTCCATTCTCCATTATTCCACAACCTCTTCAAATCATCAATTAAAGGTTGTAAGTACACATCAATTCCGGTTTTTGGACTCGAAGGTCCTGGAATGACGCACGTCAAAAACATGTATGGCTTTGTCATGCACATCTCAGGAGGGAGATTGTAAGGGGTTACAATAACTGGCCAACAAGAATACGCACTTCTGGACGCTTGGACATATGGAGCAAAACCATAAGAGCATAATCCAAGCCTGACATTTCTAGGTTTGGCGGCAAAATCAGGATGTACCTCATCAAAGTGCTCCCATGCATGGCCGTCAGATGGGTGTCTCATATTGCCTGGGCTTGTTTTGTTTGTATGATGCCATGTCATTTGACTTACACTGTGCATTGAAGAAAACATTCTTTTTAACCTTGGTATTATCGGAAGATAAAACATGGACTTTACTGCTACACATTTTTGGTTACTGTTAATGGCACTATTGCGAACTTTATATCTTGGACTATGACAAAACTTACATTCCTCTGACGATCCATCTTGAGTACCAAACTCGTTGTCATAAAACAACATACAACCATTAATGCAACAATCAATCTTTCTTACTCTTAAACCCAACTTCGACACCAACTTCTTTGCATCATAGAAACTCGCAGGCAAGTTGTCTTTCGTTGCAGTTGAGTCCAACATCATTTTTGCGAAGTGCTCCAAACACTGATCAGGAACATTCCAATTTGACTTGGCGGCCAATAATCTCACTCACATTGATAGCTTTGAGTATGACGACCCCTCAAACAACGGCGTATTCATCTCATTCAACAACTGATAAAATCTCTGCGCTTCCTCATTCGGCAACTCTTCCCCGTCAAAGTCTTCAGGTTGATCATAGGTCACGTTAACACCAAAAGCATCACCAACCATGTCACCTATCAGATTAAATTTTTCTTCAAATTCCATAGGTGGTTGCATAACCGGTTGACTACTTGAAGTATCTGTGTTGCTAGTCTCTGGTACATTACTCGGCAGTGTTTCACCATAATACATCCAAACCCAATAATTTTCAATGAAACCTTTCCTATGCAAATGACGTGTTATTTCCTCTGGGTCACTAATTATATATCTACATCCACATTTAAGACAAAGACACCTAACTCATCCTTCACTTCGACAACGTTCCTGAGCAAACGTCCACGCGATAAAACCATTAACTCCGTCTATAAAATTGGGTTTAAGTGCGCGTCTTCCTGGATATAGTCTATCGTACATCCAACTACGATAATACCTATAATATTCCATTTACTGCAAATTTATATAATCAAAACCTATTTAATTAGAAATATTAATTAATCAACTTAATAATAATCCTAAACATATACAATTAAAGATAAATATATGCTTTCAAAAATATTTATAAACTCCTAAAAATATTTATTTATTTTTAAACACTTAAAATTTAATTTAAACACCTAAATTTTATAAACTCCTAAAAATTTAAAAACTTATTAAACTCCTAAAAATTTAATTTAAACACTTAAAATTTATAAACTCCTTAAAATATTTATTTATTTTTAAACACTTAAAATTTAATTTAAACACCTAAATTTTATAAACTCCTAAAAATTTAAAAACTTAAACTCCTAAAAATTTAATTTAAACACTTAAAATTTATAAACTCCTAAAAATATTTATTTATTTTTAAACACTTAAAATTTATAAACTCCTAAAAATATTTATTTATTTTTAAACACTTAAAATTTAATTTAAACACCTAAATTTTATAAACTTCTAAAAATTTAAAAATTTAAACTCCTAAAATAATTAAACTCATTCATCACAAATTAATAATTAATAATTATTATAAACTAAATAATTAAACCTAAAATTTAACCCAAATACAGAAAATATATATAACCCAAATTCAACCTAAAATTTTAACCCAATGCAAATTCAACCTAAAAATTAATCAAATTCAGAAAATATACTAAATTCAAAAAAAAAAAAATTCAAGAAATACCTTTTATCTTGTAACTCCTTCAATCTTCTTGTCCCTTTTTGCAATCTATACTTCTATCAATATTCTTCTTTTATTCAAAGAAAAATTGAAAAAAAAATATATTCAATAACACATAAAAAGCTGTTAACAAAGTATAAATAATATTGAATTGAAATTACCTTACAACAATAATGTATGGAGATTGTAGAAATTTAATTGTGGAGAAGAAGAAATTTTGGAGAAGAAAATGGGTATGGAGGAATATGGAAGGAGGAGGTTGAAGAAGAAGTTTAAACAAACTACTAACGCTACTGTGTTTGTGGAGCGTTTTGATAAAGCATATAAAGCATGTAGCAACGTGAAAATCACGCCGCAACGTTGCCACGTGATTTTCACGTCGCAACAACCCAACAACTATTTTCTCTTTCTTCAAAACCTGAACACGCCAGTGTTGGAAGTTGTGATTAATTTATTTTTTATGATATTTTTATTAGCGACGTGCAACCCACGTCGCAACTTTTTTTAAAACAAAAAAAATGACACACTTAATGCTTCTTTATTATATTAGTAAAACATGTTGCCACGTGATTTTCACGTCGCAACTGGCTTTATTTAGCCACATGAAAATCACGTGGCAAAATCACGTGGCTGAATAACCTTTATCTTGTAGTGCACCATCTTCATCATCTTCCAAATTCAAAAACAAATCTCTGCAACTTGACTTGTCCAAAAGAATGGAGACACTCTCAATCCAAGGTAAGCATTGCAAAAGCTTCATGGGAGTTTAGTGAAGTTATCCAGATCATCCTAACACCTATAGAAGGGCTTTAACTTCAAACTCGATTCTCACTTTTATGGTAAGTTTTCTAAACTTTGAAATCTCTATACAAGCATCATTTGCATTTATTTTCTAAAGTAAAATGTAGATATCAATGCCCTGAAGCTAACCATGTCTTTAGTTTTCATTTATATTGACAGTGTGATGAGAATTTTGGATTTGAAATTTCTGAAATATTAGGGTTCAGTTTGGTACTAACAAAAATTCACTTTAGTCTGTGAGTTTTAGTTTAAGTTAATGACATGGTTGAATTCGTGGTGAAATTTGGAACAACTTTGATGTTTACATTTCTAAAAATGGTTGAGAAATGGAAGAGTTTGAAAATAAAAAATGTTGGTGTTGTTGTTCTGACGCGAGGAAAAAGGTGAAGTCATATTAAAATTTCCAGGGTTGAGTTTATAATATATTTATTGGTGGTTGTTTTATAACCGGATGAAACAGCCACCCCAGTGGCAAGCGTGTGTGTGTGTAGAGCGTTAGTGTGCCAGGGTAGGGGTTCGATCCCTGCCTCTGGCATTTTATTTTTCAATGTTTTCTTTGTTAATCAGGTACATACAAGTCACACGTGCTCATCATACACCTCATGCTACAACCATCAGATCATCATGCAGGCAGATCCATTGCTTCAAGTGCGCCTTTCCACCATGAATTATCAAGGGCCAACCTCACTGGATTCAAACAGCGCATGGGCCTCCCTTTCGGGCTTTTTGTTGTTGCTTTCTAACACCCCGTTTTTTCTTTTGTAGTTCAGGCCCATTTTATTTCTTTTTTTATTTTAATTAACTTTTTCTTTTTTCTAAATCATTTTTATTTAATCATAAAAAATCATAAAAATAACAAAAATTAGATTTAGTCTTTTTAATCAATTAATTTAATTTTCGACAAATAAAAATTATTTTATTTTAACCATCTTAATTTTATCTTATTAAGACTGGTTTTTATACTTCATTTATTTTTCTAAACAAATACAAATATATTTTCTAAATACTTATATTTCTTTAGGCCTTAATTAATTAATTAATTTAATTTTCATAAATAAAAATAAATAAATTTTGAAATTTTGGTATCAGATATGTGATGTCGAATGAGATGTCACGACACAAATATCTTTTTACAAGTAAAGAGAAATAATAACAAAAGCAGTAAAAACACAAGAGATTGTTCACCCAGTTCAGTGTACAACAACACCTACTATGGGGGCTACCAAGCAAGGGACAAGTCCACTAAATAGTACTAGTTTATAGACCCTCAGTAAACAACCAATTTACAATCTAATCACGTAATCACTACCCGTGCTATACTTCTACCTAAGACTCACCTAGGTATGAGGCCCTCCTCAAATCCCTTCAATCACTTAAAGTGAAGAAACAACAGAAATAATAAGTTTAAAAACTTCAATCATTCAATGCTTAAAAGATTATGAATGATACACAATTAACAATCCAAATAACAACACAAGTATTAAATCAATACTAGAGTGTTTGACAATTAAAAGACTTAGACTTCTAAGACAGAAAGAAAGTATTCTTCTTCAAAAGTTACAGTGGTTTGAATAAGGAAGCAAATCCTTATATATGCGTAGCTGTGGGCTTGGGCTTTAAAATCAAATATTCAATTATTTTGAATATTTCCATGAGAACAGGTCAAGATAAAATCCATGCATTTTGAAAAATATTCCTCCTTATTTTTCGCAGCCTGTGAGTCACAAATCTTGAATTATGGAGTGCATGAAATCAGGAAACAGAAAACATAAACTGATGTTGGCTGAGTTCAGTTCAGGAGGCAGATGTCAAGACATCTGCTTTGACATAATTCAAAATAATTTACTACAAATGTCAATACATTTAGCAAAACATTAACAACACATTATTTTACCAAAATTGCTGCCAACAAACACTTACAAACTCTCCCTTTGGCAAATTTTGGCTAAAACAATATTAGAGCATATTATCATAGCAGAGCAATATATTATCAGAGAAATATCAGATTAGCAACATAAGCAAAGCAAGCACAAACTTAGTTAGCAGTTAGTTGTTAGCAAAGGAAGATGTCAGAACATCTTCAGAGACACGAGGCTCCCCCTCAATCAATTGTCAGTGGTCAGTAACATGAGGCTCTCCCTCAAGTATTGAGCTCCCCCTAAATTAATGGTCATTGGTCAGTCAGTCAGTCAGTCACTCACTTTCTCTCCCCCTTTTTAGTCATAATATGCCAAATAAACGAATGCATTCAAGAGTGTATCAGTAATTTAGGTACAAACCATAAAAATCAAATGTCAAGCACATGCAAGTGATAAAAATAAACAAAAGGATTATATAAAGAAACATCAATTAGTCTAAATGTCATCAGGACCAGTTGACTTGTCTGAGCCAGAACTTCCTTCCTCACTAGAGTCTTCACCTTCATAGTTTACTGTATCATCAAGGTTGATGTCCTTTTGCACGTCCTTGATCATCTTTTCAAAGGTTAGCTTCATTGCTGAGCTAACTCTGATCACATCATCCAATTCCTTGCAGGCTTCTCTTAATTCTTTGACCATGTTATCCTTGGTGGAGGTCTTTTGAGCAGAAGCAGATGTCAATACAATATCTGGGACATGTTTTCCTGAAAAGAGCTAAAAATGAAAGGTCAAGGAAGACTCCCTCTTGCACACTACATCATTTCCACTTAGGATCAGCTTGATATCTTGCACACACTCCTACAGCAAAGGTAATATCTGGTCTGCTAGCCGTGAGATATAAAAGGCTGCCTATCATACTTCTGTAAAGACTTTGATCTACACTTACTCCTTTTTCATCTTTAGTCAACTTCAGATGTGTGGGAGCTGGGGTTCTTTTGTGACTGGAATTTTCCATCCCAAACTTCTTCACTATATTCTTGGCATACTTGCTCTGAGATAAAAATATGGAATCTTCCATTTGTTTAACTTGCAGACCAAGAAAATAGGTTAATTCACCAACAAGACTCATTTCAAATTCTTACTGCATTTGCTTGACAAAATGTTGAACCATCTCATTTGACATCCCACCAAACACAATATCATTAACATAAATCCGTGTTATCATGATATTTCTTTCTTCTTCCTTGACAAAAAGATTTTTGTCTATGCCACATTTCCTTTATCCATTCTCAACAAGAATTTCTGTTAGTCTCTCATACCAAGCTCTTGGAGCTTGCTTTAATCCATGCAGAGCTTTCTTCAGTTTGTAGAAATGTTTAGGAAAACTTGGATCAACAAATCCCTTTGGTTGTTCCACGTAAACTTCTACATTCAGATAGCCATTTAAGAAGACACTTTTTACATCCATTTGAAACAATTTAAATTTCAGTATGCATGCAACTCTCAAGAGTAGTCTGATTGATTCAAGTCTGGCCACAGGGGAAAAAGTTTCATCAAAGTCAACTCCTTCAATTTGAGTATACCCTTGTGCTACCAACCTTTCCTTGTTTCTAGTGACCACTCCAGTTTCATCAGATTTATTCTTGTACACCCATTTTGTGCCAATCACATTTTTCCCTTCAGGTCTTGGAACAAGATCCCAAACTTTATTTCTACTGAATTGTTCTATTTCTTCCTGCATAGCATTAATCTAGAACTCATCAGTTAAGGCTTCTTTGACATTCTTAGGCTTAACCTTTTGACATAAAGCAAGAGTTTGATATCCCATCTCTTGATCTGGTAGTAACTCATTTATTTAGATCTCCTATGATAAGCTCCTTAGGATGATCTCTCTGGGTTCTAATTGAAGGTCCTTTATTGAGACGACTAGGCTTGGGATCTTATTGATGTGGATTAGAATCAACACTTCTATCATTTGATTCTGTTATAATATCAGACACAGATGTTCCAACATCTTCTGAGACATCTTCTTCAGCACTTCATCCTCTATCATCAATAATAACATTTATTGACTCCATCATAACTTTAGTTATGGAGTTAAACACCCTGTGAGATATGTTATTTGTAGAGTAACCCATGAATATTCCTTCATCACTCTTGGGATCCATCTTCCTCCTTTGTTCACGATTATCTAAGATGTAGCATTTACTTCCAAAAACATGAAAGTATCTAACAGTTGGTTTTCTTCCCTTCCATATTTCATACAAGGTGGCTGAAGTGCCTTTCCTTAGAGTGACTCTATTATGCATATAGCATGCAGTATTCATAGCTTCAGCCCAAAAATGGTAGGTTAACTTCTTAGCATGAAGCGTGGCTCTGGCATATTCTTGGAGAGTTTTATTCTTGCGTTCCACAATCCCATTTTGTTGAGGAATAATGGGAGGAGAATTCTAGGCTGATTCCTTCAGAGGAGTAAAATGAAGTAGTGAGAAACACAAGAAGGGGGGGTTGAATTGTAAAACTGAAAATCAATGCAATGAACAAGATATTTTTATCCTGGTTCGTTTGATCTCAAACTACTCCAGTCCACCCGTCAAGGTGATTTCGCCTCTCTCCAACGAGGTCTTAATCCACTATATTCAACTGAATATTACAGACTGCTTTAACAACTGCTAAAGCCTTCTTGATGCAAACCACAACCCGGTTTGTCAAGGAAACACTTTCTTACAAAGAAGATAAATCTAAGTGTGTGAATGTTTTCTACAAAACTGTATCACAACTGTGATGTATACACAACTTAAAGCTTAGAAATTAGATTGCTAAACAATGATTGAATATGAGAATGTGTAGTGTTTAGCAAACTGAGAGAAGGAAGATTTTGATCAGCTTTTATGCGTATAAAGATTTTGGAGAGCATTAGCCAATTCAATCTTTAAAGTCTTGTTTATATAGCACTGAGATGTTGAACGTTGGAGCAATATTCTTGATTCAATGCTATTAACAAACTTTCCTTATTGAGCAGATCTTGTCTGGAATGAGGCCGTTGGTATTAATTTGATTTCAATGCACAGTACCGTTGCTTACTTAATGCAAGTTTTGGCTTGGCTCATTCTGACTCTGCTTAGCTGCTGATGAACTGTTGTGTTTCTTTATCAGAGTGTTGAGCGCCGTTTTGTTCATCAGGCTTCAGCATATACGTGAGTTAATCTTCTGATTCTGTCATTCTGATATGGCAACTTCTGATGCTGATGTCAGGAACCAAAATTCTGATGCTGATTAGGTGTGATCTTGCTTATATCAATCAGAGTATCTGCAAATCAGAACGTAATAATTTAGGCAGCAGATAGTTCATACATGAATCATATAAATAATATATCTTTTCACTTTGTTATCATCAAAACTTAAACATAGGGTGGTAGATTCAAACTTTGTTCTAACAATCTCCCCCTTTTTGATGATGACAAAAACTAGATATTTTTAAATGAAAATAACGTGAAAAGGTATCAGAGAGATGCATCAGAGTAAGAGGTTATCAAAGATAAGGGGTAAAAAGATATCAGAGTTGAGAGATACTCCCCCTAAGTTTATTGCTTCTCTTTGATTATCAGTGTTCTTCAGGATCAGATCTTTTTGCCTTTCTTTGAACATCAGAGTATCAGATTCTTTGACTATCGGAAGCTTTAGATCAGCATATCAGAGCAGAGCTTCAGATCAGCGTATCAGAGCTTTTCTTGTCAGAGCTTTGCTTTGGATCAGAGTATCAGAGCGGATCAGAGCTTCATAGCTTTTAGTCTTCAGAGTGTTCAGGAGCTTCCTTGTACATGTAGACTTTAAGCAAAACAAAAAAACATTTTCAAGTATAATAGAGTTAGAATGTTTGAGAATTTCTGTCTTAGTTAACCGTTATTGTTTAAAATATCATTCTTGTTCTCCCCCTTTTTGTCAGCAATCAAAAAGTGTAGGTGAGTGCTAAAACAATTAAGATCAGAAAAACTTGTCATATTAAAAGGTTCAAAATAAAAAAGAACATATTCAAATAGTACATCAGAAAATCAAAGAAAACATGAAAATGACATGAATAAAAAAAAACTAAGGTTGGGGAGGAAAGCGTGTGAACAGGTTCTCCAGCATGGCTTTGATCTGATCAGCAGTCTCATTCTGCTTGTGCACCATGCTGACAACAGTGTAAATCTTGCTATCCTGCACATCCATTCTTTCTTTCATCTTCTGGTCGTTTTCATCCATCCTCTGCTGCAGACGCATGTCATTCAGCTTCAGCTCTTCCAGAGTCTGCCTGTCCAAGGCAGCTTGAGAAACATCAGAAGCAGGAAGCTTCTGAGAGCTTTCTGCAACATCTTCTGCTTGACTTGCTTCAGCTTGAATGGTCTTGTCTTCTTCTGGTTGCACCTTTGAAGCTAGCTGTTTCTCAGACCAAGGTTCACTATCCAGAGGGAGCACAACTTCCTGAGGCAGCTGACTTTCAACTTCCTTCAGCAGCTTGCTGAAGTTCTGTTGTGCCTGCTCATAGTTGATATCCTGCAACTTGAGGGCTTCGGCACGTACCCAAAGTCTGAATTGTGACCAGAGCTGATCAGAAGCAGCTGGGTCAATCATTCCAGGACAGACTTGCTTCAAAGAAGCAATCCATTGCTGCACACCTGTTTCAAAATTCATAATACTAGAGCCAACATCTGGTTGTTTTGGTTTAGGGATGGCTATTTTATGTTTCATATCAGCAAGACGGTCAAGACTGGTTAAGTCTATGAAGGTCCTGCTGGGGTTTTCGGTGGTTTGCTTGGCAGCTGTTTGTTTTGGAGATGGAGTGGGAGAATCAGAAATTATGATTGGACTGTTTGGTGTTTTGGGAGTATTGGGTGGTGTAGATTCTGGTGAGGATGGCAACTGGGCCATGGTAACTGTTGTTCCACATGGCAGCTGGATTGCCAGAGGTGATGGTTGTGGTGAATGAGGTTCAGATGGTTGAGGAGAAGGAGTTTCAGAGTGATGAAACTCAGGTTGAGGTGATGGTGGATGAATTTCTGGTTGAGGAGAGGGAGACGGAATTGTTGGTTGAGGAGAAGTTGTTGGAATTTCTGGTTGTTCAGGGATAAGGGGTTCTTCTGGAATTGATGAGAGAGGTTGTTGTTGTTCAGGTTCTTCAGCAAATTGCTGTTGTTCTGGTTGTGGAGGAGGGACAATTTGTGGTTCAGAGTTTGGATTTGCGGAGTGATCAGAAGTGTGTTGATCAATGTCAGACAACACTTTGTCAATTGCTGATGTTGTTGAGATTGTTGGTTTGGGATGTTTGGTTCTGGGTCTTCTGAGTTTTAATGCCCCAGAAGGGTCATCTTCTGGTTCAGTTTCATCTATTGTTGGGATGGGAATTGAGATTCTATGAGAGGTTGGAGGAGGAATAGATGCTGGAATAGTAGAAGAATTTAAAACAGAAGCAGCAGATAAATTACCTCTTTTCTTGGGTGTCTGCTGGGATGATCCTTCTGAAGGTGCCTTCCTCTTCTTCGTCTTCTTCAGAGTCACTTCTTGTTGGGGTTGATGCAGAGCTTTGATAATCAGATTTGGATCTGTACCATCTGCCTTGCACGCATCTAAGTATCTGAGAACCACCTCTGGTTTAGATTCTATCTCAGAAAATAAAGGAAAGTCACTCAGTGGAACTCTTCTGCTGGTGATATCAGCAATAGGAGTAGCTCTGGGTTCCTTTTTGATATTCTCTATCAACTTCATTTTCTTCAAGTTCTTCGCGTTCAGAGGCTTCCTAAATGTTGGTTCAATGGTGCTTAACTCTTGAGCTTCTATCAGATGCTCTATCAGCCTATTCTCTGTCAGAATATCTGATATCAACCTTCCAAAGGGTATCCAATCCCTCTTTGTTCTTTCTTCTTCCCTGGTTTCCTTCACACTTGTTCTGAGGTGGTTGAACAGAAGATGAGCCAAGTTGATTTTTACCTTCTGATCAATAAAGTAGATCAGAAACTGCTGATCCACATTTATGTAATCAGGTGAACTAGTTGGCTTCCTATGGTTGAAGCACCCCAGAATTATCTTAGCCCAAACTCTGTGATGATCCTTCATATCTTTGATCTTGCTGCTGGGCACCCCATGGGTGAAAATCCTTGCAGCTATCACGCCCACATCAGCACATCTCTCAGCCATATCAACACAGCGGACGCCATCGCCACTGTAACTGATTAACCTTTCTATGTGATCCTCAGTGATCACAATCTTCTTCCCCATAACGAAGGAGGTGACTAGATGCGTTGAAGCCTTCGCATGAATCCAGAATTCCTTGACTAACATAGGGAATGTTGGTCCAACCAACCTGTCAAAATACCTTTCCCATTTCTGTGCCCTAACTTCTTCTGTTAGGTCAAAACCGTTCTCCTTTAAGCTTCCAAAATCAATGATTAATTTAGATAACACTTCAAGATTCTTCACAGGAGTGAGGAGTGTTCTGAATGGAACTTGATACTGTTCAGATGATGCTTTCTTCTGAGGACCTGCAGAAGCACTGCTGGAGGTTGCCATGTTCACACTAAAAGATTTTGAGAAGAAACTGGGAAAAAGGGTTTTGCAAGAGATGAACATAGAAAAATGCAGAGAATGCTTGAGAATTAGTGAGAAACTGTAAAGAATTAGAATGAGCGGTTAATGTGTTTAAATAGAGTTTCAGAATATTTTGAAAAAATAAACGTTTTTAAGAAAGAGAAAAATCATGATTGCGTTTTAAAAGCATGATTACTTTTATTAAATGCTTGCTGATTTTGGGGGATTTGAGAAAGATACTTAAAAACGGTTACCAGACATGTGTCTCAATGCACCCAATCAGCGCTTTGCCTTCTCAGAAGCGTGCACGCGCTCTACTTCAGAGATTTGCTGATGATTGGATGACACTTGTTTGATGTAGTGATCAGCACGTCTGTCTTTGAGCTTAGACTCTCAGATCTTTAAACTTGCATCTGATACAATCTGCATGTTCTATCTTTCTGAAAGAAGATTGATCAGAAGTTCACAGTAAAACAATTACATTCTGAAGGTAAATATATGGAGTTAAAACATTTTCACTCTGGACAGACTTTCATGCTGAGATGTTTCAGAATGAAATTAAACCTATCTTCTGAAAGAGGTTTGGTAAAGATATCAGCCCATTGATGGTCTGTATCTATAAATTTTAAGTTCAAAATTCCTTTCTGAATATAGTCCCTAATGAAGTGATGTTTTATTTCTATATGCTTAGCTCTAGAATGTAAAATGGGATTCTTACTTAAGCAAATAGCAGAAGTATTATCACAGAGTATAGGAATGTTACTCTCAAAAATCTGGAAGTCTTCAAGCTGACTTTTCATCCAGAGCATTTGTGTGCTACATCCTGCTGCTGCTATGTACTCAGCTTCTGCTGTTGATAACGCAATTGTTGATTGCCTTTTGCTGGACCAAGAGATCAGATTTTCTCCCAGAAACTGGCAGCTTCCAGAAGTACTTTTACGCTCCACTCTGTCTCCAGCAAAATCAGCATCGCAGTAGCCTACTAAGCTGTAATCACTAGATTTTCTATAAAACAGACCCAGATTAGTAGTACCTTTCAGATACTTGAAAATTCGCTTAATAGCTGTTAAGTGAGATTCTCTAGGATCTGATTGGAATCTAGCACAGATACAAACACTGAATAATATGTCAGGTCTTGAAGCAGTCAGATAGAGGAGAGAACCAATCATACCTCTGTAGACTTTCTGTTCTACATTTTTGCTTACCTCTTCTCTTTCCAGAATGCACGTGGGATGCATTGGAATCTTTGATGGCTTACATTCTGAGAGGTCAAATTTCTTCAGAAGATCTCTGATGTATTTGCTCTGATGAATGTAAGTTCCCTCTGGAGTTTGATTGATCTGAATTCCTAGAAAGAATTTCAGTTCCCCCATGAGGCTCATCTCAAATTCTGCCTGCATACACTTAGCAAATTTTCTTCCAAGAGAAGGATTAGTAGAACCAAAGATAATATCATCAACATAAATTTGAAAAACTAAGATGTCATTCTTAACTGATTTACAGAATAGAGTAGTGTCCACTTTCCCTCTGGTGAATTCATTTTCTAATAGAAAGTTACTCAGCCTTTCATACCAAGCTCTGGGAGCTTGTTTCAGACCATATAGTGACTTCTTTAGTTTGAAAACATGTTCTGGATGTTTTGTATTTTCAAAACCAGGGGGTTGGTGTACATAGACTTCTTCTTCTATATAACCATTTAAGAATGCACTTTTGACATCCATCTGATACAGAGTGATGCCTCTATTAACAGCAAATGAAATTAAAAGTCTGATAGATTCTAACCTGGCGACTGGTGCAAAGGTTTCTGTATAGTCTATCCCCTCTTGCTGACTATAACCTTGTGCAACCAGTCGTGCCTTGTTTCTGATGACTTCACCTTGTTCATTTAGCTTGTTTCTGAACACCCATCTTGTTCCAATGACGTTGAATCCTTTTGGTCTGGGAACGAGATCCCATACGTCGTTTCTGGTGAATTGATTCAGCTCTTCTTGCATTGCCAGAATCCAGTCATTATCCAGAAGTGCTTCATCAATAGAAGAAGGTTCAATCAGAGACACAAGTCCCATGAGAGTTTCTTCAGAGTTTCTGAAGCTTGCTCTTGTTCTGATTGGATCTTCCTTTCTTCCTAAGATAGTCTCTTCTGGGTGATCCAAGCTGCTTCTGTGTAATCTCTTCTGAGGTTGATCAACAGCTGTTGTAGGATTGCTAGCAGTGCTCCTTTCAGACGTTGAAGGAGTGTCTGTGTTGAGAGCTTCTGATGACTTGTCTTCAGAACCTGTAAATTCAATTTCCATACCTGTAAAAACTTCATTCTGCTTTGACTACAGTTCCAGAGCCAATTATCTTTCCACTCTGATTGCCTCCAAAACCAACGTGGCCTCCAGGCTTAAGTTCCAGGCTTTGGAACATATGCCTTCTTCCCGTCATGTGTCGCGAGCAGCCAGAGTCCAGGTACCATGACTGGTGTTTCTGACTTGCTGCTAAAGATATCTGCAACATGTATTATTTTATCCTTAGGTACCCAGATTTTCTTGGGTCCTGATTTGTTAGTTTTACCAAAACTCTGGTTGAATTTTGGTTTCACAGAGTGCTTACTGCTAGTGTATTTAATATCATGTGTGTGACCATACACAAAATGTGAATTCAGAGGAGTGTGTTTAATGGTTAAGTCCATGACATTCTTTGGTGTAGGAACCTTACCTTGGTATCCTATTCCTTTCCTGCCGTTTCTGCTAACTCCATAGATCATTGAAGCCATTTTGCTTCTATCTATGCTTTTAGCGAGGAACTTCTGGAAACTGTGATCATACTCCTTGATAATCTCATCAGCGTTGCTGGGAGTTTCAAAAATTGGTTCCTTCTGAGAGTTTTGTAAAGTGTTTTCTAATTTTGAAATCTTATTTCTCAGCTCAGAATTCTCCAATTTGAGACTCTCAGTCTTATTAGAGTCAGATTCAAGATTCCTTTTCAGGTCTCTGAATTTAACTCTAATTTGCTGATACCGTTCCAGAATCTCATTAAGGCTTTCAGCAAGTTCGGCCTTTGTAAAGTTAACAGCAAAGTTAGGAAATACCTCTTCAGTATCTGATTCTGAGTCTGATTCAGAAGCTTCACTATCTTCTGAGATGTTAGCCATGAGAGCTATGTTTGCCCTCTCATCATCTGATTCTGAGTCAGCTTCAGACGAGTAAGAGTCATCCCATGTAGCCATGAGACTTTTCTTCTTCTCTCTTCCAAACTTCTTTTTGGGTTTTTCCCTCTGAAGCTTTGGGCAGTCACTCTTATAGTGTCCTTGCTCATTGCACTCATAGCAGATGATGTCCTTGGTGTTTGGCTTTTTGCTGCTAGAGGAGCCTTCAGATCTTCTGTATCCAGAGGAAGAATCTGTCCTTCTGTATCTGGAAGAAGACTCGTTCTGATCAGATCTTCTGGGATTCCTGAACTTCCTTTGTCTTTGCTTCCACAGTTGATTTACTCTTCTGGAAAGGAGGGAGAGTTCGTCTTCTTCTGATGAGGATCCATCAGATGTTTCTTCAACTGCCTGCAAAACTTTAGACTCAAATTTTTTGTTAGATTTTAATGCTAAAGGCTTACCTTGCTTCTGAGGCTCGTCAGCTTCTAGCTCTATCTCATGACTTCTGAGGGAGCTGATAAGTTCCTCCAAAGTGATTTTGTTGAGATCTTTAGCTAGCTTCAGAGCTGTAACCATTGGTCTCCACTGCTTGGGTAAACTTCTGATGATTTTCTTGACATGGTCAGCAGTAGAGTATCCTTTGTCCAGAACCTTGAGACCAGCTACCAGAATATGGAATCTAGAGAACATTGTTTCAATGGATTCAGATTCTTCCATTTTGAACGCCATATACTTCTGAATGAGCGCCAGAGCTTTAGTTTCTTTGACCTGAACGTTGCCCTCATGCGTCATTCTGAGTGAGTCAAAAATATTCTTTGCTGTGTCTCTGTTGGAGATCTTTTCATATTCAGTATAGGAGATGGCGCTGAGGAGGATGGTTCTGGCCTTGTGGTGATTCTTGAAGTCACGCTTTTATTGGTCAGACATTGTTTTTCTATCAATCTTCTGACCGCTTGCATTCACAGGGTGCGTGTATCCGTCTGTCACCATATCCCACAGATCAGCATCATGTTCCAGAAAGAAGCTTTCAATTCTGTCTTTCCAGTAATCAAAGTTTTCTCCATCAAAGACTGGAGGTTTTCCGCTGAATCTGTCTCTGTCCTCATTGTTGTCATTGCTGGTGTGAGAATAGTTTCCTGCCATTGTGTTTTTCTGACGCTGGATCTTGTACTGACACGGTTAAGTGTTTTAGCTCAGAACCAGGCGCTCTGATGCCAATTGAAGTAGTGAGAAACACAAGAAGGGGGGGTTGAATTGTAAAACTGAAAATCAATGCAATGAACAAGATATTTTTATCCTGGTTCGTTTGATCTCAAACTACTCCAGTCCACCCGTCAAGGTGATTTCGCCTCTCTCCAACGAGGTCTTAATCCACTATATTCAACTGAATATTACAGACTGCTTTAACAACTGCTAAAACCTTCTTGATGCAAACCACAACCCGGTTTGTCAAGGAAACACTTTCTTACAAAGAAGATAAATCTAAGTGTGTGAATGTTTTCTACAAAACTGTATCACAACTGTGATGTATACACAACTTAAAGCTTAAAAATTAGATTGCTAAACAATGATTGAATATGAGAATGTGTAGTGTTTAGCAAACTGAGAGAAGGAAGATTTTGATCAGCTTTTATGCATATAAAGATTTTGGAGAGCATTAGCCAATTCAATCTTCAAAGTCTTGTTTATATAGCACTGAGATGTTGAACGTTGGAGCAATATTCTTAATTCAATGCTATTAACAAACTTTCCTTATCGAGCAGATCTTGTCTGGAATGAGGCCGTTGGTATTAATTTGCTTTCAATGCACAGTACCGTTGCTTACTTAATGCAAGTTTTGGCTTGGCTCATTCTGACTCTGCTTAGCTGCTGATGAACTGTTGTGTTTCTTTATCAGAGTGTTGAGCGCAGTTTTGTTCATCAGGCTTCAGCATATACGTGAGTTAATCTTCTGATTCTGTCATTCTGATATGGCAACTTCTGATGCTGATGTCAGGAACCAAAATTCTGATGCTGATTAGGTGTGATCTTGCTTATATCAATCAGAGTATCTGCAAATCAGAACGTAATAATTTAGGCAGCAGATAGTTCATACATGAATCATATAAATAATATATCTTTTCACTTTGTTATCATCAAAACTTAAACATAGGGTAGTAGATTCAAACTTTGTTCTAACATAAAAGTCAGAAAATTTATTGTTCTCAAATTCCTTTCGATGATCACTTATGATTGTTATGACATGACTTTCCTTTTCCCTTTGAAGTTTTTGACATAGATCTTTAAACACTTCAAAAGTTTCTGATTTTTCTCTAATAAAGCTTATCCATGCGTATCTAGAAAAATTATCTACAACAACATAGGCATACTTCTTACCACCAAGACTTTTAACCTGCATAGGTCCCATCAAGTACATGTGAATAAGTTCCAAAACATTTTATGTAGTGAGATGTTGGATCTTCTGATGTGACATCTTAGTTTGCTTTCCAATCTGGCAGTCGCCACATATTCTACCTTCTTCTATCTTGAGCTTAGGAATCCCTCTCACTGCTTCTTTAGATATAATTCTTTTCATACCTTTCAGATGTAAGTGCCCCAATTTATGATGCCATAGTTTAACTTCATTCTCTTTGGCTAAAACACATGTTGAGGGGAGGTTCAACTCTTGAGGAACCCATAGATAACAATTGTCTTTAGATCTGATTTCTTTCATAATAACTTCATTCTTTTCATTGCACACAAGACATTCATCCTTGGTGAAGTTAACTTTGAATCCTTGATCATACAATTGGCTTATACTTATCAGGTTAGTTGTTAATCCTTTGACAAGTAACACATCATCAAGCTTATGGACTCCTGAACAATCAAGCTTACCAACACCTTTGATTTCACCTTTTGATCCATCACCAAAAGTCACATAACTAGTGTGTTGTACCCCAAAATTTGCCCTCTCATTTTATCAAGATTCTCCTCACAAGACTTCTTGGACTCCAGACAGGATTAGGGTTTGCCCAGCTCAAGACATCTCCTTGCACTGATAACCTGAAATTAGGGTTTGTGTTTGCACAGGGATTTTTGGACTTCCAATGCCTCATGTGACTTTCATACTTCATGTTGGACCTCTAAGATTTCTCATACCAAGTTTCAAGCCTTGAATCACAATTTTGCCCAATCAATTGGATAGTTGACCTAAAAATCAATTGTATTGGGGAAAAAGTCAACCATGGCCAATTTACAGTCAAACCTCATAATTTTTGATCCACAACAACATTATAGACTCATATAAACCATTTTATCAAGTTTGGACCACAACTCCTCAAGGAATTTGATCACATCATCAAAAGGGCAAAATGGTCATTTTTAGGGTTTTGACCTAGCCAATGGCAAATTGGGTTCAAGCATGGTTTCAAGGATTCAATGGCATCATCTTGACCTAATCACAAGGTTCAAAAGATCTCAAATGCATTGGATTGAGAGATGAATTTTCCAGTCAACTGATCAAAAATCAACTGTACACTGAAAAGTCAAACTTTGACTTTTTGGTCAAAATCAAGTGCCAAGGGTCATTTTTCATCAATATGTGTCAAAACATGAAACTTGTTCACCAAGAAACCTAATTTTGGAAATTAGGGTTTAAGATTGAAAAATTTTCATAACTTAGAAATTTTCTAAGTTATGAAAATTTCTTATTTTTTCCCAACTTTTCCCAACTTTTTCACCATGATGCAATTGGATTCAAAGCAAACTTCCAACATGAAAGTTGTAGTCCTCCAAAAAATCTACAAATTTAATTCACAAAGTTTTCCCAAATGATGCTTGGATCTCAAGTTATTAATTTGTGAATAAGGGTCCATGAAACTTTTAACTTAGTGAAATTTTGCCCTAGTTTAGGCAGGATTTTGACCTATCTTCATGGCAATTTTTCACATAGTTTCAAGTGTAATATTAAAATTCATTTCAAATATGTATTGTAGATAATGTTACAAGCTTTCCAAAATGTCCAAGAACTCTCCAAGATCATTTATGGTTACGGAGAATCGAAGGAAAGAAAATGGCCATTTCTCACTTTTGTCCATGGCATTTTTCACATTGATACAAGTTGCAAATCAGTTTGGATTATGCTTGTACTTGGTTTACAGGTTCTAATCCCCTTTAAACTCATAAATTGAATGCAAATACAATGGTTAATGGCATTGTTTTGATCCTTGAAGCTTTGTACAAGGGTTTAATCCAAAAATGGCAAAAAGTTAACAATGCTACTTTGATAAAGTTTACTTTATGCAATTTTGTTTATCTTGAGCATTGGACCCAATCTCTTGTAGAAAACAAAGTCCATGAATATCAGGAAAAGTGTACCAACTCTCCTCAGGCCTTGAGCTAGCCTGTACAGGCTTTGGCTTTGTCAACTCAACTTTTGCTTCAAAAGCAAGTAAGCTTGCAAAAAGTCCATAACTTGAAAATCTAATAAAACCAAGTCTTGTAACATTTTTCAAACAACCTCAGCATATTGTAACAAATCCAAAACACGAATTGCCAAGCTCTCAAACACCCTAAAACACAAAATCACAAGTTCTTGCCCAAATAGGGCATCTTCTGTAGAACCACCTCCAAAACATATTCCACTCGTGCGTTTTGCTTGGAACCAGTTCAAACATAATCCATACATCACACTTGAACTATCCAAGCACCTGTCCAGCAACTGTAACCTCATTTTCACACTTCACCATTTTCATTTTGAAGCTTTGCAGGTTGACTTCTACAGGGACATTCAGGAAAGTTCAAAGCAAGCTAAGCATTGGGAAAGGTTGAGGTAACTTCAAGCAAGCTCACACGACCTTCAGGCCTCACTCAAAGTTGCTACATTGCCATATTCAACTTCAACTGAACAAGGTATTTTCTAAGTTTCTATCTCTCTATTTATACATCCTTAGGCTTAGGTTTGTGAAGCAAAAATGTAGTCTTCAATGTGCTTGAGTTGTACATATGCATAGTTCTTATTTATATTAACTGAGCTAGGAGAATTTGGATAATGAACATGCTGAAAATTTTAGGTCAGAAATTAGGGGTGATAAAATTCTCTCTGATTTTGAGAGTTAGGTCAAGTTTTTTATATCAATGGAATCGTGACTAAAAATGCTACAAGATTCATGTTGCAAGATTTTGTTTTAAGCACATATGGAGGAGATATAGTTTGAAGTACAGGGCGCGCGTGTTTTTGTCCCAAGGACAGGGACGAAGTGGGAGTGGGCCTGGGCCTGATTTGTCTGACTATTGACACCCCCATGTTTACTTCCTGCACCCCCTGGCCCATTTTCTTCATTTTCGTATATTTTTTCATTTCTTTTATATTTTCTGATTTTTATTATTTTTCTTGAACATTAAAAAAACCAAAAATATTCTCTTAATTTTTCACGTTTTTATTTTATTATTTTTATTATTTTTTGGGCATAAAAATAGTTTATTAATAATAATATAACTTATTTTTCTAAGTAAAACTTGTAAATAATACAAAAATAGTATATATTTTTATTTTTACTATTTATACACTTAAGTTAATATTTTCATACAATATTTAATTTTTTAACAATTTTGTATATTATTATTATTTTTCTTAAATAAAATGAAATAAATAATAATTAGAAAAATGTTATTTTCTTAAAACAAAAATTAGGGTTTTCACCCTTCCAAAAAATAATCATTTTATTTTTTCTTATTTTTAAGACTTATTTTTACATACATTAAAATTAATACAAAAAAACATTCTTTGCATATTTATATTTATTTGTACATTTAAATAATTGTCCATTTATTTATTGTATAAATTCAATTTCGTTGTAATAGTAAATTAGGGTTTTATTTTGTGCAAATACCCCCTATTCAAACTTGTACCCCCTTTCCATAATAATATTGTAATAGTCTAGATTTACTTTACGCATTTTATCGCTTTCATATACCATGATAGTAAGATTAGGGTTTTGTATGCAAAGACCAAAATCAAAACAAATAGCATGACCTAACACAAGACAAAAATACATGAAAAATGACAACACATTGCACACAAGCACCCCTAGGGTTTCATCCACTTTGTTGCCTTAAAATGGCCATGGTATGCATGCTAGGTATCTTGGCAAAATCAAACAAAACAAAAAGATCATAGTCCCTCGATGACGCTATCTTGGTCTCCTAAACAAAAATGATCTAGTCCCTCAAAAACTTGCTAAGATACTTGACACTATTGCTATCATGGTCATACGATGACCCACGCCCATCCCGTTTAACATCCAAAGATAGGGTTGTTTACCAAATACAATGGTAAAACAACAACATCAAAGGAATAAAAATGTGTAGGAAAGACTTTTAATTAGGGTAGACAACTCCTAGTTACTTGATCAATTTGCAAACCATCCTTGCTATTTTCAAACAAACACACACACAATTTCAAAACACTTTCCAAACAAACTTTCAAACATTGAAACATTTCTCAAAAGACAAACATCTTTGTATACATTCTTACAAACAAGAATCATTACAAAGGTTTCCAAAACAATGGCCTCTTTTCAAAATACTTTCAAAACCACACAAAGCACCATTTCAAACAATTGAAAAGCAAAAGCAAGTGATCTAAAACAAGTAACTAAGAGCCCATGGAAAACCATGGATGAAAAGGGTGCTAGCACCTTCCCTTTTCATAATCTACCCCCCGAACCCAAAAATAATCTCAAATGTCTTTCCTGTGCTTTTTTACCTTTCCTTTTGGATAAAATAAAAGTCGGTGGCGACTCTTGCTAAACCAAAACATTTGCGAACACAAACGTAAAACCTCAAGTAAGTTCTCCTACCGCATCACAGAACTGGAGACTCTGCTGGGGATAAATTCTAAAAGTGGGGTTACCTTAGGGTTTTTAGATCACCTTTACATGCTTATCTTGCTTGACTTGATTGCTTTACATTTGGTTCTATTGTTTGAGTTTGAATCCTCTACCCGAATTTGGGAAACATTCATAGGTAAATAGCAATACGTTGTGGAAACTGTGCGGGGTATACAGACATGGTTGAAGAAATAGCTATATTAGTGCGACATATTTGTGGGTACCGATAGCCTTTGAGTCAATCAAAGAGAATACGGGGCCGCTGAGTAATGTCATAAAGCACTAATGGACTTTTAGAACCTTTACTTGACCAACTTGGCCTTTTTAGGGGTAGTGAGATGACCGGCTTTGGTGCAGTCCGAAGTTGGTAGATACTCGATACTACACTCATTGAGGGTTGTTTTCTTGGAATATTTTGGTCGCCAGTAAAGTGGCCAAACTGAAACAATGAACACAGAATATAATCTAATGATATTGAGCTCCTTAGAACCCGATTACTATTTATAAGACAGGTTGAGCCAACTAAACTTCAAGAGGGTACTTACCTATGAAACCCCATGCAAGCCTGAAACTAGGAACTTGTGTGATTTGTTTGTACATATATACTTGTGCATAAAATCATGAACATCATGAAGCATCATATGCATCCAACTAACCATTTCAAGGATTTGGGTTTTCATCTTTGTTCCTGTTTTGTAGGTAATGGATTCACTTCGCAGGAAAACTATCCAAGTCAACCTTGTAAGAATTCCTCCTCAACTAAAGGAGATAGCTTTAAGGATTCCTGAGAATTCTCCATTCACCGAGAGGCATGGTCGTCTTCTCAACTTAGTCACTGTCAACACTAAGGAGGATATGCTGAAAGTTCTCTTCCAGTTCTTTAACCCTTTACATCGTTGCTTTACATTTCCTGACTACCAACTTGTGCCTACTTTGGAGGAATTTTCTCAACTCTTGAGGATTCCTATTCTCAATCAACTACCCTACAACGGTACGAAAAGAGATTCAAAGCATGAAGATGTTTCCCAAGCCTTACACTTGCAACCATCTGATATCATAGGCCATTGGGAAACTAGAAGTGATGTCAAAGGTTTCTTGTTAAAATTTCTGTTTGAGAAGGCCCAAAGCTGTTGGATTTCTTTGGACTTACAAGCTTTTGAGGAGATTGTATCTCTTCTCATCTATGGGATGGTCTTGTTCCCTAACCCTGACCAGCTTATAGATGTGAGTGCTGTCAAAATCTTCATGGCTCGCAACCCGGTTCCTACATTGCTTGGGGATATCCTCCACTCTTTTCACACTCGAACAATGAGGAAAAGAGGTGTTCTCATGTGTTGGACTCCTCTACTGGCAAGATGGTTTATTTCTCATCTTCCCCAATCAGTTTTGAAGAATGAGCAAGGTTTGAGGTGGTCACAACGATTGATGACTCTTACACATTCAGATGTTCATTGGTGTTCTCGATCCAGAGAAAATGTTATCATCATTGATCGTTGTGGGGAATTCCCTAGTGTCCCTCTACTTGGCATTAGGGGAGGAATTACCTATAACCCCTGCTTGGCTCTGAGACAGTTTGGGTATGCCCGAAGGGATGGACCACATGATATGCTGATTCTAGACTTGGTTTTTGACTTCGACAACAACGATCAAGGACTTCGACAAAGGTTCATCCGAGCTTGGAGGATGCCCAACAAGTTAGACAGTAAGACCTTGGGCCACAAGAATTCCATCCCCATTGAGCCTTACCTCAAGTGGGTACGAACCCGTGCCCAAAGTCTTATGATGCCTTACCCCTACATTCTCCCTGTGATCAAAGAGCCTGTTATGGAAGGAGAGGTTCCATACACCCTCCTACATCCTGACATGCCAACATCACTAGAAGATTTACAAAGGAGTTGGATACAGCTCAAGGGAGAACGCGATACTTTTGAAGCCCAATTCTACGCAAGCGAGAAGAAGGTTTTGGAACTCACTCGTCAACTTCATGAAGAGCAGACTCTCAACACCTACATTGCACCAAAGAGGATGCGCAACGTCTTTTTACCTTAGAATTTTGTATTATTTTGTCCATGGGGCATTGATGTACTAACAAATTCTATCTTATTAATATGACGTGTGTTCCTTTTTTGTTTAAAACAAATTTGAATTTCTGAATCCTTGAATGCATTACATGAATACATATCATTCATCATATGCATAAGCAGTTCTTCACACCAAGTCTCTTTATCTTCCTATTGTTTATTTCAGTAGAGATGGCTCTAAAACAGACTATCAAGGACGTCCAGGCTCAAAATGTTCAACTCCAAGAGATGTTCTTGAACCTGTCCAAGGGACAAGAAGAGGTGAAGGCTTTCCTCACAAGAGGCATGGTCATAGGGAATCCGGAGGGAATCAGGAATGATCAGTTGGAAGGGCTACAGATTGAGATGGCAACAATGAAAATTCAGATGATAGGACAACTGGTGGGCCAGATGGCTCTTATTCAAAACCTGGCTCAAGGATAAGAGGAACTGAGAGTCCTCATCAACAAGCTTCATCAAGATGAATGTAACCAAATGGGGAAAACAACTAAGGTTGAGGATCAAGTCATCATTCAGCCTCCTTTGAGACAAGAAGCCGAGAGAAAACCTCCCCAGTTTGCTTCAGGATCACAAGCCCAACAACAACCTCACCAACATCAACAGGGTAATCGGCATAAGCGAAATACATCTAAAAAGTGCTTCACTGAGATTAACATGTCATTATCTCAAGTGCTGCAACGCTTGTTGGAAGTCAAGCTGATTGTATTAAGGGACCCCTCTCGGAATCCCAACACAGCCTTTCTAGGGTACAATCCAAATGCAAGATGTGCGTATCACTCCAACAGTCCTGGACATGACACCGATAGCTGTTGGGCTTTGAGAAACAAAATTCAAGATCTGATTAAAGAAACAACGCTGGAGTTCACACAAGATGGCCAGATGAAAATCTTCCGCTGAGGGCTCTCCACCTAAAATGACAAGTTCGAACAAAGAGGCTTCTGTTCATTTTGAATTTCCATTTGTAATTTCTTTTGTCATTCAAACAATTATTTATTATTGTCAAACTTTGTTTCATTAATGCATTGCGTATGTTTGTCTTGAATTATTTCATTTTCATTACATTTTAACTATGCTTTTTGCTCGCTTTATGACATTCAACTCTTGCTAAAAGTTACAAGCCTCTAGAGGGAGGATGACGAAAACAATGCCATAATCTCATACAGTATGCTTTTGGATAGACCTTGCTGACGATGTATAGGCATTTCTTTCAAATCCTAAACACTGGAGTTATAAGGAAGATAATCCCTAGTCAACCCCTTCGAGCCAAAGAAGTAGAAGTTTTCTGTTTTAACACAAGCTGAAACCTTTAGTCAAAACCTGGGGCGGGGTAGTCTTTCAGTTAATTTAAATGTGAGTTTAGCCGCAAACTCTCATTTCGTAATACAATGAATGACAAAAAAATATTACTTTGGAATCAAAAGACGGTAATGGTTCCCTATCACATAGGCAGTCATTATCTCTCAAAAAGAAAAGCCCATTGAGTCGGAACCTACGAAGGAGGCTTAAGAAAACTGGGGAATCTCGCTGACTGTAATCTCAAAAACAGGAACAGTCAGGCAAAATTAGGGATAACAAATCAATCAAGAGAGGTCACTACAAATCCTCAACAAAAATAATGTTTCAAAAATGACTGCCTTCCAACGAATTTAACTTGTTTGAACCATCACCAAAACATCATTCCAAACTCATTTGGAGTTCAAACGCACAATTAACTGAGTTTAGAATTGAAGAACATCACGAAGAGCGGGTGGGTACAAATATACTTTGAGCCTTTATCCTTTGTTTCTTAAACCGTGAACCAAGCCATGTTACAACCCTTCAAAAGTCCTAATTGAAGCATGGGTTAGTTCGAAAGCATACTATTACAAAAGGTATCCTGACTCCTATAAGGCTTTGCTCTAAATCCTGAGTTGAATTTTTCTTACAAAAGTTTTCAGCTAAAAAACGCATTTCAAGACAAGCATAAACTTTGCATTATTCGAATATCATTGTTTGCATATGGTTATTTGTTTGGCAGCAGAGAAATTCACACAATGAATATCCAATGAACGAAAGGCCCTCAGTGAACAAAGTCACTTCAAGCGGGATGACACTTCCATTGCAAAAAATCTCCTATCAACAAAGGGACATGACATGTCATTGTCCAATAAACCTGGGGCAGTCCAGTCAAGATTTCAAGAAATCTCTCAAAGTGCAGAGTAACTAGGGGCAAGTCTCCGTCTCCGTCACTTGGGGCATTAAATGTCAGTCCCAACAAAGGTTTGCATGCAGTCAAAAATTTCCTGGCAAAAGTCATAAACACTTGCTACTAGGGGCAGCGACAAATCTCCCCAAAATCCTTCTGAAAAAGATGATTCCTCAATAGAATAACGGACGACCGAAGTTCCCAAAATTCAACAGAGATGATTCCCCAGTAGAATAACGGATGACTGAATCTCCTAAAATTATATTTCTCTCAAGACGAAAATCAACATTTCCCAGCGGAGTCCTCCTCAAACAATGAAACAGGAATCCCCATTGGAAACATTCTAAGCAAAGTTTAAAGACACACATACTCTTCAACAGCAGTCCATGATTTATTTTTCCCGGCATCTGTGGGAAATTTTTCAAGACCTTCTCTGGTTCAGTCAGATCGACACTAAGATCTCCCTGATTCTTATTCCTGTTGAAGATTTTCCAAGACTTTCATCTGGTTCAGTTAAATCGATTCTTAGATCCCCCTGATTCTTATTTCATTTGAAGATATTCCAGATTTGTATTGTTTCAGATAAATCTCTCAACGATTTATTCCGATTCATTTACGTACTTTTGTTGTTTCAGATAAATCTCCCAATGGTTTATTCAGATTCATTCTCTGTTCAGACCCAGTTCAAACTTTCCGTCAACAATCACCTTTGGATGGCATTTACAAGCCCATCTCCGACGATTCTCCTTTGTTTCTCCAAATGGCATATTTAAGCCCATTTCCATACACAATCGAATCAGCACATCATCTAGGTCTCCAATGGAGCTAAAACCTTGAAATACATATCCCCAGTGGAATTATAATTTCAAATCCTTAATCCTCCATCAAAGTTAAAACTTTAAACTCCCAATCCACAGCGGAGCAAAAACTTTGAACTACAGACCCTCAGCGGAGATGAAACCTTCTTCCCCAGTCAAGTCAAATTTCCAACTACCAATCCACAACGGGAACCATTCAGTTTTCCCCAACTTCCCCAGCAAGTTGTCTTAAAGTCTGAGAATCAACCAGATAACAGTTAACTTTTGTCTTATCCCCAAACTAGGATAATTCCCCAGTAGATTGGCATACAACCCAAACTCCTGATATCCCCAACAGAATGAAGATTCTCATTCTTGACACCCTAATAGATTGGCATACAACCCAAACTCGTGATATCTCCAACAGAATGAAGATTCTCATTCTTGACTCCCCAGTAGATTGGCATACAACCCAAACTCCTGATATCTCCAACAGAATGAAGATTCTCATTCTTGACTCCCTAGTAGATTGACATACAACCCAAACTCCTGATATCCCCAACAGAATAAAGATTCTCATTCTTGACTCCCCAGTAGATTGGCATACAACCCAAACTCTTGATATCTCCAACAAAATGAAGATTCTCATTCTTGACTCCCCAGTAGATTGGCATACAACCCAAACTCCTGATATCCCCAACAGAATGAAGATTCTCATTCTTGACTCCCCAGTAGATTGGCATACAACCCAAACTCCTGATATCTCCAACAGAATGAAGATTCTCATTCTTGACTCCCCAGTAGATTGGAATACAACCCAAACTCCTGATATCTCCAACAAAATGAAGATTCTCATTCTTGACTCCCCAGTAGATTGGCATACAACCCAAACTCCTGATATCTCCAACAGAATGAAGATTCTCATTCTTGACTCCCCAATAGATTGGCATACAACCCAAACTCCTGATATCTCCAACAGAATGAAGATTATCATTCTTGACTCCCCAGTAGATTGGCATACAACCCAAACTCCTGATATCCCCAACAATATAGCTACTCCCTACAAAGTTTTTACTCCCCAACAGAATGAAGATTCTCATTCTTGATTCCCTAGTGAAGTTGCCAGAGTCTTCATTACTCCCCAGCATGAATTTGTCAGAATTTTTAATCCCATGCAGATCGAAGATTCTCATTCTCACTTCTCCAGTGAAGTCCCCAAGGATTCAAATTCCCCAGGAAATCGAAGATTCTCATTCTTGGTTCCACGCAGAAATCATCAGAATCTTCCTTTTTCTCCAGCAGATCAAGTTTTTCCTTTGTTTGATCCCCGGTAGAGATCGCCAAAGTTTTCCCTATTTCCCAACTGAGTAAGGATTCCCATTATTTAATCCCCAGTAGAAGTCTTCAAAGTTCTCTGGATTCCCCAAGCAGGTTTCTCACGCAACACTTGGCATTATTTTCACAATAGAATGATTATCATCCTCCAACTCCAAAGACTTGAAGGATCCCTATATCCCCAGGAAGGTCATGAAGGATTCTCACATTTCCACAGAAGTTGTCAGGGATTTTCCATCTCCAACAGTCACCAAGGATTTCTCATCCTTAGCAATCAAAGATTTTGAATCTCCAACAGCGGTCAAGGATTTATCTTCCCTGACAGCAGTCAAGAGTTTTATTATCTCCATCCATCAAGGATTTATTTTCCTCAGCAATACAACAAATCAGCTTACATGCGCAAACATTATATCCATATATCATAAACATTGATAAAACACATTTTATCGCATCATACATTTCATGCAACATAACTTTGTGTTTCAGCTAGTATTTTACCCTTTTTCAGGATAAGATTAACAAATTTCTTTAACAAATATTCAAAGATTTCAGATACAGTACGGACACACTCCAGATACGGAAGTCATTCTATTACTCATTCAGATCTCTTATTCAGATACAGTACGGATACACTCCAGACACGGAAGTCATTCTATTACTCATTCAGAATTTCAAAGTCAAGATACGGTACAGATACACTCCAGACACGGAAGTCATTCTGCTACTCATTCAGACTTCAACAATCAGATACATATTAGATACGCTCCAGACACGGAAGCCATTCTATTTCTCATTAAGATTCAACCATCAATTTTAAGTTCAGATACACTCCAAACACGGAAGTCATTCTGTGACTTATTCAGATTCCAGTTACAGTTCAGATACACTCCAGACACGGAAGTCATTCTGCTACTCATACAGATCTCAACTTCAGATACAGTCCAGATACGCTCCAGACACGAAAGCCATTTTGTCACTCATTCAGATTTAAAACCCCCGGATATAACTCAGATACGTTCCAGATACGGATGCCATTATGATGTTCATTCTCCTGATTTACAACAAACAGTCTTGGATGGCATCTACAAGCCCATCTCCAACAAGATTCTATCACATCTCCAAATGGAATCTTTAAGCCCATTTCCTCAACTACAAATTGACGAGTGCAAATTTACGGGCACTCTAGTGTCCAATCATCTTTTACCTTCGAATCACGAACGACAAAACTCGCCAATCTAACTCTTCAGGTTCAAGAAGATTGAACAGGGGCAGCTGTTGTATCCCAAAATTTTCCCTCTCATTTTATCAAGATTCTCCTCACAAGACTTCTTGGACTCCAGACAAGATTAGGGTTTGCCCAGCTCAAGACATCTCCTTGCACTAATAACCTGAAATTAGGGTTTGAGTTTGCACATGGATTTTTGGACTTCCAATGCCTCATGTGACTTTCATACTTCATGTTGGACCTCTAAGATTGCTCATACCAAGTTTTAAGCCTTAAATCATAATTTTGCCCAATCAATTGGACAGTTGACCTAAAAATCAGCTGTATTGGTGAAAAAGTCAACCATGGCCAATTTACAGTCAAACCTCATAATTTTTTATCCAAAACAACATTATAGACTCATATGAACCATTTGATCAAGTTTGTACCACAACTCCTCAAGGAATTTGATCAGATCATCAAAAGGGCAAAATGGTCATTTTTAGGGTTTTGACTGTAGAAGGGCAATTTCTGATTTTTCACCTAGCCAATGGAAAATTGGGTTCAAGCATGGTTTCAAGGATTCAATGGCATTAACTTTACCTAATCACAAGGTTCAAAAGATCTCAAATGCATTGGATTGACAGATGAATTTTCCAATCAACTGATCAAAAATCAACTGTACACTGAAAAGTCAAACTTTGACTTTTTGGTCAAAATCAAGTGCCAAGGGTCATTTTTCATCAAGATGTGTCAAAACATGAAACTTGTTCACCAAGAAACCTAATTTTGGAAATAAGGGTTTAAGATTGAAAAATTTCATAACTTCGAAATTTTCTAAGTTATGAAAATTTCTTATTTTTTCCCAACTTTTCCCAACTTTTTCACCATGATAAAATTAGATTCAAAGAAAACTTCCAACATGAAAGTTGTAGTTCTCCACAAAATATACAACTTTGATTCACTAAGTTTTCCCAAATGATGCTTGGATATCAAGTTATGATTTTGTGAATAAGGGTCCATGAAACTTTTAACTTAGTGAAAATTTGCCCTAGTTTAGGCAAGATTTTGACCTATCTTCATGGCAATTTTTCACATAGTTCTAAGTGGAATATCAAAATGCATTTCAAAGATGGATTTTATATCATGTTACAAGATTTCCAAAATGTCCAAGAACTCTCCAAGATCATTTATGGTTAAGGAGAATCAAAGGAAAGAAAATGGCCATTTCTCACTTTTGTCCATGGCATTTTTCACATTGATACAAGTTGCAAATCAGTTTAGATCATGCTTGTACTTGGTTTACAGGTTCTAATCCCTTTTACACTCATAAATTGAATGCAAATACAATGGTTAATGGCATTGTTTTGATCCTTGAAGCTTTGTACAAGGGTTTAATCCAAAAATGGCAAAAAGTTAACAATGCTACTTTGATAAAGTTCACTTTATGCAATTTTGTTTATCTTGAGCATTGGACCCAATCTCTTGCAGTAAAAAAAGTCCATGAATATCAGGTAAAGTGTACCAACTCTCCCAAGGCCTTGAGCTAGCCTGTACAGACTTTGGCTTTGTCAACTCAACTTTTGCTTCAAAAGCAAGTAAGCTTGCAAAAAGTCCATAACTTGAAAATCTGATAAAACCAAGTCTTGTAACATTTTTCAAACAACCTCAACATATTGTAACAAAGCCAAAACACGAATTGCCAAGCTCTCAAACACCCTAAAACACAAAATCACAAGTTCTTGCCCAAACATGGCATCTTCTGCAGAACCACCTCCAAAACATATTCCACTCGTGCGTTTTGCTTGGAACCACTTCAAATATACTCCATACATCACACCTGAACTATCCAAGCACCTGTCCAGCAACTGTAACCTCATTTTCACACTTCACCATTTTCATTTTGAAGTTTTGCAGGTTGACTTCTACCGGGACATTCAGGCAAGTTCAAAGCAAGCTAAGCATTGGGAAAGGTTGAGGGAACTTCAAGCAAGCTCACACGACCTTCAGGCCTCACTTAAAGTTGTTACATTGCCATATTCAACTTCAACTGAACAAGGTATTTTCTAAGTTTCTATCTCTCTATTTAGACATCCTTAGGCTTAGGTTTGTGAAGCAAAAATGTAGTCTTCAATGTGCTTGAGCTGTACATATGCATAGTTCTTATTTATATTAACTGAGCTAGGAGAATTTGGATGATGCGCATGCTGAAAATTTTAGGTCAGAAATTAGGGGTGATAAAATTCTCTCTGATTTTTTAGAGTTAGGTCAAGTTTTTTATATCAATGGAATCGTGACTAAAAATGCTACAAGTTTCATGTTGCAAGATTTTGTTTTTAAGCACGTATGCAGGAGATACAGTTTGAAGTACAGGACGCGCGCGTTTTTGTCCCAAGGACAGGGACAAAGTGGGAGTGGGCCTGGGCCTGATTTTTCTGACTATTGACACCCCCCTGTTTACTTCCTGCACCCCCTTGGCCCATTTTCTTCATTTTTGTATATTTTTTCATTTCTTTTATATTTTCTGACTTTTATTATTTTTCTTGAACATTAAAAAAACCAAAAATATTCTCTTAATTTTTCACATTTTTATTTTATTATTTTTATTATTTTTTGGGCATAAAAATAGTTTATTAATAATAATATAACTTATTTTTCTAAGTAAAACTTGTAAATAATACAAAAATATTATATATTTTTATTTTTACTATTTATACACTTAAATTAATATTTTCATACAATATTTAATTTTTTAACATTCTTGTATATTATTATTATTTTTCTTAAATAAAATGAAATAAATAATAATTAGAAAACATTATTTTCTTAAAACAAAAATTAGGGTTTTCACCCTTCCAAAAAATAATCATTTTATTTTTTCTTATTTTTAAGACTTATTTTTACATACATTAAAATTAATACAAAAAAAACATTCTTTGCATATTCATATTTATTTGTACATTTAAATAATTGTCCATTTATTTATTGTATAAATTCAATTTGGTTGTAATAGTAAATTAGGGTTTTATTTTATGCAAATACCCCCTATTCAAACTTGTACCCCCCCTTCCCATAATAATGTTGTAATAGTCTAGATTTACTTTACGCATTTTATCGCTTTCATATACCATGATAGTAAGATTAGGGTTTTATATGCAAAGACCAAAATCAAAACAAATAGCATGACCTAACACAAGACAAAAATGCATGAAAAATGACAACACATTGCACACAAGCTCCCCTAGGGTTTCATCCACTTTGTTGCCTTAAAATGGCCATGGTATGCATGCTAGGTATCTTGGCAAAATCAAACAAAACACAAAGATCATAGTCCCCCGATGACGCTATCTTAGTTGCCTAAACAAAAATGATCTAGTCCCTCAAAAACTTGCTAAGATACTTGACATTATTGCTATCATGGTCATACGATGACCCACGCCCGTCCCGTTTAACATCCAAAGATAGGGTTGTTTACCAAATACAATGGTAAAACAACAACATCAAAGGAATAAAAATGTGTAGGAAAGACTTTTTATTAGGGTAGACAACTCCTAGTTACTTGATCAATTTGCAAAACATCCTGGCTATTTTCAAACAAACACACACACAATTTCAAAACACTTTCCAAACAAACTTTCAAACATTGAAACATTTTTCAAAAGACAAACATCTTTGTATACATTCTTACAAACAAGAATCATTACAAAGGTTTCCAAAACAATTGCCTCTTTTCAAAATACTTTCAAAACCACACAAAGCACCATTTCAAACAATTGAAAAGCAAAAGCAAATGATCTAAGACAAGTAACTAAGAGCCCATGGAAAACCATGGATGAAAAGGGTGCTAGCACCTTCCCTTTTCATAATCTACCCCCCGAACCCAAAAATAATCTCAAAGGTCTTTTCTGTGCTTTATTACCTTTCCTTTTAGATAAAATAAAAGTCGGTGGCGACTCTTGCTAAACCGAAACATTTGCGAACACAAACGAAAAACCTCAAGTCAGTTCTCCCACCGTATCACATAGTGGAATAATATTTTACATCCACTAACAGATTCTTGACACCTGTCATGTGTCTAGAACAACCACTATCAAAATACCATTCTTCTTTGGTTGATACTTTGAGGGAGGTGTGAGATATGAAACTAGCAACATTAGACTTGGGAATCCAGTGTTTCTTCTTTTTGCTATTTTGTGGAATCTTATCAGTCTTGGTAGGAGGATTAGTCTTAGGATACCCATACAACTTGAAAAAGAATGACCTTATATGACCAAGCCTTCCACAATGATGACATCTGCAGGGCTGGGGATTCTCTCTGGTATGATTAGTATTTTTCTTCCCATAATGTTTTCCATGATGTCCTTTCTTCCCATGATGTTTGCCAAAATGTCCTTTCTTACCATGATGTTTTCCCAGATGTTGAGACATTTTATTCGACATATTTGGTTTAGACTTGGCATGAGTGGAAACAGATGAAAGCTCTTCTGAGTTAGGTTCCTTTTTCTCATTGAAACCTAGACTAGTCTTGTCTCTTGTCACTCTTCCTGTTTGGAGAATTTCATCTAATGTGTCAGACCCATTATTCATCATCTTTAGAGATTTGACCATTCTATCAAGATTTAAATTCAGAGAAGACACTTCACTTTCCAGATCAAAAATAGTTTCAAGATTCTCCTCCCTTTCCTCCTTCAGCTAAGTTATGAGGGATTTTTGTTTCTCCCCTTCAAGACACACTTTTGCCCTTCTGAGACATAATTCTTTGTATGAAGCAACTAACTCATCAAAGGTTAGTTCCCCATCACTAGACTCTTCATCAGATACATATTTTCCTGTTAATGCTTTAACATACTTGGAAGATTCTTCAAGATCACTCTCTGATTCCTCTTCAGACCAGGTAACAGATAGATTCTTCTTCTGTTTCTTAGGATATGTAGGACATTCAACTCTAATGTGACCAAAGCCTTCACATTCATGGCATTATATTCCCTTCCCTTAAGAAGATTTTTCTTCATCCCTTTTTCTTCCAACCTCATTTGACTTATGGATGTTAGATGAGATGTTCTTGATATTTGATCTTTGGTTCCTGTCCATTCTTTTTATCACTTTGTTAAATTATCTTCCAAGCATAGCTAAGGAATTTGATATTCCTACATCTATATCCAAATCACAGTCCTCCTCTTCATCCTCAGTATTTGATACAAAGGCTATGCTTTTGTTCTTCTTTTCAGATCTTTCATTGATGATTAATTCAAATGTTAGAAGGGATCCAACAAGTTCATCCACATCCATTTTGTAAATGTCTTGAGCTTCTTCTATAGCAGTCACTTTCATATTAAATCTCTTGGGAAGAGACTTGGGCATCTGTCTCACCAATTTGTATTAAGGTATTTTCTCTCCTAAAGCACTAGAGGCATTAGCAATTTCAAGAATAATCATATGGAAGTCATTTATACTTTCATCATCCTTAATTCTCAAATTCTCAAATTTTGTGGTGAGCAACTGAAGTCTTAACATCTTAACTTTGGATGTTCCTTCATGAGTAGATTGAAGAATCCCCCATGCATCCTTAGCAACTTCACATGTATTCACTAATTTGAAAATGTTCTTGTCAATTCCATTGAATATAGAATCCAAGGCTTTAAAATTTCCAAGAGAAATTTCATCTTCTTCCTTAGACCAATCTTCTTCTGGTTTTAATTCAGAAGTAGGTTCTCCATTTTCTCCCAATTTGACACGGTGCTTCCATCCTTTTAAGACAACTTTCCAAGCTCTACTGTCTAGTGACTTTAGAAAGGCCACCATACGTGGTTTCCAATAATCATAATTACTACCATCTAAAATGGGTGGTTTGTTCACAAATCCTCCTTCCTTGTCCATAGTACCAGAAAGTATCTTCCCCGAATCTCACCCAGATAAAGAGCAGGATGCCTGCTCTGATACCAATTATAATTATGGTATCAAATATGTGATGTTGAATGAGATATCACGACACAAATATATGTACAAATAAAGAGCAGTAATAACAAAAGCAATAAAAACACAAGAGATTATTCACCCAGTTCAGTGTACAACAACATCTACTCTGGGGATACCCAGCTAGGGAAAAGTCTACTAAATAGTATCAATTCATAGACCCTCGGTAAACAAACAGTTTACGATCTAATCACTTAATCACTACCCGTTATATACTTCTACCTAAGATTCACCTAGGTATGAGGCCCTCCTCAAATCCCTTCAATCCCTTATAGTGAAGAAACAACAGAAATAATAAGTTTAAAAACTTCAATCATTCAATGCTTAAAAGCTTATGAATGATACACAATTAAAAATCTAAATAACAACGCAAGTATTAAATTAATACTAGAGTGTTTAACAATTAAAAGACTTAGACTTCTAAGACAAAGAAAGTATTCTTCTTCAAAAGTTGCAGTGGTTTGAATAAGGAAGAAAGTCCTTATATATGCGCAGTTGTGGGCTTGGGCTTTAAAACCAAATATTCAATTCTTTTAAATATTTCCATAAAAACAGGTCAGGATAAAATCCATGCATTTTGAAAAATATTCCTCCATATTTTTTCGCAACATGTGAGTCACAAATCTTGAATTATGGAGCACAAGAAATCAGGAAACAGAAAAACATAAACTGATGTTGGCTGAGCTCAGTTCAGGAGGCAGATGTCAAGACATCTGCTTTGACATCATTCAAAACAATTTGCTACAAATTTCAAGAAATTTAGTAAAACATTAACAACACATTGTTTTACCAAAATTGCTGCCAACAAACACTTACAAATTTAATTACACCTTATTTCATTTTGTATAATTAATTTGTAAATAAAATTAGAATTAGGTCTAAATTTTCTATCTCACATTACAAATATTTTCCAAACAAAGAAACAATAAAATATTTTCTTAAAATACTTAGAACCTTTTTAGGGTTTTTACATCTTTCCCCTTCTCACCACCTTCACGCACTTTATATTTTGCATTAATATTTCCCATTATTGTAAATGCTCAAAGCTTGTAATAGACAAATTAGGGTTTATTATTTTCCTCCCCCATTCATAAAATTGTACCCCATCCCCGAAGCGTTGTAATAGCGTAGGATATTTAATTTCCGCAATTTACAGTTTTCCTTATTACTGTTAGTAATTAGGGTTTGTATGGAAAGATTAAAATAAGTCATTAGAAAACCTAATCTCAAAGAAAAATACTTGAAATCAAAACACTTCACACACAAGCACCTCTAGGGTTAACCTCACTTGTTGCCTCGGATTTAAACAGTCATGTCCCTCGAACATGGGATGCTTTAGTAAAGACCCTCGGTTAAAAGATCGTAGTCCCTTGATGGCCCTTCGATGCTGCCTTCGGTAAACGATCTTAGTCCCTTACGAAAATTTCTAAAGCATCTTACAAGTTGCCTTCTATGACTGTACGATAACCCACGTCTGTCCCTCACATCTAATGATAGTGTTTCCTAATAACTAATAGTAGGGTAGCACTGTCTAAAGGAGGAGGAAAAGAACAAAGACTTCTTTGAGTAGGTAGATCACTCGTAATCGCTGGCTCACAAAAATAAAACAATCTTCACACCTCATAATTTCAAAACAACTACTTTCAAAATGCTTTATAAACACTCTTGAGGACTTATACAAGGGTTATTGTAAAGCAAATTTCCTTACATTGGCACTTTCAAACATCTTTTCACAAAACAAACACTTCCTTTCAAACTAATATTTTCAAAGCAAACATTTGTGTATACATTCTCAATGACACGAGAATCATTACAAAATTGCCGCACAAAGCATTTTAAAAAATATTTTCAAATATAAACAAACACAAAGCATTTCAAAAAATTGAGCTAGCAATTAAGAGCCCGTAGATAACTACGGATGAAAAGGGTGCTAACACCTTCCCTTTTCATAACCTACCCCCCCGAACTCAAGAAAAAATCTCAAAGGTCTTTCTTGTTCTTTTCACCCTTTCCTTTATTGGATAAAAGAAAAGTCGGTGGCGACTCTTACTATCCACAACATTTGCAATAAAACGCAAAACCTAAGTCAGTTCTCCCGTCGTATTACACCAAGAAAAAGATACAAGAGTAAAAAAGATATTAAATCAAATAAAAACCTTGGAAAAATTATTTCTCATAGCAATATATCATATATAACTATATGTATTCTTATTATTATGGGTAAAAAATGTTAAAGATCGAGATAACACTTATCGTATAATTGTTAAATCAAGATTGGTTTGAAAAAAATTCTACACTTAATCCTTGATGATAACAAAATATAAGAGATTTTTTTTATAATATTTATTAATTCTATATATCACTTTTATAAGATTCTTCGTAAATAATGTAAAGATGATTCTACAAAAATTATATGGTATGGACGAATTTGGAAGATTCGCTCTAATAAGTGATCATAAGCATCTTGGTTTTGCATTGTTGGAGTAACCTATGAGTGTGTGATATTTTGGATCGAACTCTAGTATCTCGACAAAGATAGTTTTTTGGTTCGATAAAGTTTAAGCATGATTGTGATACGGTGGGAGAACTGACTTGGGTGTTTTGCGTTTGATTGCAAATGTTGCAGTTAGCAAGAGTCGCCACCGGCTTTTCTTTTATCCAAAAGGAAAGGTGAAAAAGCACATGAAAGACCTTTGAGATTGTTTCTTGAGTTCGGGGGGTAGATTATGAAAAGGGAAGGTATTAGCACCCTTTTCATCCATCGTTTTCCATGGGCTCTTAGTTACTTGCTAGATCACTTGCTTTTATTTGAAAATGTGCTTTGTATGGTTTTTGAAAGTATTTTGTAAAGAGGCCATAGTTTTGGCAAACTTTGTAATGATTCTCGTTCGTTAGAATGTATACAAAGGTGTTGATCTTTTGAAAATGTTTTCAAGTTTTGAAATATATTTTGGAAGTGTTGGTGTTTGTTTTGAAAATAGCAAGGATATTTTTTTTTAAGATGGAGCAAGTAACTAGGAACATTCTACATACTCAAAAGTCTTTCATGTTCATTTCCTTTTTCCTTTGACATTGTTATCTTACCATTGATTTGGTAAGTAACCCTATCTTTGGATGTAAGAATGGACGGGCGTGGGTCATCGTATAACCATGATTAGCAATGTTGAAAGATATCTAAGCATTTTTCTTTAGGGACTAAGATCATTTTGAAAGGAAACACAGATAGCGTCATCGAAGGACTATGATCTTGTATTTTTGCTTGTCTTTGCTAAGATACCTCACATGCGTAATATGGCCATTTTTGTAAGGCAACCAAGTGGATTTACCTTAGGGGGTGCTTGTGTGCAAGTGTATTGATTTTCATGCTTGATTTGTCTTTGGTTATGGTTTGCTATTGGTTGGTTTTAGTCTTTCCATACAAAACCCTAATTACTAGCATTTGCATATAAAGCGATAAATTGCGGAATTTAAAATTACTACGCTATTACATTATTTAGGGTAGGGGGTATACAAATTACAAACGGGGAATATTGCAAGAATTTAAATCTAAATAAATATTACAAACATATTGAATAAATGTACAAGAATTGAATAAATAATAATGTACAAATATAAATGGAAAAAGAAATGATTTTTGTTGTTTTTATGAAAAGGGTTTAGTCTTGACAAAATTAAAGAAAATGATTGATGAAAATTAAACAAAATTAAGTTTAAACTAATTAAGAAAGAAATTAAGTTAAAAAAATGATTTAAGGGTTTTTTAAGAAAAAAGGTTTTAAATTAATAAAAAAAAAACGAGAAAATTAATTAATTAAGGGAAACCTAAATTCTAAGTAAATTTTAATTTACAAGTAAATAAATAATAACTAAACTTAAGTCTAAATATTGATTATTAAAAAAAGAAATTAATTTGTTAAAAGAAAATGTTTTTTAGTATTTTTGTTTTTATAAGAAAATAAAATAAATAAGTGTAAATAATAAATAAAATATTTTTGGATTTTTCATGATTAATGAAAATAATAATAATAATAATAATAATAATAATAATAATAATAATAAATAAAAGATAAAAAATAAAATAAAAATAAGTCAAGGAGGTTGATAAGTGAAACAAGAGGTATTGTGAGAAAAAAAATCAGGCCCAAAGAATGGCCCAAGCGCTGCAAAAACATAAAAAAATATCAAAAAAGTGGAAAAAATGGAAAAAGGTCACGCTGGGGCTTGAACCCAGGACCTCATAGTGACATGCACGCGCTTTAACCACTGGGGTGGTGATACATCCATTAACTTATGTAAAACCATAAATATATAACACATATCTTGTCCTAAATACACTTCATCTTCAACCTCCAGTCAGAAGTCCTGCAACTTGCTCATTTCCCAACCATTTACAAAAATGTAAACATGAAAGTTGCTCCATTTTTTTATACGAATCCAACCATATAAATATCATGAACTATAAATCAAAGATGAATGTGAATTTTTGAAAGTACCAAATTCTGACCTCAAAACTGGAAATCGTGAAATGCAAATGGGCTTGATTCAAGGTGCTTCAATGATCAGGTTAGTTTCCTCAAGTTCCCAGGAAGCTAATGTAATGATTAGCTTGAGCAATGGGTGGCTGAAATGCTCTGGAAAAGTCAACTTGCAGAGCTCTGTTTTTGGTTATGGGGGTTGATGAAGATGGAGTTACAGTTATAAAAACAGGGTTAGGGATGGTTTGTATTTGATGTAAGGAACCTTTAGGAATGAATTTGAGGGAAAACACACGAGGGAAGTGAGAGATACAAGTTCAAGGTCAGAACTGTGTATCACTGGAGTTTTTTGTGCAATTTCTGGCTAGAGGGTGTTTGGGAGTGTTTCAGGGTGCTTCAGCCCATGTCTCAACTTACAAATAGTTACTCTATTTATAAGCAACAAGTTTAGAGACTTGTTGTTGATCAGAATTTAAAATCACAAGTTTATGCATAACATGTGATTTTTGAGAAATTCAAGTTTCAAAGCCTTGTGTACTTGCTAAGATAGAGTGGTTATGCTTTAAACATACTTGCTTCTTACTTTGTGGATGGAGTGTGATCATAGGGAAAAAGTTAGAGGCTCAAGAATGGACTTTATGCAAAAAGCTTGCTTTACAAGAATGGCAATGTTAACTTTGTGCCATTAATGGAAATGCAACTGGGATAATAGCTCAATTGCTTGGATCAAAGCTCTAACAGCTGTGTAATCATTTAATTATGGAGTGAAAAACAAGTTTGAGGCCTCGAAAGCAAAGATTATGTAGCCTAGCATGGATTTGGTTCATGTGTTCATAAAAAATGACTTGTAATTCAAGTATGAAAACCCTAACTTCCTCTCTTCGATTCTCCCTGCTCAAGAATGATCTCAAGGAGTTCTTTGACATTTTAGAAATATTGTAATGTTCTCTACATCCCTTCTTTGAATCACTTTTAAAAATTCCCCTTGGAACTATATGAAAAAGTGCCATGAAGTTAGGTTAAAATCCTGCCTAAACTAGGGCAAAATTTCACTAAGTGTTTAGTTTCAAGACTATGACTTCATGAAATAATAACTTGAGATCCAAGTATTTTTAGAAGAAGTTGTGTAAATAAATGTTGTAGATCATATGGAGATCTACAACTTTCATGTTGAAATTTTCTTCTGAATCATCTTGCTTCATGGTGAAAAATTTGCTCAAAGTTGTGAAAAAACATGAAGTTTTCAACACTTAGAAAAATTTATAAGTTTGAAAACTTTGACTTTTCAAAATGAAATCTTGACCTTTTGATTTCTTGATGAATAAGTTTCATATTTTGACATGTTTTGATGAATTGTTATCTTTGAAATTTGATTTTGACCAAAAAGTCAAAGTTTGACTTTTCAGTGTACAGTTGACTTTTGATCAGTTGACTGAAAATTCACTATCAGTCCAATTGATCTTGAGCAATGTTTTGGGTCATGCCATTAGGTCAAAATTATGCAATTGAAATCTTTAGATCATGCCTCAAACCAATTAACAATTTTCTAGGTCAAAAAATCAGAAATTGCCCTTTCTCAATCAAAACCCTAATTTTGACCATTTTGCCCTTTTAATGATTTGATCAAACTTCTTGAAGAATTGTGGTCCAAACTTGATCAAACGATACATTTGAGTTTATAATGTTGACGTGGATAAAAATTATGAAGTTTGAATGTAAATTGACCACAGTTGACTTTTTCTCCAATACAGTTGATTTTTAGGTCAACTGCTCGATTGACTGAGCAAAAATGTGATTCAAGGCTTGAAACTTGACATGGGTAATCTTGGGGGTCCATAATGATCCATGAAAGTAATATGAGGTATTGAAAGTTTAATTATCCTTGTGCAATCTCAAACCCTAATTTGAGTCAACAGTGCTTAAGGAGGTGTCTTGAGTTGATCAACCCTAGTGCAATCTTGAACCAAGATAGATCTTGTGAGAAAATGTTTGATAAATGAGAGGGAAAATTTTGGGGTACAACAAATGCCCCTGTTCAATCTTCTTAAACCTGAAGAGTTAGATTGGCGGATTCGCCATTCGTGACTTGAAGGTGGAAGATGATTGGACACTATAGTGCCAAGAAAATTGCACTCGAGGATGTGATGGTTTATGGTATAGGGAATGGGCTTAAAGATTCCATTTGGAGAGGTGATGGAAATTTGTTGGAGATGGGCTTGTAGATTCCATCCAAAATGATTGCTGGCAGGAATATAAGAAGTGTCAGAATAAATCTCTGGTCGATTTACACTGGAATAATGGACGTGTTGGGTTGAGTACTAGAATAATATCCATAAATGGATTGTATTTGACTCGTTTCAAAAGGTTCAGACTGGAGCGTATTTGAATTGTATCTGAAAGAGAATTGAATGAGTATCATAATGACATACGTGTCTGAAGCGTATCTGAATTGTATCTGAAAGCTGAATCTGAATGAGTGTCAGAATGGCATCCTTGTCTGGAGCGTATCGGAATTGTATCTGAGAGCTGAATCTGAATGAGTATCAGAATGGAATCCGTGTATGGAGCATATCCGAATTGTATCTGAAAGAGAATCAGAATGAGTATCAGAATGGCATCCGTGTCTGGAGCGTATCTGAACTGTATCTGAAGGTTCAACTGGTTGTGTAGATAATTATCCTGGCTTGTTTTCAGGTATCAATCTCTGTTCTTTAGTAAATTATTGATGATAGCCATCTGCTGACTAATCTCTCCTAAAGAGATGAAAGATTAGTTGTATGCAATTTCATGATGTATGAAATGCATTGTACAATGATGTTCTAAATTAATGGAATTATGTTGTATGCATTTGTGTCATAGATGTTTATGACGTATGGATGCGATGTATGGACATGTAAGCTATGCTACTATAATATTGTTGGATTAGGGAAAATAAATCCCTGACTACTGTTGGGGACGTGGAGTGTAAGTCTTCATGTTTTAAAAGGCTGATGAAATAAACTATGTTGTAAGGGAAATGCCATGTATTGCTTGTGAAATCCTGTTGTGGAATCCAGTGAAATTGGGCGACCTTTACCGGGGAGTGATAAATGGAAATTTTGTTACGTCGGGGATGTGAGAGAGCTTGATATCATTAAGCTGCACACTGTGGGATATTTTATAGTCTAAAGATCTTATCCTATTTCTTAAATCCATTAGTGATCGTCTTTCTATTTTTGTTCATTTGTAAACAGTAGTTACGCTCAAATGCATATGTTCAAGAATAAATCATTTGGACATTTTTGTAAACAAAACATAGGAATAAAGAAAAATAGATAGTTTTTCACTTTCAAAGGGGTATCTTTGTATTAACTTGAATAAGTCTTTTTTTTGTACAATGAGACAAACATTCTAGTAAGGGAATATCGTCGTGAAAAATGAAAATTTGATACAAAGAAAAGATAGCTATATACAATAATCCCATGGGGTTCCAATTCTGCTATAGCCTTCGTGCCTCTGAGCGTCTTGTCCACTTGTCGCCTTGTCCGAAGTGGATTAGATTTATTAGACCCGTTGAGTTTGTCAGTGGAAGCCAAAGGTTGTCTGTAAGGTGATCCAATGGGACATAGTCATACACTTTAATTCCCTAACTTTTTCCTGGACCGCCCTTTCGGGTTTTCAGTCCACCGGGATACCCTTTTTTGCCCAAGTCGCCCTTTCGGTTTTTCAACTTGTCGGGTGTATATATATTTTTTTGTTTTATCCCTAATTTTTGCCCGAACCATTGGGTTCGCCGGGATGCCCTTGTTTTTCCTAGGTGTGTCAACCTAGCGGGTCTCTTATGCGTAGTATCTTTTGACTATGTCCGTGTTCACAGGGTGCGGCAGGTCATCGCCATCCATAGTGGTTAAGATCATTGCTCCACTAGAGAATATGCTTTCGATCATAAGCTGTCCTTCATATATAGGAGTCCATTTACCCCTGGGATCACCCTGCGGCAGTATGATGCGCTTGATTACCAGATCCCCGACTTGATACACTTGGTGTCTGACCTTTTTGTTGAAAGCCTTGATCATCCGCTTTTGATACATTTGACCATGACAGACAGCAATAAGCCTTTTCTCATCAATCAAGTTCAGTTGATCAAGTCGAGTTTGGATCCAATCTTCTTCATTCAGCTTTGCATCCTTCATGATTCTCAGAGAAGGGATCTGGACTTCAATAGGCAAGACAACTTCCATGTCGTATACCAGAGAGTAAGGTGTTTCCCCGGTTGATGTGCGTGCCGTGGTACGATAACCATGGAGAGCGAATGGTAGCATCTCATGCCAGTCCTTGTAGGTTACTGTCATTTTTTGTATGATCTTTTTGATGTTCTTATTTGCGGCTTCGATAACACCATTCATCTTTGGCCGGTAAGGGGAAGAATTATGTGGTTGGATATTGAATTGCACGCACAGTGAGGTGATCATAGTGTTGTTGAGATTCGTACCATTATCTGTGATGATCCTCTCTGGGATACGTACCGACAGATGAGATTCTGTTTGATGAACCGGGTAACAACATTCTTGGTAGCGGAAGCGAAAGAAGCCGCCTGTACCCACTTTGTGAAATAGTCAGTGGCCACCAAGATGAAGCGGTGTCCATTAGAGGTTGTTGGCTTGATTTCCCCAATCATATCGATGCCCACATAGAAAAGGGCCAAGGAGCCCTCAAGACATTAAAAGGAACCGGAGGCACGTGCACTTTGTCAGCATAGATCTGACACTTGTGGAAGGTTCGAGAGTGTTGATAGCAATATGCTTCCATGGTAGACCAGTAATAACCTGCGCGTAGGATCTTCTTCGCCATCGTATGCCCACTGGAAAGGGTGCCAAAAGTGCCTTCATGTAGATCAGCCATGATCTTTTCTTCCTCAACCTTGTCTACGTAATGGAGAAAAACAGAGTCATGGTTGCGCTTGTAGAGAATGCCATTACTAAGGAAGAACTTAGCATAGAATCTCCTTAAGAACTTCTTATCATTGACTAAAGCTCCTTCCGGATTTTCTTGAGCCTCGAGATACCTCTTAACTTCATGCAACCAAGGTTGGCCCACTACTTCTTCGGCATTGATCTCGTGACAATGAGCTGGTTCATCCATTCGTTCAATGGTGATCTGGGGATCCTCGTTATCCCACTTGAGTTTAAACATGGATGACATTGTGGCTAGCACGTCTGCTAGCTGATTTTCTTCTCGCGGGAAATGCTCGAAGGTAATCTTCTCAAAATGTGGGATTAATGTCAACACATGTTCTTTATAGGGGATAAGGTTAGGGTGTTTAGTATTCCATTCTCCTTTGATCTGGCTAATTACTAAGGCTGAATCTCTGAATACACTTAAGGACTTGATCCCGAAATCTATGGCAGCTTTGAGACAAAAAATGCACGCTTCGTATTCTGCCATGTTATTTGTACAGTTGAAGCAGAGTCTTGCAGTGAAGGGAGTGTGATATCCTTCGGGGGATATAAGTACAGCACCAATGCCATTTCCGAGTGCGTTGGACGGTGCATCAAAAACGAGGGTCCATCGGGATCCTTGTTCAGGTCCGTCATATGGTCTTAATTCTTCATAGTTGTTTACCATCATGATGTCTTCATATGTGAATTCGAACTTCATAGACTGGTAGTCATCCACAACTTGAGGAGCAAGGTGATCGGCTAGTACATTGCCCTTTATTTCTTTTTGGGTAGTATACTGAATGTCATATTCCATCAGGATCATCTGCCATCTTGCTATTCTCCCAGAGAGGGCAGATTTCTCGAATATGTATTTTATTGGATCCATTTTGGATATCAATAGGGTAGTATGGGTCAGCATATATTGTCTTAGCCGACGAGCAGCCCATGCCAGAGCACATCAAGTTTTCTCGAACAGTGAATATCTTGTTTCACAGTGGGTAAACTTTTTGCTCATGTAATAAATAACATGCTCTTTTCGGCCAGACTCGTCATGCTGCCCTAACACACACCCCATTGAATTTTCTAAAACAGTTAGATACATGATCAAGGGTCTTCCCTCGACTGGTGGCATTAAAACAGGAGGCTCTTGCAGGTACTCTTTGATCTTGTCGAAGGCAGTTTGGCATTTATCATTCCATTTGACTACTTGGTCTTTCTTCAGTAATTTGAAGATCGATTCACAAGTAGCTGTTAAGTGAGAAATGAATCTGGCAATGTAGTTTATTCGTCCTAAGAATCCTATGACTTCCTTCTCGGTACGAGGAGCAGGAATTTCTTGTATAGCTTTCACCTTGGCAAGATCCACTTTGATACCTTTACCGCTGACGAAAAAGCCCAGGAGTTTACTGGACCTCACCCCAAATATGCATTTATTCGGGTTCAACCTCAGCTTATATTTCTTTAGCCTCTCAAACAGTTTTTGTTAAGTGTCAAGATGTTCCTCTTCAGTTTGAGATCTGGCTATCATGTCGTCCACATAGACCTCTATTTCGTGATGTATCATATCGTGAAATAGACCTACCATGGCACACTGATAGGTTTCCCCAGCGTTCTTCAACCCGAATGGCATGACTTTGTAACAAAATGTGCCCCATTGTGTGACAAAGGTTATCTTCTCCATGTCCTCAGGCGCCATTTTGATTTGGTTGTAGCCTGAGAAACCGTCCATGAAGGAAAACACCTTATGATGTGCTAAATTGTCAACCAGAATATCGATGTGGGGAAGTGGGAAATCACCCTTAGAGTTTTCCCTATTCAAATCTCAGTAGTCCACGCACATTCGTACCTTTCCGTCCTTTTTAGGCACGGGAACAACATTGGTGACCCATTGTGGATAGGTGGTGACGGCCAAGAATCCGGCGTTGAATTATTTCATGACTTCAGCCTTAATCTTCTCTGACATGTATGGTCGTATGCGACAGACCTTTTGTTTTACCGGAGGGCAGTCTTCTTTTGTTGGTAGATGATGAACCACGATATCAGCATCAAGTCCTGGCATGTCTTCATACGACCAGGCAAAGACCTCAACATAATCATGTACCAACTGAGTCAGACGCTTCTTGACACTGGGTTCCAGATTGGCACCCACCTTGACTTCTTTCTTGTCCTCTTCGGTACCTAGGTTAACTGTGTCCACTTGTTCTTCGTGGGGCTGTATGGTCCCATCTTCTTGTTGTAGTAATCTGGAAAGTTCCCATGGCACTTCACAATCTTCCTCTCCTTCATCTTCGGCTTGGTAGATTAGATTTTCAGAGTCACAGAAAGCCATAGCAGAATCGTTACCCATGGGATCCCGAATGGATGTAGATCTGCATTTTAAATGTGCGTGTGTGTAAGAGTATAGCTATCTTTGAAATAAATAAAAGTGTAAAAAGAAAGTCAAAGAGCATAAAGTTTGTATGCAAAAACGTCCATGATTCATTGATGACATATGAAAATGAGGTAAAAACCCTTACAAATGGACCGTTGTGCCTCGGGTAAGACACACAGTTTTAAAAAGTCTGAATTGTTTAATTATTACAGGTCCAACAAAATATTTAAAGACAATTACCGTGGGATAAAAGTAATTGGGACAAAATCTTTAGCTTCCCAGTTGCTGAGTCCTCCGTTGACAGTTGGGAAAATCCATTCCTCCAGGTCGTAGCTGTCCTCATCATCCCTCACTGTGTTGATTCCTTGGTTGCTGATCTTCAAGGGTGGTCCCCTGGCACGAGTACGACGTACAGCTTTCTGGGCTCCTGAAGTGAAACCCAAACCAAATTTGTTATATTTGTATGGGATATACGAGAGTTGGCCCCAAATAGTACACCCACCTTCTTCGATTACTTCCTTAGCATCTTTTAGAGAAGACATCTTTAGCGGAGGTCTTGTAATCTTTGGGACTTGGGAAATAGTCTTGGTTACTACCACGGTTTGTGAGACTTCCTCGAAGTGTGAAATGGAGTTTTAATGAATTCACCATCCAATTCCATGTATCTGAAGGAGTTTAAGTGACTGACCATATATTCCTCTTCTCCATGGACAATAATGATTTTCCCCTCGGCTGGGTATTTCAGCATTTGATGTAATGTAGAGGTAACAAAACCAGCATTGTGAATCCATGGTCGGCCCAACAAGAAGGAATAGGAAGGGAGAATGTCCATCACGTAAAAAGTTGAATCAAAGGTTTGGGTTCCAACTTTTATGGGGATGTCCACCTCCCCATGCACCATTCTCTTTGAACCGTCGAAGGCCCTTACCACTATATTGCTGGGTTTTAAGGTTAAACCTTCACAATCGAGTCTATCAAGAGCCTTCTTAGGAAGCACATTCAAAGACGAACCGATATCAACCAAGACATCGGCCAAAGTGGTGCCCCTACATTCGACAGAGACATGCAATGCCTCGTTGTGCTTCCTCCCCCTAGGTGTCAAGTCAGCATCAGAAAAGCCTAAACCATTTTCCACAGTCAAGCTGACCACAAAGTCTTGGAACTGATCAGTAGAGGTTTCTTGTGGTACATGAGCAGTTTTAAGAAATTTCACCAAGGCCTTCGCATGAGCCTCAGAGCAAAACAATAAAGCTAGCATGGATATCTTTGACGGAGTCTGCCCTAACTGTTCGACTATATTGTAGTCGCTTCTCTTTATAATCTTCAGAATTTCTTCCATCTCCTTTTGGGAGGCCTCAGGGATAGATGTTGATTGCGCCTTCATCCGGACAGGCTCAACCAGAATGCCTTTTCCCCGAGTCTTGGTCAAATCGGTGGTAGGAGTATCAGTAGGGGTGACCATAGGGATTATAGTAGTAGTAGTGTCAACAAGAACAAGGATGATCACGGGACCGATAACAATCTTTGGAGGAGCAATCTCTGGGGAGAATACTCTACCACTTCGGTAATCTTGCTGGTTCCCGCAATGTTGCTGACATCGGGGTCAGCCTTCTCAGAAATTGAGTCTTCAACAACCGGCCAATCCTGCTTGATGCCGTGATAGTAGACATCATCCCCATAATTCCACGAGACAGTTTTATCTGATGAGTACGGGATTGGTCCAGGCATAGTAATTATCAGTGGAGCTACTTTGGGAACTGATGTAATCCTAACAGGTCTTTTGGTGGAGATCCTGGAAGAAGTGGCGGGAATGGTTACTATTGAAACATCATTGTAAGAAACGGTTGGAACGAGAGTCTTTTCGAACAAAATCTCTGTCATCCATTAGGCGTTGAACACCTGCTTTTAATAAATGACAGCCAGTTGGTAGGGAGGAACAGAGGTGGCAGCTTTCGTCATAGCCTGGAAATAAACCAGCCTTCAATAGGTTCTTCTTGATAGTCAGGAGAGGAGTAACAAGTTCATCAACAACAGTAACAAACATATCATCTTCTACAGCGTTAACACCACGATAATGCTTGGGCATATGAGTAGTGATAACATTTGGGATCTCAGGTGCATCTAATTCAATTTCTTTGGCTTCAAGAAGGTTTGCACCTTGTTTTTCAGAGCCCAACAGTTGTTAGTATCATGGCCTGGAGTTTCTGAATGGTATGCACAACGAGCATTAGGATGGTAATGAGGAGATGTTATGTTAGGATTCTTTGGAGCTTCTTTCAAAGTTACCAGATTAGATCTCAACAAATGTGGCAAGACTTGAGATAGTGTCATATTAATTCGTGTAAATTGTCTTACTGGTATTTCTGTTCTAGGTTGATCGTTCCTTTGTTGAGTAGGTGCAGGCTTAGGGATCATGACAGCCCCTACCATTGGACAACATTCAGTTCTTTCTTCATTCCTTTGAGGATACACAACACCAACTTATTTCTTCCCAATAAATGGTTTTCTTACAGCAGCAGAAGATGCATCTTTTTGAATCTTCCTACTCTTAAACCCAGCTTCCACTCTTTCTCCGGTCAAGATTAATTCAGTGAAGCCTGCTGAGGAGCTTCCAATTAGACGATTGAATAAAAGACCGGACAGGGTGCCCAGAAACATGTCTACTAGTTCTCTTTTAGAAAGGGGAGGAAGGACTCTTCCTGCTAAGTCCCTCCATTTTTGCGTGTAGCCTTTGAAACCTTCACTTGAAACTATAGCCATACTCTGGAGTTGAGTACGGGTGGGAGTAAGATTTGTGTTGTATTGATACTGTTTATAGAAAGCAGCGGCAAGGACTTCCCAATTATGGATATTGGCCCTTTCCAGTTGATAGAACCAATCAAGCTGAGTTACGGATAGACTGCCTTGAAAGAAGTGTACCCATAAATCTTTGTCAGTAGTGTGAGGCTGTATCTTCCTCACATAGGATCGAAGATGCATCTTGGGACACGAAACTCCTCCGTACTTAGAAAATATTGGTGCCTTGAATTTTGGTGGAATGACAATCCCAGACACCAAACCCAGCTTCTCAAAGTCCAGCCCAAGCACTTTTTGAATTTCCATCACACTTAGACGCTCTTCCAGATGTTTGTATTTGTCATTGGTCGGGGGATACTTCTCTTTAGAGTAGTCTTCTTCTTCTTCCTCTTCAGATTCTAGCTGGACAACCGCTTCCTTTCCTTTCACTTCTTGATTATCCTTTTCACCAAATGATTTTGCAAAGTCTAGGGTCCGTCTGGCTTGTCCTTGGAACCTTCTTCCCATATTCAGAACTCTAGTTACTTTCTTTGCTTTCTTCTTCTTTTCTTCAACCAACAAAGTTTTCAGATCCTCTTGTTCTTTGGCTAGATTCAAGAACATCTGTTGAAACTAAGCATTCTGTGCCTGGAGGTCTTTTACAGTCTGCTCGAGATCCATCTTACTGAAATAAACAGTAGAAAGATGAGGAGACTTGTTGTAACAAACCTGCTTATGTTATGATGAATGGTAAATGCATATGCAATGATTTCAAGGAAATTAGAGATTTAAATTTGCTTTAGACCAAAAAGGAACACATGTTATATTAATAAATCAAAGCTTGAGTACATCATGCCTCTTTTGGGCTTACAAAGAAATCCAAAACTCTAAGATAAAAAAGTTGTACACATCCTCTTTGGTGCAATGTAGGTGTCCAGGCTCCGATCCTCATAAAGTTGCATAGTGAGTTCCAAAACCTTCTTCTTGTTGGCGTAGAATTGGGCATCGAAAGTGTCTCACTCCCCCTTAAGCTGTATCCAATCCCTTTGTAAGTCTTCAAGAGATATGGGCATGTCAGGATGCAGGATAGTGTATGGAACATGTCCTTCCACAACGAGCTCCATGATCACCGGAAGAATGGAGGGGTAAGGCTTTATAAGACATTGAGCACGAGCTCGTACCCATTTGAGGTAAGGCTCAAGAGGGATGGAATTCTTATTCCCCAATGTCTTTTTATCTACCTTGTTCAACATCCTCCAAGCTCGGATAAATCTATGGCGATGAACTTGATTGTCGTTCTCGTAGTCAAATACCAAACCTTGAATGATCATATCATGTGGGCCATCCCTTCGGGCGTAACCAAATAGTCTTAAGGATAAGCAGGGGTTTCATGTGATACCTCCTCTAATTCCAAGTAAAGGGACATTAAGTAATTATCCACAATGGTCAACAATAGTAACATTCCCTATAGATCGGGAACACCAATGAATGTCATAATGTTTGAGTGTCATCAACCTATGTGACCACCTTGAACCTTGTTCGTTCTTTAGTACAGATTGGGGAAGATGCGAAATAAACCATCTTGTCAAAAGAGGAGTACAACACATAAGGATACCTCTTTTCCTCATAGTGCGAGTGTGAAAGGAATGTAGGATGTCCCCTAGCAAAGTAGGCATCGGGTTACGAGACATTAAGATTTTGACGGCGTTCACATCTATGAGTTGGTCAGGATTTGAAAACAAAACCATCCTATAGATGAGGAGAGCCACAATTTCCTCAAAAGCTTTCAAATACAAAGAGTTCCAACAGTTTTGGGCTTTCTCAAACAAGAACTTTGCTAGGAAACCGTTGACATCACTCCTTGTTTCCCAATTAACTGTGATATCAGATGGTTGCAAGTGTAGATCTTGAGCAATCTCTTCTAGATTTGGATCTCTTTCCATACCGTTGAAAGGTAGTTGATTGAGGATGGGAATCCTCAAGAGTTGGGAGAATTCTTCCAAAGTTGGCACAAGTTGATAATCTGGAAATATGAAGCAATGGTGTAAAGGATCAAAGAACTGAATGGGCACCTTCATCATGTCTTAATCAGTGTTAGAGGTGACCAAGTTTAATAGGCGACCATGTCTTTCGGTAAATGGAGAGTTTTCAGGAATCCTTGACGCTAGCTCTTTATGTTGAGGAGGGATCCTTACAAGGTTGACTTGAATGGTTTTCCTACGAATAGAATCCATGTCCTATAAAACAGAACAAAGATAAATCCCAAGATCCTTGAAATGGTTAGTGAATATGAGTATGATGTTATGATGTTTATGATGTTATGTACAAGTATATATATACAAACAAAGAAAAAAAGTACTTAGGTTTAGGATTGAATGGAGTCTCATAGGTAAGTACCCTCTTGAAGTTTAGTTGGCTCAAACCTGTCCTAGTAATAGTAACCTGGTTCTAAGGAGCTCAATATCACCTGTTTGTTTCTTTGGGCATTGTTTCAGCGCAAGCTTCTTTAATGGTGACTGAAATATCCCAAAAAACCAATCCTTAATGAGTGTAGTATTGAGTATCTACCAACTTTGGACTGAACCAAAGTCGGTCATCTCACAACGTCATAATGGCCAAGTTGGTCAAGTAAAGGTTCTAAAAGTTCATTAGTGCTTCATGACATCACTCAGCGGCCCCGTATTCTCCTTAACTACCCAAGGGCTACCAATACCCACAAATATGTCGCACTAACGTAGATATTGCTTAGACCATGTCGGTATACCCCGTACAGTTTCCACAATGTATTGCTACTTACCTATAAGGTATCCCAAATCCGGGTAGAGGATTCAAACCCAAACAAAGAACCATAATGTAAAGCATACAAATAAAACAATGAAATCAAGTAAATATGATATAGCCCTAAGGTAACCCCAACTTAAGAATTTTCCCCAGCAGAGTCGCCAGTTCTGTTATACGGTGGGAGAACTTACTTGGGTGTTTTGCGTTTCATCACAAATGTTGTGGTTAGCAAGAGTCTCCACCGACTTTTCTTTTATCCAAAAGGAAAGGTGAAAAAGCACAGGAAAGACCTTTGAGATTGTTTCTTGAGTTCGGGGGGTATATCATGAAAAGGGAAGGTATTAGCACCCTTTTCATCCATGGTTTTCCATGGGCTCTTAGTTACTTGCTATATCACTTGCTTTTGTTTGAAAATGTGCTTTGTGTGGGTTTTGAAAGTATTTTGTAAAGAGGCCATCGTTTAGGCAAACTTTGTAATGATTCTCGTTCGTAATAATGTATACAAAGGTGTTGATATTTTGAAAATGTTTTCAAGTTATGAAATATATTTTGGAAGTGTTTGTGTTTGTTTTGAAAATAGCAAGGATGTTTTGATTTGAGATGGAGAAAGTAACTAGGAACATTCTACCTTCTCAAAAGTCTTTCATGTTCATTTCCTTTTTCCTTTGACATTGTTATCTTACCATTGATTTGGTAAGTAACCCTATCTTTGGATGTAAAAAGGGACGAGTGTGGGTCATCGTATAACCATGATTAGCAATGTTGTAAGATATCTTAGCATTTTTCTTTAGGGACTAAGATGATTTTGAAAGGCAACACATATAGCGTCATTGAGGGACTAAGATCTTGTATTTTTGCTTGTCTTGGCTAAGATACCTCACATGCGTAATATGACCATTTTTGTAAGGCAACCAAGTGGATTTACCCTAGGGGGTGCTTGTGTGCAAGTGTATTGATTTTCATGCTTGATTTGTATTTGGTTAGGGTTTGCTATTTGTTGGTTTTAGTCTTTCCATACAAAACCCTGATTATTAGCATTTGCATATAAAGCGATAAATTGAGGAATTTAAAATTACTACGCTATTACATCATTTAGGGGAGGGGGTATACAAATTATAAATGGGGAATATTGCAAGAATTTAAATCTAAATAAATATTACAACCATATTGAATAAATGTACAAGAATTGAATAAATAGTAATGTACAAATGTAAATGGAAAAATAAATGATTTTTATGGTTTTTATGAAAAGGGTTTAGTCTTGACAAAATTAAAGAAAATGATTGATGAAAATTAAACAAAATTAAGTTTAAACTAATTAAGAAAGAAATTAAGTTAAAAAAATGATTTTAGGGTTTTTTAAGAAAAAAGGTTTTAAATTAATAAAAATAAAATGAGAAAATTAATTAATTAAGAGAAACCTAAATTCTAAGTTAATTTTAATTTACAAGTAAATAAATAATCACTAAACTTAAGTCTAAATATTGATTATTAAAAATAGAAATTAATTTGTTAAAAGAAAATGTTTTTTAGTATTTTTGTTTTTATAAGAAAATAAAATAAATAAGTGTAAATAATAAATAACATATTTTTGGATTTTTCATGATTAATGATAATAATAATAATAATAATAATAATAATAATAATAGTATTAGTAATAATAATAAATAAAAGATAAAAAAGTATAAAAAAAATAAGCCAGGAAGGTTGATAAGTGAAATAGGGGGTATTGTGTGGAAAGAAAATCCAGGCCCAAAGGATGGCCCAGGCACTGCAAAAACACAAAAATGTCAAGAAAGTAAAAAAAATGGAAAAAGGTCATGCTGGGGCTTGAACCGAGGACCTCATAGTGACAGACGCGTGCTTTAACCATTGGGGTGGTGATACATCTATTAACTATGTAAAACCATAAATATATAACAAAAATCTCGTCCTAAATACACTTCATCTTCAACCTCCAGCCAGAAGCCCTGCAACTTGCTCATTTCTCAACCATTTGCAAAAATATAAACATGAAAGTTGCTCCATTTTTTCATATGAATCCAACCATATAAATATCATGAACTATAAATCAAAGATGAATGTGAATTTTTGAAAGTACCAAATTTTAACCTAAAAACTGGAAATTATGAAATGCAAATGGGCTTGATTCAAGGTGCTGCAATGATCAAGTTAGTTTCCTCAAGTTCCCAGGAAGCTAATGCAATGATTAGCTTGAGCAATGGGTGGCTGAAATGGCCTGGAGAAGTCAACTTGCAGAGCTTTGTTTTTGGTTATGGAGGTTGGTGAAGATGGAGTTACAGTTATGAAACAGGGCCAGGGATGTTTTGTATTTGATGTAAGGAAGCTTTAGGAAAGAATTTGAGGGAAAACACACAAGGGAAGTGAGAGATACAAGTTTAAGGTCAGAACTGTGTACCAATGGAGTTTTTTGTGCAATATCTGGCTAGAGGGAGTTTGGGAGTATTTCAGGGTGCTTCAGCTCGTGTCTCAGCTCACAAATAGTGACTCTATTTATAAGCAACAAGTTTGGAGACTTGTTGTTGATCAGAATTCAAAATCACAAGTTTATGCATAACATGTGATTTTTGAGAAATTCAAGTTTCAAAGCCTTGTGTACTTGCTAAGATAGGGTGGTTATGCTTTAAACATACTTGCTTCTGACTTTGTGGATGGAGTGTGATCAGAGGGAACAAGTTAGAGGCTCAAGAATGGACTTTATGCAAAAAGCTTGCTTTACAAGAATGACAATGTTAACTTTGTGCCATTAATGGAAATGCAACTTGGATAATAGCTCAATTGCTTGGATCAAAGCTCTAACAGCTGTGTAATCATTTAATTATAGAGTGAAAAACAAGTTTGAGGCCTGCAAAGCAAATATTATGCAGCCTAGCATGGATTTGGTTCACTTGTTCATCAAAAATGACTTGTAATTCAAGTTTGAAAACCCTAACTTCCTCTCTTCGATTCTCCCTGCTCAAGAATGATATCAAGAAGTTCTTGAACATTTAGGAAAGCTTGTAATGTGCTCTACAAACCCTCTTTGAATCAATTTTGAAAATTTCCCTTGGAACTATATGAAAAAGTTCCATGAAGCTAGGTCAAAATCCTGCCTAAACTAGGGCAAAATTTCACTAAGTGTTTAGTTTCAAGACTATGACTTCATTAATTAATAATGCGATCCAAGCATTTTTAGAAGAAGTTGCGTAAAGAAATGTTGTAGATCTCATGGAGATCTACAACTTTAATGTTGAAAGTTTCTTCTGAATCATCTTGCATCATGGGGAAATATTTGCTCAAAGTTGTGAAAAAACATGAAGTTTTCAACACTTAGAAACATTTCTAAGTTTGAAAACTTTGACTTTTCAAAATGAAATCTTGAATTTTTGATTTCTTGATGAATAAGTTTCATATTTTGACATGTTTTGATGAATTATGATCTTTAACATTTGATTTTGACCAAAAAGTCAAAGTTTGACTTTTTAGTGTACAGTTGACTTTTGATCAATTGACTGAAAATTCCTTATCAATCCAATTGATCTTGAGCAATGTTTTGGGTCATGTCATTATGTAAAACTGATGCAATTGAAATCTTGAGATCATGCCTCAAACCAATTAACCATTTGCTAGGTCAAAAATCATAAATTGCCCTTTCTCAATCAAAATCCAAATTTTGACCATTTTGCCCTTTTGATGATTTGATCAAACTTCTTGAAGAATTATGGTCCAAACTTGATCAAATGATACATATGAGTTTATAATGTTGATGTAGATCAAAAAAATTATGAAGTTTGACAGTAAATTGGCCACAATTTACTTTTCCCCAATACAACTTATTTTTAGGTCAACTGCTTGATTGGCTGAGCAAAAATGTGATTCAAGGCTTGAAACTTGACATGGGTAATCTTGGGGGTCCATAATAACCCATGAAAGTCATATGAGGCATTGAAATTTTAATTATCCTTGTGCAATCTCAAACCCTAATTTGAGTCAACAATGCTTAAGGAGGTGTCTTGAGTTGATCAACCCTAGTGCAGTCTTGAACCAAGAGAGATCTTGTGAGAAAATATTTGATAAATGAGAGGGAAAATTTTGGGGTACAACAGCTGCCCCTGTTAAATCTTCTTAAACCTGAAGAGTTAGATTGGCGGATTCGCCATTCGTGACTTGAAGGTGGAAGATGATTGGACACTAGAGTGTCCAGAAATTTGCACTCGAGGATGTGGTTGTTGATGGTATAGGGAATGAGCTTAAAGATGCCATTTGGAGAGGTGATGGAAATTTGTTGGATATGGGCTTGTAGATGCCGTCTAAAATGATTGCTGGCAGGAATAGAAGAAGCGTCAGAATAAATCTCTGGTCGATTTACACTGGAATAGTGGATGTGTTAGGTTAAGTACTATAATAATATCCATAAATAGATTGTATTTGAATCGTTTTTGAAGGTTGAGAATGGAGCATATCTGAACTGTATCTGAAAGAGAATCTGAATGAGTATCAGAGTGGCATCCATGTTTGGAGCGTATATGAACTGTATCTGAAAGCTGAATCTGAATGAGTGTCAGAATGGCATCCGTGTCTGGAGCGTATCTGAATTGTATCTGAGAGCTGAATCAAAATGAGTATTAGAATGGCATCAGTGTCGGGAGCATATACGAACTGTATCTGAAAGAGAGTCTGAATGAGTATCAGAATGACATCCGTGTCTGGAGCGTATCTGAACTGTATCTGAAAGCTGAAACTGAATGAGTATCAGAAGGGCATCCGTGTCTGGAGCATATCTGAACTATATCTAAAAGATTAAACTGAATGAGTATCAGAAGGTGTTGTACCCCGAAATTTTCCCTCTCATTTTTCAAGGCCTTTCTTACAAGGATTTCAAGGTTCAAGCTTAAACAAGTGCATTGGGATTTTCCAATACCAAAAGGAAACTGTCAAAAAATGGAGAAAACAGATAAAAATAACATTTTGACAAAATTTGGATAAAAACAAGTGTTTTTCGATTCAGCTCTTTCGATTGACTCTTGGCCTCCTTCGATTGCTCAAAATGGCTACTAGCGTGCCTCTTTCGAATCTGGAATTTTTGCCTCCTGCATGCCTCTTTCGAATCTGGACATTTGCCTCATGTATGCCTCTTTCGAATCTGGACATTTTGCTGCCTACAAGCCTGCTACGACTGGACAAGATTGCTGCCTGCATGCTTGCAATCGAAGGCCATGACCTACTGGTCACATGTACCCCCCTGCAAGGCAAGTCTTTGTTTGGGAACTCACCTTCTGTGTGCCTGGATGAAAACTTCAGTTGAGCAAGAGCCTCCTTCGAATGCAACTTGGATTACATCCTTCGTTTTTAGCAAAAGCCTCTTTCGAATGCAACTTGGATATGTCCTTCATGTTGAACTCTAAGCTTCCTTCGAACACGGACTTTCGATTGGGAAATATGATTGCTTCGACCCAGGCTTTCAATTGGGAAATATGCTTCCTTCGAGCATGAGCTTTCGATTGGGCAATAGCTTCCTTCGAGTTAGCTCGTTTCGACCACAAGCTTCGATTGAGGCAAAGGCTTCCTTCAAACAGGTGTGCTTTGATCTCACTCTTAGACCAAGTCTCGTTTGCCAGGCTGTGTTGCGTCCAGATCTTTACATAGTCAGAAGCTTGTACAAAGGTTTTAAACTTTACCTTTTGGATACTACTATTCTGGGTTAAAGGCTACATACTCTTTCTTTTCATAGAGAATAATTTATAACAAAAGCAGTTGTCAACCTGAATTTGGTCTGAGCACAAGCAACGTCAGAAGCATTAGTCACATCTTCTGCACCCCACTGCTGCTGCTGCCAGGAGGCCCCCCACTTGTACTGTCACGTTACAGTATTTTATTATTTTGCAAGGCTGTTTGTTTTCAAAGATATCCATTCATTTTCTCTATAACTATAGGAATTGATGCAAAGATAAGGAGGATCTTTTGGCCAGGAGAACGAATCTCCCTAAGTTTCTCAAACACATAAAAACTCTCAAGTTCATCAACACTTAAGAAATCAAAACCCATAATCCCAAACACTTGCTTCCTTCGATTCTGAAGAACAAATACTCTTCAGTATCCTTTGAATCCAGTTTGGAAAGAAACATAAGACTTGTTTCTTTCCTTCCTTCGAATCCAGCAGTCCAAGCACAGCTGTTGGCCCCCTCTGTCAAATCCAGAACCTTGGACCTCCACTCAAGGCCCCACATCCATTCAAGTCCTGAAGCAAGGTAAGTTATTCTTACCTTTGAACTTTTCGTTTCATGACATAACATGTAAATAATCTTTACGTTTGTTTGAAACATGTACATACCACTGCTCTTTTTGTTTCCACTCTTTTAACATGTTTTCAGAGCCAAACCCTCTCGTTTTTGTTTGCTGTTTGCCTGAACTAGCTTTAGTTATTAAACTGTTTGAAAGATAAATACTAGCATGGCCTCAGGCTATGTTGTCATTTAATGCTTGAAATGAAAGAAACAGAAAACAGGAAATAGGGAACGAAGCTTCTGGCTTCTACCCTCTTTCTCCAGGTCAAACGAAAGAGACAACCAAGAGGAAAACCATGTTGACTTCTAGGCCCAAACGAAAAGCATTCCTTCATTGACTTTCAGCCCCTAATCGAAAGGCATGCCCTCACTGACTTCCAGGCCCCAGTCGAAGGATACAACTTGCTGTTGTCTTTGCCCAATCGAAGGACAGGACCTCGCCCCTGCCACGGCCCAATCGAAAGGTGTGACTTTGCTGTTCCCAGCCCCAATCGAAGGAGGCCAACAGAATGCCAGTCGAAGGGTTCTGATGCCCAAATCGAAGGTTGTTACTGCCTGGGTTGAAAGACACTCATTTTACTTCTTTTTTATCTTATTTTTTTTATTTTACATTTTCTTTCCTTTCAATATGGTTGTAATAGTGTAGGATTTATTTTTTGCACTTTTTATTTTCCTTGTACAAATGCTAGTGATTAGGTGTGTATGATAAGATAAAACCAACAAGTAGACAACCTAAAAATCAAAGACAAATGCATGAAATAAAACACACTTTGCACAAATGCACCCTTAGGGTAATCTCACTTGTTGCCTTGGAAAATAGTCATGTCCCTCGAGCATGGGCGTTTTAGCAAAGACCCTCGATAAAAGATCGTAGTCCCTCGATGACCCTCGATGTTGCCTTCGGTAAATAATCTAGTCCCTAAAATGACATTGCTAAAACGTCCCATATGTTGCCTTCTATGACTATACAAACGTCCCACGCCCGTCCCGTTCATACATCCTAACGCAAGGTTGTTCATCAAACACAATGGTGAAACAACACTGTTAAAAGGGTTAAAACACAAGAAAATATTTGAGTAAAATAGGGTAGACAACTCTTAGTTACTTGTTTTAAAAATCTTGCAAAACATCCTTGCCATTTTTTCAAATACACATCACAACACAACTTCAAAACAACTTTCAAAAAACATTTAAACATCTTTTCAAAAAGACAAACACCTTTGTAAAACATTCAAACACGAATTGTTACAAAGGTTGCCTAGACAAGGCATCTTTTTCAAAACATTTTCAAAACCACACACACAAAGCACCATTTCAAACAATTGAAAAGCAAAGGCAAGTGATCTAAAATAAGTAACTAAGAGCCCATGGATAACCATGGATGAAAAGGGTGCTAGCACCTTCCCTTTTCATAATCTACCCCCCAAACCCACGAAAACATCTCAAAGGTCTTTCCTGTGCTTTTTGACCTTTCCTTAGGATAAATAAAAAGTCGGTGGTGACTCTTGCTAAATCGAAACATTTGCGAACACAAATGCAAAACCTCAAGTCAGTTCTCCCGCCGTATCACAACACTGGCGACTCTGTTGGGGATATTCTAAAAGTGGGGTTACCTTAGGGTTTTAGATCACCTTTACATGCTTACTTTGATTGCTTTGATTGATTTACTTTTTAGTTTCCTTGTTTGGGTTTGTTTAATCCTACACCCGGATTTGGGGGCACCTTTTTAGGTAAATAGCAATAAACTGTGAGGGAACTGTGCGAGGTATACCGACATGGTTGAAGTAGTAGCTATGTTAGTGTGACATATTTGTGGGTACCGGTAGCCCTTGAGTAGTCAAGGAGAATACGGGGCCGCTGAGCAATGTCATGAAGCACTAACGAACTCTTAGAACCTTACTTGACCATCTTGGCCTTTTTAGGGGTAGTGAGATGACCGACTTTGGTGCAGTCCGAAGTTGGTAGATACTCGATACTACACTCATTGAGGATTGTTTTCTTGGAATATTTTGGTCGCCAGTTAAGTGGCTAAACCAAAACAATGAACATAGAAAATAATCCAGTGATATTGAGCTCCTTAGAACCCGGTTTCTATTTTAGGACAGGTTGAGCCAACTAACTTCTAGAGGGTACTTACCTACAAACCCCATGCAAGCCTAAACCTAAGGACTTGTCTGCTTTGTGTGAATATGACTGTCTGTATATACACTTGCTTGCTTCTGCATACATGTACATAACATCATAACATCATACCATAGCATTTTCAATAACCATTTCAAGGATCTCGAGGGTTTTTTGATGCAGGGTCACGTTGAACCAGACGTCTACCAAAGGGCAAGAGGATTCATTTTCCTCTAAACAAACGCCGTCAAAGATCAAGTGCAACAACTTGAATCAGGGGCTATGACCCACTCGACATGGTGAGCTTGATTCTCGTGGAAAAACATCCACCGGTACAAAGGTATCCAATCAAAGATGTTGATCAAAGTTCATTCTCTGACATTTTCTTGTGTTTACCCCGAGAGATCCTTGAAAACATGCATCTACATATCATGCATTGCATCATAACAGGTTTCTCCCATACATGTCTCCTTATCTTCCTACTGTTTATTTCAGTAAGATGGAACAAATGGTGAAAGATCTCCAAGCTCAAAATGCTCAATTCCAACAAATGCTTCTGGCTATGGGTAAAGGGCAAGAGGATCTGAAAGCTCTCCTTCTCAAAGACAAGAAGAAGAAGTCCAAGAAGGCAACAGGCATCCTGAACTTGAGAAGAAGACCTAAAACCCAAGATCTTTCAACTCCATCCAACATAGGGGATAGTCTTGAAGAAGACCACAATTTGGAGGTTGATGAAGTTAAAGCTGACTACTCCGAAGAATAATATCCTCCCGCTGATGACAAGTACAAACAGTTGGAGGATCGCCTCAGTGCTATGGAGATTCAACAAATACCTGGCTTAGATTTAGGAGACATGGGTTTAGTTCCTGGGTTGGTCATCCCGCCAAAGTTCAAAGTCCCTACCTTTGCCCTATACGATGGAGTCTCTTTCCCTAAGATGCACCTAAAGTCTTATGTCCGCAAGATTCAACCATACACAACTGATCCAAAGCTTTGGATCCACTTCTTCCAAGAAAGCCTGGTAGGGACTCAACTCGAGTGGTTTTACCAATTGGAGAGTTCCCGCATCCACACCTGGGAGGATTTAGCTGCTGCTTTCTATAAGCAGTATCAGTATAATGCTGATCTTGCACCAACTCGTGTGCAATTGTAGAACATGACCATGGGTTCCAACGAGAGCTTCAAAGGATACGCTCAAAAGTGGAGAGATCTGGCTGGTAGAGTGCAACCCCCTTTAACTGACAGGGAGCTGATTGACATCTTCATAGGAACTTTGACAGGGGCTTTCTTCAAACACTTGATCGGAAGCTCTTCAGCCGGGTTCACCGAGCTAATACTGACCGACGAAAGGGTCGAAGCTGGCATCAAAAGTGGGAAGATTCAAGAAGCTACACCTTTTGATGCTCAGAAAAAGCCTTACAGTGGGAAGAAAGAGTCTAATATTGTGTACAGTCAGAAGAGTTGACATGACCAACACGTAGGGGAAGTCCTGATCTCTGGTTCTGCGTCACACCGACAACAGCAAAAAGGGCATCAACGTAAGGAGGTCGCGCCTAAAAGACAATATACTAAGATCAACATGTCACTAGCTCAAGCGCTACAACACATGTTGAAGAAAGAGCTGATTACATTAAAGGCTCCTCATCCGAACCCTAAGACTTCTTCTCCTAACTACAACCCGGATGCAAGATGTGCTTATCATTTTGGTAGCCCAGGGCATGACACAAACAACTGTTGGGCTCTGAAGAACAAGGTCCAAGACATGATTGATGCCAAGGAGATCGCATTTGACCCTCCGGAGACTCTAGCATAATCACTGCTCCTACGCCAAATCATTGAGAATGTCTTTGTTTCATTTTGAATTTTCAAGTTGTGATCTCTTTTGTTATTCAAACAATTATCTATTAATGTGAAACTTTGTTTTCATTAATGCATTGCATATGTTTGTCTTTATTTGATCCACTCATTTCCATTACATTTAAACTATGCTTTTTACTCTCTTTATGACTTTCAACTCTTGCTAAAAGTTACAAGCCTTTAGAGGGAGGATGACGAAAACAATGCCATAATCTCATACAATATGCTTTTGAACAGACCTTGCTGACGATGTACAGGCATTTCTTTCAAATCCTAAACACTGGAGTTATAAGGAAGATAATCCCTAGTCAACCCCTTCGAGCCAAAGAAGTAGGGGTTTTCTGTTTTAAACATAAAATTGAAACCTTTGATTTAAACCTGGGGCAGGGTAGTCACTCAGTTAATTCAAAATATGCGCATTGAAGTCGCAAACTCTCAGTTCGTAATATAATGAATAACATCAAAAGCATTCCTCTGGAATCAAAAGACAGTGGTGGTTCCTTATCTCATAGGCAGTCAATCTCTCAAAAGAGAAAAGCCCACTAAGCCAAAACCTATAAAGGAGGCTTAAGAAAGCTGGGGCATCGCACTGACTGTAATCTCGAAAACAGGAACAGTCAGGCAAAAATTAGGGATAACAAATCAAAAAGAGGTCACTACAAGTCCTCAACAACATGAAAAATGTTGCAAAAATGACTGCCTTCCAAAATCCAACTTTGTGAACCATCACCAAAACGTCGTTCAAATTCAAATAGAGTTCGATGCACAATTAACTGAGTTTAAGGTTGAAGAACATCACGAAGAGCGGGTGGGTACAAATATACTTTGAGCCTTTATCCTTTTTTTCTTAAACCATGAACCAAGCCACATTACAACCCTTCAAAAGTCCTAACTGAAGCATGGGTTAGTTCGAAAGCATACTATTACAAAAGGTATGCTGACTCCTGTAAGGCTCTGTTCTAAATCCTGAGTTTGAATTTTCTTAGCAAAATTTCTTTACTTGCTAAAAAACGCATTTTTTCAAAATTTCAAGACAAGCATAAACTTTGCATTATTTGAATATTGTTGTTTGCATATGGCTATTTATTTGACAGCAGAGAAATTCACACAACGAATATCCGATGAATGAAAGCTCTCTCAGTGAACAAAATCAATTCAAGAAGGATGACACTTCCATTGACGAATCTCCTATCAACAGGGGGACTTGACATGTCACTATCCAGCACACCTGGGGCGGTCCAGTCAAGATTTCAAGAAATCTCTGAAGAAGTGCAGAGTAACCAGGGGCAGGTCTCCATCTCCATCACTTGGGGCATTGAACGTCAACCCCGACAAAGGGTTATATACAATCAAACTTTTTGGCAATGCCACAAACATTCTCTACTAGGGGCAATGACAAGTCTCCCCAAAGTCCTTCTCATAGGATGATTCCCCAGCAAGAGTATAATCTCTGAAAACCTTTCCCCAGCTGAATCAACCTCAAGAATCCTTGAGGACTTCCCCCAACGAAGATGTCACCTCTCTAGCAGACTGACGACAGGGTTTATTTCCCCAACAACACCAGGATTCCCCAGCTTGAGTTTGCCTATCTGACTACTACAAATCAAAGGACCACAACTCCTCTTCCCCAGTAGACTACTCTACAATCCCCACCAAGTTACTGCGAAACCTGGACCCGACCAGATATCAGTTAAACTTCGACTCCCCAGTAGAGCAACGAACGACTAAGACTCCTAAACTCCTTTTCCAAGCAGAAATAAACATACTCCCCACAGAGTTTTCAACTTCCCCCAGCGGAGTTCTCCTCAAACAACAAAACAGGAATCCATTGGAAATATTCTAAGCAAAGTTTGAAGACACACATACTCTTCAACAGCAGTCTAGGATTTAATGACTCCCCAGCTTTTGTCAAGGATTTATTTTCCCAGACAAAAATACATTCATTAACATGTCACATTTCATACATCCTATTTACATACATGATAAGTGCATACAACACAATCTCATTTACTTTTGAGAACATCATGACATTATGCATCATGACATTGCATACAGCTAACGTTTTACCTTTTCAGGAAAAGGTCAATCAACAGATGGCTACCATCAACCTTTTCAAGTTCCAGATTAATACCTGTAGCAAGCCAGGAAAGCTATCTGTGGACGACTGATTGTAGATTAATACCTGTAACAAGCCAGGAAAACTATCTACATAAAGAGATTGAAGATTAATACCTGTAGCAAGCCAGGAAAACTATCTTTCTTTCCCAGGTCAGAGATTAATACCTGAAACCATCCAGGACAACTATCTCGTCGACCAACCTTTTCAAGTTCCAGATTAATACCTGTAGCAAGCCAGGAAAACTATCTATGGACGACTGATTGTATATTAATACCTGAAACTAGCCAGGAAAACTATCTACATGAAGAGATTGAAGATTAATACCTGTAACAAGCCAGGAAACTATCTTTCTTTCTCAGGTCAGAGATTAATACCTGAAACTAGCCAGGACAACTATCTCATCGGCCAACCTTTTCAAGTTCCAGATTAATACCTGTAGCAAGCCAGGAAAACTATCTGTGGACGAGTGATTGTAGATTAATACCTGTAACAAGCCAGGAAAACTATCTACATGAAGAGATTGAAGATTAACACCTGTAACAAGCCAGGAAACTATCTTTCTTTCTCAGGTCAGAGATTAATACCTGAAACCAGCCAGGACAACTATCTCATCGGCCAACCTTTTCAAGTTCCAGATTAATACCTGTAGCAAGCCAGGAAAACTATTTGTGGACGACTGATTGTAGATTAATACCTGAAACCAACCAGGAAAACTATCTACATGAAGGGATTAAAGATTAACACCTGTAACAAGCCAGGAAACTATCTTTCTTTCTCAGGTCGGAGATTAAATACCTGAAACCAGACAGGACAACTATCTCGTCGACCAACCTTTTCAAGTTCCAGATTAATACCTGTAGCAAGCCAGGAAAACTATCTGTGGACGACTGATTGTAGATTAATACTTGAAACCATCCAGGAAAACTATCTACATGAAGGGATTGAAGATTAACACCTGTAACAACCCAGGAAAATATCTTTCTTTCTCAGGTCGGAGATTAAATACCTGAAACCAGTCAGGACAACTATCTCATCGGCCAACCTTTTCGAGTTCTGGATTAATACTTGTAGCAAGCCAGGAAAACTATCTGTGGAAGACTTATTGTAGATTAATACCTGAAACCAGCCAGGAAAACTATCTACATGAAGAGATTGAAGATTAATACCTGTAGCAAGCCAGGAAACTATCTTTCTTTCTCAGGTCAGAGATTAATACTTGAAACCAGACAGGACAAATATCTACTCGACCAACTCATGCTTATTCAACTTCAAGACTTCTGAAAATAGTTTACGGGTTCTCCAAATACGGATGTTAATCTATCGCTTGTTCAGACTCAACTTCTGAAAACAGTTTACGGATTCTCCAAACATGGACGCCAATCTATTGCTTATTCAGACTCCCAGCTCAGAGATGTTCCAAAACATGGACACCTTTCTGATACTCATTTCTTGCACTTACAACAAACATTCTTGGATGGCATCTTTAAGCCCATCCCCGACCTACCAACAATCTCCAAATGGCATCTGTAAGCCCATTCCCGATATCACAATACCTGTAGCAAGCCAGGAAAACTATCTTTCTTTCTCAGGTCAGAGATTAATACCTGAAACCAGCCAGGACAACTATCTACTCGACCAGATCAAACAATTCAACAATCACTTTTGGATGGCATCTTTAAGCCCATCTCCAACAACTTTCTATCACATCTCTAGATGGCATCTTTAAGCCCATCCCCGACAAGTTTCTGTCACAGTCTCCAAATGGCATCTGTAAGCCCATTCCCAACATCAAAATGCTGATACTACACCATGCAAGTGCAAATTTTGGGCACTCTAGTGTTCAATTATCTTCCACCTTCGGATCACGAAAGGCTCGAAAGCCAATCTATATCCTCAAGTTTAAGAAAATTGAACAGGGGCAACTGTTGTACCCCGAAATTTGCCCTCTCATTTTTCAAGGCCTTTCTTACAAGGATTTCAAGGTTCAAGCTTAAACAAGTGCATTGGGATTTTCCAATACCAAAAGGAAACTGTCAAAAAATGGAGAAAACAGATAAAAATAACATTTTGACAAAATTTGGATAAAAATAAGTGTTTTTCGATTCAGCTCTTTCGATTGACTCTTGGCCTCCTTCGATTGCTCAAAATGGCTACTAGCGTGCCTCTTTTGAATCTGGACTTTTTGCCTCCTGCATGCCTCTTTCGAATCTAGACATTTTGCCTCATGTATGCCTCTTTCGAATCTGGACATTTTGCTGCCTACAAGCCTGCTTCGACTGGACAAGATTGCTGCCTGCATGCTTGCAATCGAAGGCCATGACCTACTGGTCACATGTACCCCCCTGCAAGGCAAGTCTTCATTTGGGCACTCACCTTCTGTGTGCCTGGATGAAAACTTCAGTTGAGCAAGAGCCTCCTTCGAATGAAACTTGGATTACATCCTTCGTTTTTAGCAAAAGCCTCTTTCGAATGCAACTTGGATATGTCCTTCATGTTGAACTTTAAGCTTCCTTCGAACACGGACTTTCGATTGGGAAATATGATTGCTTCGACCCAGGCTTTCGATTAGGAAATATGCTTCCTTCGAGCATGAGCTTTCGATTGGGCAATAGCTTCCTTCGAGTTAGCTCGTTTCGACCACAAGCTTCGACTGAGGCAAAGGCTTCCTTCAAACAGGTGTGCTTCGATCTCACTCTTAGACCAAGTCTCGTTTGCCAGGTTGTGTTGCGTCCAGATCTTTACATAGTCAGAAGCTTGTACAAAGGTTTTAAACTTTACCTTTTGGATACTACTATTCTGGATTAAAGGCTACATACTCTTTCTTTTCATAGATAATACTTTATCACAAAAGCAGCTGTCAACCTGAATTTGGTCTGAGCACAAGCAACATCAGAAGCATCAGTCACATCTTCTGCACCCCACTGCTGCTGCTGCCAGGAGGCCCCCCACTTGTACCGTCACGTTACAGTATTTTATTATTTTGCAAGGATGTTTGTTTTCAAAGATATCCATTCTTTTTCTCTATAACTAGAGGAATTGATGCAAAGCTAAGGAGGATCTTTTGGCCAGGAGAACGAATCTCCCTAAGTTTCTCAAACACAGAAAAACTCTCAAGTTCATCAACACTTTAGAAATCAAAACCCAAAATCCCAAACACTTGCTTCCTTCGATTCTGAAGAACAAATACTCTTCAGTATCCTTTGAATCCAGTTTGGAAAGAAACATAAGACTTGTTTCTTTCCTTCCTTCGAATCCAGCAGTCCAAACACAGCTGTTGGCCCCCTCTGTCAAATCTAGAACCTTGGACCTCCACTCAAGGTCCCACATCCATTCAACTCTTGAAGCAAGGTAAGTTATTCTTACCTTTGAACTTTTCGTTTCATGACATAACATGTAAATAAACTTTACGTTTGTTTGAAACATGTACATACCACTGCTCTTTTCATTTCCACTCTTTTAACATGTTTTCAGAGTTAAACCCTCTCGTTTTTGCTTGCTGTTTTCCTGAACTAGCTTTAGTTATTAAACTGTTTGAAAGATAAATACTAGCATGGCCTCAGGCCATGTTGTCATTTAATGCTTGAAATGAAAGAAACAGGAAACAGGAAATAGGGAACGAAGCTTCTGGCTTCTACCCTCTTTCTCCAGGTCAAACGAAAGAGACAACCAAGAGGAAAACCATGTTGACTTCTAGGCCCAAACGAAAAGCATGCCTTCACTGACTTCCAGCCCCTAATCGAAAGGCATTCCCTCACTGACTTCCAGGCCCCAGTCGAAGGATACAACTTGCTGTTGTCTTTGCCCAATCGAAGGACAGGACCTCGCCCCTTCCAAGGCCCAATCGAAAGGCGTGACTTTGCTGTTGCCAGCCCCAATCGAAGGAGGCCAACAAAATGCCAGTCGAAGGGTGCTGATGCCCAAATCGAAGGCTGCTACTGCCTGGGTCGAAAGACACTCATTTTACTTCTTTTTTATCTTATTTTTTTTCTTTTACATTTTCTTGCCTTTCAATATGGTTGTAATAGTGTAGGATTTATTTTTTGAACTTTTTATTTACCTTGTACAAATTCTAGTGATTAGGTGTGTATGATAAGATAAAACCAACAAGTAGACAACCTAAAAATCAAAGACAAATGCATGCAATAAAACACACTTTGCACACATGCACCCTTAGGGTAATCTCACTTGTTGCCTCGAAAAATAGTCATGTCCCTCGAGCATGGGCGTTTTAGTAAAGACCCTCGATAAAAGATCGTAGTCCCTCGATGACCCTCGATGTTGCCTTCGGTAAATGATCTAGTCCCTAAAACGACATTGCTAAAACGTACCATATGTTGCCTTCTATGACTATACAAACGTCCCACGCCCGTCCCGTTCATACATCCTAACGCAAGGTTGTTCATCAAACACAATGGTGAAACAACACTGTTAAAAGGGTTAAAACACAAGAAAATCTTTGAGTAAAATAGGGTAGACAACTCTTAGTTACTTGTTTTAAAAATCTTGCAAAACATCCTTGCCATTTTTTCAAATACACATCACAACACAACTTCAAAAAAACTTTCAAAAAACATTTAAACATCTTTTCAAAAAGACAAACACCTTTGTAAAACATTCAAACACGAATTATTACAAAGGTTGCCTAGACAAGGCATTTTTTTCAAAACATTTTCAAAACCACACACACAAAGCACCATTTCAAACAATTGAAAAGCAAAGGCAAGTGATCTAAAACAAGTAACTAAGAGCCCATGGATAGCCATGGATGAAAAGGGTGCTAGCACCTTCCCTTTTCATAATCTACCCCCCGAACCCACGAAAACATCTCAAAGGTCTTTCCTGTGCTTTTTGACCTTTCCTTAGGATAAATAAAAAGTCGGTGGCAACTCTTGCTAAACCGAATCATTTGCGAACACAAACGCAAAACCTCAAGTCAGTTCTCCCACCGTATCACAGAAGGGCATCTGTGTCTGGAGCGTATCTGAACCGTATCTGAAAGTTGAATCTGAATGAGTATTAGAATGGAATCCGTGTCTGGAGCGTATCTGAACTGTATCTGAAGGTTCAGCTGGTCGTGTAGATAATTATCCTGGCTTGTTTTCAGGTATCAATCTATGTCCTTTTGTAAATTGTTGATGATAGCCATCTGCTGACTGATCTCTCCTGAAGAGATGAAAGATTAGTTGTATGCAATGTCATAATGTATGAAATGCATTGTACAATGATGTTCTAAATGAATGAAATTATGTTGTATGCATTTGTGTCATAGATGTTTATGACGTATGGATGCGATGTATGGGCATGTAAGCTATGTTGCTGTAATATTGTTGGATTAGGGAAATAAAATCCCTGACTGCAGTTGGGGACGTGAAGTGTAAGTCTTCATGTTTTGAAGTGATGATGAGTTGATGAGCTTCTATTTCATAGATAAATAAACTCTGTTGTATGGGAAACGCCGTGTATTACTTGTGAAATCCTGTTGGGGAATCCTGAGAAATTGGGCGACCTTTACCGGGGAGTGATAACTAGAAGTTTTGTTCCTCCGGGGATGTGAAAGAGCTTGATATCATTAAGCTGCACACTGTGGGGGATTTTATAGTCTAAAGATATTATCCTATTTCTTAAAGCCATTAGTGACCGTCTTTCTATTTTTGTTCATTTGTAAACAGTAGTTACGTTCAAATGCATATGTTCAAGAATAAATCATTTGGACGTTTTTGTAAACAAAACATAGGAATAAAGAAAAACAGATAGTTTTGCACTTTCAAAGGGGTATATTTGTATTAACTTGAATAAGTCTTTTTTTTTGTACAATGAGACGAACATTATAGTAAGGGAATGTCGTCATGAAAAATGAAAATTTGATACAAAGAAAAGATAGCTATGTGCAATAATCCCATGGGGTTCCTATTCTGCTATAGCCTTCGTGCCTACGAGCGTCTTGTCAACTTGCCGCCTTGTCCTAAGTTGATTAGATTGATTAGACCAGTTGAGTTTGTCAATCGAAGCCAAAGGTTGTCTGTAAGGTGATCCAACGGGACATAGTCATACGCTTTAATTCCCTAACTTTTTCCTGGACCACCGTTTCGGGTTTTCAGTCCACCAGGATACCCTTTTTTGCCCAAGTCGCCCTTTCGGGTTTTCAACTTGCTGGGTGTACATATATTTTTTGTTTTATCCCTAATTTTTGCCCGAACCTTTTGGTTCATCGGGATGCCCTTGTTTTTCCTAGGTGTGTCAACCTAGAGGTCTCTTATGCGTAGTATCTTTTGACTATGTCCGCGTTCACAAGGTGCAGCAGGTCGTCGCCATCCATAATGGTTAAGATCATTGCTCCACCAGAGAATATGATTTTGATCACAAACGGTCCTTCGTATGCAGGAGTCCATTTGCCCCTGGGATCACCCTGCGGCAGTATGATGCGCTTGATTACCAGATCCCAGACTTGATACACTTGGCATCTGACCTTTTTGTTGAAAGCCTTGATCATCCGCTTTTGATACATTTGACCATGACAGACAACAATAAGCCTTTTTTCATCAATCAAGTTCAGTTGATCAAGTCGAGTTTGGATTCAATCTTCTTCATTCAGCTCTGCATCCTTCATGATTCTCAGAGAAGGGATATGGACTTCAATAGGCAAGACAACTTCCATGCCGTATACTAGAGAGTAAGGTGTTGCTCCGGTTGATGTGCGTGTCGTGGTACGATAACCATGGAGAATGAATGGTAGAATCTCATGCCAGTCCTTGTAGGTTACTATCATTTTCTGTATGATCTTTTTGATGTTCTTATTTGCGGCTTCGACAACACCATTCATCTTTGGCCGGTAAGGGGAAGAATTGTGGTGCTGGATCTTGAATTGCATGCACAATGCGGTGATCATAGTGTTGTTGAGATTTGTACCATTGTCTGTGATGATCCTCTACAAGATACCGTATCGAAAGATGAGATTCTGTTTTATGAACCGGGAAACAACATTCTTGGTAAAGGAAGTGAAAGAAGTCGCCTCAACCCAATTTGTGAAATAGTCAATGGCCACCAAGATGAAGCGGTGTCCATTAGAGGCTGTTGGCTTGATTTCCCTAATCATATCGATGCCCCATATAGCAAAGGGCCAAGGATCCGTCAAGACATTCAAAGGAACCGGAGGCACGTGCACTTTGTTAGCATAGATCTGACACTTGTGGCAGGTTCGAGAGTGTTGATAGCAATCTTCTTCCATCGTAGACCAGTAATAACCTGCCCATAGGATCTTCTTCGCCATTGTATGCCCACTTGAATGGGTGCCAAAAGTGACTTCATGTAGATCAACCATGATCTTTTCTACCTCAACCTTGTCTATGCAACAGAGCAAAATAGAGTCATGGTTGCGCTTGTAGAGAATGCCATTACTAAGGAAGAACTTTGCAGAGAATCTCCTTAAGAATATCTTATCGTTGACTAAAGCTCCTTCTAGATATTCTTGAGCCTCGAGATACCTCTTAACTTCATGGAACCAAGGATGGCCCACTACTTCTTCGGTATTGATCTCGTGACAATGAGCTAGTTCATCCATCTGTTCAATGGTGATATGGGGAGCCTCATTATCCAACTTGAGTTTAAACATGGATGACATTGTGGCTAGCGCGTCTGCTAGCTGATTTTCTTCTCGCGGGAAATGCTTGAAGGTAATCTTCTCAAAATGTGGGATTAATGTCAACGCATGTTCTTTGTAGGGGATAAGGTTAGGGTGTTTAGTATCCCATTCTCCTTTGATCTAGCTGATTACTAAGGCTGAATCTCCAAATACACTTAAGGACTTGATCCCCAAATCTATGGCAGCTTTCAGATGAAAAATGCACGCTTCATATTCTGCCATGTTATTTGTACAGTTGAAGTAGAGTCTTGCAGTGAAGGGAGTGTGACATCCTTCGGGGGATATGTGTGCAGCACCAATGCCATTTCCTAGTGCGTTGGACGCCCCATCAAAAACTAGGGTCCATCGGGATCCTTGTTCAGGTCCGTCATATGGTCTGAATTCTTCACAGTTATTTACCATCATGGTGTCTTCATCCGGGAATTCGAACTTCATAGACTAATAGTCACCCACAACTTGATGAGCAAGGTGATCGGTTAGTACACTTCCCTTTATTTCTTTTTGGGTAGTATACTAAATGTCATATTCTGTCAGGATCCTCTGCCATCTTGCTATTCTCCCAGAGAGGGCAGGTTTCTCGAATTTGTATTTTATTGGATCCATTTTGTATATCAATAGGGTAGTATGGGTCGGCATATACTGTCTTAGCCGGTGAGCAGCCCATGCCAGAGCGCAACAAGTTTTCTCGAGCAGTGAATATCTTGTTTCACAGTCGGTAAACTTTTGCTTAGGTAATAAATAGCATGCTCTTTTCGGCCAAACTTGTCATGCTGCCTCAGCACACAACCCATTGAATTTTCCAAAATAATTAGATACATGATCAAGGGTCTTCCCTTGACTGGTGGCATTAAAACAGGAGGCTCTTGCAGGTACTCTTTGATCTTGTCGAAGGCAGTTTGGCATTCATCATTCCATTTGACTACTTGATCTTTCTTTAGTAATTTGAAGATCGGTTCACAAGTAGCTGTTAAGTGAGAAATGAATCTGGCAATGTAGTTTAGCCGTCCTAAGAATCCTCTGACTTCCTTCTCGATACGAGGAGCAGGCATTTCTTGTATAGCTTTCACCTTGGCATGATCCACTTCGATACCTTTACCGCTGACGACAAAGCCTAGGAGTTTACCGGACCTCACCCCAAATGTGCATTTATTCGGGTTAAACCTCAGCTTATATTTCTTTAGCCTCTCAAATAGTTTCTGTAAATGGTCAAGATGTTCCTCTTCAGTTTGAGATCTGGCTATCCTGTCGTCCACATAGACCTCTATTTCGTGATGTATCATATCGTGAATTAGAGCTACCATGGCACGCTGATAGGTTGCCCCAACGTTCTTCATCCCGAATGGCATAACCTTGTAACAGAATATGCCACATTGTGTGAAAAAGGTTGTCTTCTCCATGTCGTCGGGCGCCATTTTGATTTGGTTGTAGCCTGAGAAACTGTCCATGAAGGAAAACACCTTATGTTGTGTTGTATTGTCAACCAGAATATCGATGTGGGGAAGTGGGAAATCATCCTTAGGGCTTGCCCTATTCAAATCTCTGTAGTCCACACACATTCGTACCTTGTCGTCCTTTTTAGGCACGGGAACAACATTGGCGAACCATTGTAGATAGGAGGTGACGACCAAGAATCTGGCGTTGAATTATTTCATGACTTCAACCTTAATCTTCTCTGACATGTCTGGTCGCAAACGATGGACCTTTTGTTTTACCGGAGGGCAATCTTCTTTTGTTGGTAGACAATGTACATGGATATCAGCATCAAGTCCTGACATGTCTTCATACGACTAGGCAAAGACCTCAACATAATCATGTAGCAACTGATTCAAACGCTTCTTGACACTGGGTTCCAGATTGGCACCCACCTTGACTTCTTTCTTGTCCTCTTCGGTACCTAGGTTAACTGTGTCCACTGGTTCTTCGTGGGGCTGTATGGTCCTCTCTTCTTGATGGAGTAAACTGGCAAGTTCCCCTGGCACTTCACAATCTTCCTTGCCTTCGTCTTCGGCTTGGTAGATTATATTTTCAGAGTCACAGAAGGCCATAGCAGAATCGTTACCCAAGGGATCCCGAATGGATGTAGATCTGCATTTTGAATGTGGGTGTGTGTAAGAGTATAGCTATATTTGAAAGAAATAAAAATGTAAAAAGACAAAGAGCACAAAGTTTGTATGCAAAAACGTCCATATTCATTGATGACATATGAAAATGAGGTAACAACCCTTACAAATGGACCGTTGTGCATCGGGTAAGACACACGATTTTAAAAAGTTCTGAATTGTTTAATTATTATAGGTCCAACAAAATATTTAAAGACAATTACTGTGGGATAAAAGTAATTTGGACAAAATCTTTAGCTTCCCAGTTGCTGAGTCCTCCGTTGACAGTTGGGAAAATCCATTCCTCCAGGTCGTAGCTGTCCTCATCATCCTCCACTGCATTGATTCCGTGGTTGCTGATCTTCAAGGGTGGTCCCCCGGCACGAGAACGGCGTACATCTTTCTGGGCTCCTGAAGTGAAACCCAAACCAAATTTGTTAGATTTGTATGGTATATCCAGGAGTTGGCCTCAAATAGTACACCCACCTTCTTCGATTACTACCTTAGCATCTTTTAGAGAAGACATCTTTAGTGGAGGTCTTATAATCTTCGGGACTTGGAAAACAGTCTATGTTACTGCCACGATTTGTGGGACTTCCTCGAAGTGCTGAAATGGAGTTTCAATGAATTCACCATCAAATTCCACGTATCTGAAGGAGTTTAAGTGACTGACCATATAGTCCTCTTCTCCATGGACAATAATGATTTTCCCCTCGGTTGGGTATTTCAGCATTTGATGTAATGTAGAGGTAACGGCACCAGCGTTGTGAATCCATGGTCGGCCCAACAAGAAGGAATAGGAAGGGCGAATGTCCATCACGTAAAAATTTGAATCAAAGGTTTGGGTTCCAACTTTTACGGGGATGTCCACCTCCTCATGCACCATTCTCTTTGAATCGTCGAAGGCCCTTACCACAATATTGTTGGGTTTTAAGGTTAAACCTTCACAGTAGAGTCTATCAAGAGCCTTCTTAGGCATCACATTCAAAGACGAACCGGTATCAACCAAGACATAGGCCAAAGTTGTGCCCCTCCATTCGACAGAGACATGCAATGCCTCATTGTGCTTCCTCCCTCTAGGTGTCAAGTCAGCATCAGAAAAGCCTAAACCATTATCCGCAGTCAAGCTTGCCACACAGTCTTGGAACTGATCAGCAGAGGTTTCTTGTGGTACATGGGCAGTTTTAAGAAATTTCACCAAGGCCTTTGCATGAGCCTCTGAGCACAACAATAAAGCTAGTATGGAGATCTTTGACGAAGTCTGCCCTAGCTGTTCGACTATGTTATAGTCGCTTACCTTTATAATCTTCAGAATTTCTTCCATCTCCTTTTAGGAGGCCTCAGGGATAGATACTGATTGCGCCTTCATCCAGACAAGCTCAACCAGAATGCCTTTTCCCCGAGTCTCGGTTAACTCGGTGGTTGGAGTATCAGTAGGGGTAACCATAGGGATTATAATAGTAGTAGTGTCAACTGGAACATGGATGATCACGGGATCGGTGACAGTCTTTGGAGGAGCAATCTCTGGGGAGAATACTCGGCCACTTCGGGTTATCTTTCTAGTTCCCGCAATGTTGCTGACATTGGGGTCAGCCTTCTAAGAAATTGAGTCTTCAACAACTGGAAAATCCTGCTTGGTGCCGTGATAGTAGACATCGCCCCCGTAATTCCATGGGACAATTTTATCTGATGAGTACAGGATTGGTCCAGGCATAATAATTATCAGTGGAGCTACTTTGGAAACTGATGTAATCCTAACGGGTCTTTTGGTGGAGACCCTGGAAGAATTGGCGGAAATGGTTACTATTGAAACATCATTGTAAGAAACGGTTGGAACGAGAGTCTTTTCGATTAAAATCTCTTTGTCATCTATTAGGCGTTAAACACCTGCTTTTAATAAATGACAGCCAGTTGGTAGGGAGGAACAAAGGTGACAGCTTTCGTCATAGCCTAGAAATAAATCAACCTTCAATAGGTTTTTCTTGATAGTCAGGAGAGGAATAACAAGTTCATCAACAGCAGTAACAAACATATCATCTTCTACATCGTTAACACCATGACCATGCTTGGGAATAGGAGTGGTGATAACATTTGGGATCTCAGGAGCATCTAATTCAATTTCTTTGGCTTCAAGAAGGTCTTGAACCTTGTTTTTCAGAGCCCAACAATTGTTAGTATCATGGCTTGGACTTTCTGAATGGTATGCACAGCGAGCATTAGGATGGTAATGAGGATGTGTTGTGTTAGGATTCTTTGGAGCTTCTTTCAAAGTTACCAGATTAGATCTCAACAAATGTGGCAGGACTTGAGATAGTGTCATATTAATCCGGGTAAATTGTCTTACTAGTCTTTCTGTTCTAGGTTGATCTTTCCTTTTTTGAGTAGGTGCAGGCTTACGGATCATGACAACCCCTATCATTAGACGGTGTTCAGTTCTTTCTTGATTCCTTTGAGGATACACAACAACAACTTCTTTTTCCCCAATAAATGGTTTTGTTACAGCAGTAGGAGATGCGTCCTTTTGAATCTTCCCACTCTTAATCCCAGCTTCCACTCTTTCTCCAGTCAAGATTAATTCAGTGAAGCCTACTGAGGAGCTTCCAATTAGATGATTGAATAAAGGACCAGACAGGGTACCCAAAAATATGTCTACTAGTTCTCTTTCAGAAAGGGGAGGCTGGACTCTTCCTGCTAAGTCCCTCCATTTTTGCGTGTAGTCTTTGAAACCTTCACTTGAAACCATAGCCATACTCCGGAGTTGAGTACGGGTGGGAGCAAGATCTGCGTTGTATTGATACTGTTTATAGAAAGCAGCGGCAAGGTCTTCCCAATTATGGATATTGGCCCTTTCCAGTTGATAGAACCAATCAAGCTGAGTTCCAAATAGACTGTCTTGAAAGAAGTGTACCCACAAACCTCTGTCAGTAGTGTGAAGCTGTATCTTCCTCACATAGGAACAAAGATGCATCTTGGGACACGAAACTCCGTCGTACTTAGCAAATATTGGTTCCTTGAATTTTGGTGGATTTACAATCCCAGAAACCAAACCCAGCTCCTCAAAGTCCAGCCTGGGCACTTTTTGAATTTCCATCGCACTTAGACGCTCTTCCAGATGTTTGTATTTGTCGTCGACCGGGGGATACTGCTTTCCAGGATAGTCTTCTTCTTCTTCCTCTTCAGATTCTAGCTGGAAAATCGCTTCCTTGCCTTTCACTTCTTGATTATCATTTTCACCAGATGACGTTGCAAAGTCTAGGGTCCGTCTGGCTTGTCCTTGGAACCTTTTTCCCATATTCAGAACTCCGGTTACTTTCTTGGCTTTCGTCTTCTTTTCTTCAACCAACAAAGTTTTCAGATCCTCTTGTCCTTTGGCTAGAGTCAAGAACATCTGTTGAAACTGAGCATTTTGCGCCTGGAGGTCTTTTACTGTCTGCTCGAGATCCATCTTACTGAAATAAATAGTAGAAAGATGAGGGGACTTGTTGTAAGAAACCTGCTTATGTTATGATGAATGGTAAATGCATATGCAATGATTTCAAGGAAATTAGAGATTTAAATTTGCTTTAGACCAAAAAGGAACACACGTTATATTAATAAATCAAAGCTTGAGTACATCATGCCTCTTTTGGGCTTACAAAGAAATACAAAACTCTAAGATAAAAAAGTTGTACACATCCTCTTTGGTGCGATGTAGGCGTTCAGGCGCCGCTCCTCATGAAGTTGCTTAGTGAGTTCCAAAACCTTCTTCTCGCTGGTGTATAATTGGGCCTCGAAAGTATCTCGCTCCCCTTTAAGCTGTATCCAATCCCTTTGTAATTCTTCAAGAGAGGTGGGCATATCAGGATGCAGGATAGTGTATGGAACATCTCCTTCCACAACGGGCTCTATGATCACCGGGAGAATGGAGGGGGTAAGGAATTATAAGACATTGAGAACGAGCTCATACCCATTTGAGGTAAGGCTCAAGACGGATGGAATTCTTATGCCCAAATGTCTTGCTATCTACCTTTTTCAACATCCTCCAAGCTCGGATAAATCTCTGGCGATGACCTTGATCGTCGTTCTCGTAGTCAAATACCAAACCTTGAATGAGCATATCATATGGGCCATCCCTTTGGGAATAACCAAACTGTCTTAAGGCTAAGCAGGGGTTGTAGGTGATACCTCCTCTAATTCCAAGTAAAGGGACATTAGGGAATTCTCCACAACGGTCGACAATAGTAATATTCCCTATAGATCGAGAACACCAATGAATGTCTGAATGTTTGAGTGTCATCAACCTACGTGACCACCTTGAACCTTGCTCGTTATTTAGTATAAATTGGGGAAGATATGAAATAAACCATCTTGCCAAAAGAGGAGTACAACACATAAGGATAGCTCTTTTCTTCATAGTGCAAGTGGGAAAGGAATGTAGGATATCCCCTAGCAAAGTAGGCACCGGGTTACGAGACATGAAGATTTTGACGGTGTTTACATCTATGAGTTGGTCAGGATTTGGAAGCAAAACCATCCCATAGATGAGGAGAGCCACAATTTCCTCAAAATATTGCAAATCCAAAGAGTTCCAACAGTTTTGGGCTTTCTCAAACAAGAACTTTGCTAGGAAACCCTTGACACCACTCCTTGTTTCCCAATTATTTGTGATATCATATGGTTACAAGTGTAGATCATGAGCAATCTGTTCTAGCGTTGGATCTCTTTCCGTATCGTTGAAAGGTAGTTGATTGAGAATGGGAATCCTCAAGATTTGGGAGAATTCTTCCAAAGTTGGCACAAGTTGATAATCGAGAAATGTGAAGCAATAGTGTAAAGGATTAAAGAACTGAAAGAGCACCTTCATCATGTCTTCATCAGTGTTGGAGGTGACCAAGTTTAGTAGGCGACCATGTCTTTCAGTAAATGGAGTGTTTTCAGGAATCCTTGATGCTAGCTCTTTAAGTTGAGGAGGGATCCTTACAAGGTTGACTTGAATGGTTTTCCTGTGAATAGAATCCATGTCCTACAAAACATAACAAAGATAAATCCCAAGATCCTTGAAGTGGTTAGTGAATATGAGTATGATGTTATGATGTTTATGATGTTATGTACAAGTATATATATACAAACAAAGCAAACAAGTCCTTAGGTTTAGGCTTGAATGGAGTCTCATAGGTAAGTAGCCTCTTGAAGTTTAGTTGGCTCAAACCTATCCTAGTAATAGTGACCGGGTTCTAAGGAGCTCAATATCATCGGTTTATTTCTTTGGGCATTGTTTCAGCACAAGCCTCTTTAATAGCGACCGAAATAACCCAAAAAACCAAACCTTAATGAGTGTAGTATCGAGTATCTACCAACTTCGGACTGCACAAAAGGCGATCATCTCACTACATCCTAATGGCCAAGTTGGTTAAGTAAAGGTTATAAAAGTTCATTAGTACTTCATGACATCACTCAGCGGCCTCGTATTCTCCTTGACTACTCAAGGTCTACCGGTACCCACAAATATGTCGCACTAACGTAGCTATTACTTAGACCATGTCGGTAAACCCCGCATGGTTTCCATAATGTATTGCTACTTACCTATAAGGTATCCCAAATCCGGGTAGAGGATTCAAACCCAAACAAAGAACCATAATGTAAAGCATACAAATCAAACAATGAAAGCAAGTAAATATGATCTAGCCCTAAGGTAAACCCACTTTAAGAATTTCCCCAGCAGAGTCGCCAGTTCTGTGATACGGTGGGAGAACTGACTTGGGTGTTTTGCATTTGATCGCAAATGTTGCGGTTAGCAAGAGTCGCCACCGACTTTTCTTTTATCCAAAAGGAAAGGTGAAAAAGCACAGGAAAGACCTTTGAGATTGTTTCTTGAGTTTGGGGGGTAGATTATGAAAATGGAAGGTATTAGCACCCTTTTCATCCATGGTTTTCCATGGGCTCTTAGTTACTTGCTAGATCACTTTCTTTTGTTTGAAAATATGCTTTGTGTGGGTTTTGAAAGTATTTTGTAAAGATGCCATCGTTTAGGCAAACTTTGTAATGATTCTCGTTCGTAAGAATGTATACAAAGGTGTTGATCTTTTGAAAATGTTTTCAAGTTTTGAAAGATATTTTGGAAGTGTTGGTGTTTATTTTGAAAATAGCAAGGATGTTTTGTTTTGAGATAGAGCAAGTAACTAGGAACATTCTTCCTACTCAAAAGTCTTTCATGTTCATTTCCTTTTTATTTTGACATTGTTATCTTACCATTGATTTGGTAAGTAACCCTATCTTTGGATGTAAAAAGGGACGGGCGTGGGTCATCGTATAACCATGATTAGCAATGTTGCAAGATATCTTAGCATTTTTCTTTAGGGACTAAGATCATTTTAAAAGGCAACACATATAGCGTCATCGAGGGACTATGATCTTGTATTTTTGCTTGTCTTTGCTAAGATACCTTACATGCGTAATATGACCATTTTTTTAAAGCAACCAAGTGGATTTACCCTAGGGGGTGCTTGTGTACAAGTGTATTGATTTTCATGCTTGATTTGTCTTTGGTTAGGGTTTGCTATTTGTTGGTTTTAGTCTTTCCATACAAAACCCTAATTACTAGCATTTGCATATAAAGCAATAAATTGCGGAATTTAAAATTACTACGCTATTACATCATTTAGGGGAGGGGGTACACAAATAACAAATAAGGAATATTGCAAGAATTTAAATATAAATAAATATTACAACCATATTGAATAAATGTACAAGAATTGAATAAATAATAATGTACAAATATAAATGGAAAAAGAAATGATTTTTGTTGTTTTTATGAAAAGGGTTTAGTCTTGACAAAAATTAAAGAAAATGATTGATGAAAATTAAACAAAATTAAGTTTAAACTAATTAAGAAAGAAATTAAGTTTAAACTAATTAAGAAAGAAATTAAGTTAAAAAAATGATTTTAGGGTTTTTTAAGAAAAAAGGTTTTAAATTAATAAAAATAAAATGAGAAAATTAATTAATTAAGAGAAACCTAAATTCTAAGTTAATTTTAATTTACAAGTATACAAATAATAACTAAACTTAAGTCGAAATATTGATTATTAAAAAAAGAAATTAATTTGTTAAAAGAAAATGTTTTTTAGTATTTTTGTTTTTATAAGAAAATAAAATAAATAAGTGTAAATAATAAATAAAATATTTTAGGATTTTTCATGATTAATGAAAATAATAATAATAATAATAATAATAATAATAATAATAATAATAATAATAATAATAATAATAATAATAATAATAATAATAATAATAATAATAATAATAATAGTATTAATAATAATAATAAATAAAAGATAAAAAAGTAAAAAAAATAAAAAGAAATAAAAGTAAGCCAGGGAGGTTGATAAGTGAAACAAGGGGTATTGTGAGAAAAAAAAGTCAAGCCCAAAGGATGGTCCAGGCGCTGCAAAAACACAAAAAATGTCAAAAAAGTGGAAAAAATGGAAAAAGGTCACGCTGGGGCTTGAATCCAGGACCTCATAGTGACAGGCGCGCGCTTTAACCACTGGGTTGGTGATACATCCATTAACTTATGTAAAACCATAAATATATAACACAAATCTTGTCCTAAATACACTTCATCTTCAACCTCCAGCCAGAGGCCCTGCAACTTGCTCATTTCTCAACCATTTGCAAAAATGTAAACATGAAAGTTGTTCCATTTTTTCATACGAATCCAACCATATAAATATCATGAACTATAAATCAAAGATGAATGAGAATTTTTAAAAGTACCAAATTTTGACCTCAAAACTGGAAATCGTGAAATACAAATGGGCTTGATTCAAGGTGCTGCAATGATCAGGTTAGCTTCCTCAAGTTCCCAGGAAGCTAATGCAATAATTAGCTTGAGAAATGGGTGGCTGAAATGGTCTGGAGAAGTCAACTTGCAGAGCTCTGTTTTTGATTATGGAGGTTGATGAAGATGGAGTTACAGTTATGAAACATGGTCAGGGATGGTTTGTATTTGATGTAAGGAAGCTTTAGGAATGAATTTGAGGGGAAACGCACGAGGGAAGTGAGAGATACAAGTTTAAGGTCAGAACTGTGTATCAATGTAGTTTTTTGTGCAATTTCTGGATAGAGGGAGTTTGGGAGTGTTTCAGGGTGCTTCAGCTCGTGTCTCAGCTCACAAATAATGACTCTATTTATAAGCAACAAGTTTGGAGACTTGTTGTTGATCAGAATTCAAAATCACAAGTTTATGCATAACATGTGATTTTTGAGAAATTCAAGTTTCAAAGCCTTGTGTACTTTTTAAGGTAGAGTGGTTATGCTTTAAATATACTTGCTTCTGACTTTGAGGATGGAGTGTGATCAGAGGGAACAAGTTAGAGGCTCAAGAATGGACTTTATGCAAAAAGCTTGATTTACAAGAATGACAATGTTAACTTTGTGCCATTAATGGAAATGCAACTTGGATAATAGCTCAATTGCTTGGATCAAAGATATAACAGCTGTGTAATCATTTAATTATGGAGTGATAAAAAATTTTGAGGCCTTGAAAGCAAATATTATGCAGCCTAGCATGGATTTGGTGCAAATGTTCATAAAAAATGACTTGTAATTCAAGTTTGAAAACCCTAACTTCCTCTCTTCGATTCTCCCGACTCAAGAATGATCTAAAGGAGTTCTTTGACATTTTGGAAAGCTTGTAATGTGTTATACAACCCCTCTTTGAATGACTTTTGAAAATTCCCCATGGAACTATATGAAAAAGTTCCATGAAGTTAGGTCAAAATCCTGCTTAAACTAGGGCAAAATTTCACTATGTTTAGTTTCAAACCTATGACTTCATGAATTAATAACTTGAGATCCAAGAAATTTTAGAAGAAGTTGTGTAAAGAAATGTTGTAGATATCATGGAGATCTACAACTTTCATGTTGGAAGTTTCTTCTGAATCATCTTGCATCATGGTGAAAATTTTGCTCAAATTTGTGAAAAAACATGAAGTTTTCAACACAGAAAAATTTCTAAGTTTTAAAACTTTGACTTTTCAAAATGAAATCTGGACTTTTTGAATTCTTGATGAATAAGTTTCATATTTTGACATGTTTTGATGAATTGTGATCTTTGACATTTGATTTTGACCAAAAAGTCAAAGTTTGACTTTTCAGTGTACAATTGACTTTTGACCAGTTGATTGAAAATTCACTATCAATCTAATTGATCTTGAACAATGTTTTGGGTCATGCCATTAGGTCAAAATTATGCAATTGAAATCTTTAGATCATGCCTCAAACCAATTAACCATTTTCTAGGTCAAAAATCAGAAATTGCCCTTTCTCAGTCAAAACCCTAATTTTGACCATTTTGCCCTTTTGATGATTTGATCAAATTTCTTGAAGAATTGTGGTCCAAACATGATCAAATGATACATATGAGTTTATAATGTTGATGTGGATCAAAAGTTATGAAGTTTGACTATAAATTGGCCACAATTGACTTTTTCCCAAATACAACTGATTTTTAGGTCAACTGCTCGATTGGCTGAGCAAAAATGTGATTCAAGGCTTGAAACTTGACATGGGTAATATTGGGGGTCCATAATGATCCATGAAATTCATATGAGTCCTTGAAAGTTTAATTATCCTTCTGCAATCTCAAACCCTAATTTGAGTCAATAGTGCTTAAGGATGTGTCTTGAGTTGATCAACCCTAGTGCAGTCTTGAACCAAGAGAGATCTTGTGAGAAAATATTTGTTAAATGAGAGGGAAAATTTTGGGGTACAACAATGATGTCAAAGTTTGTTCACATACTGACGTTGAATTTGTGCATGTTGTAGTCGAATTATGGTCTAGCATGCAGTAGTCGATAATTTTAAGTTTGTTAGCATGTCAAATTAGACATGTTTGTTTAGCCCAATTTTTTAAGTTAGCTTATAGCTTAAGTTAGATTAGTATTCTATAAGTAGATTGTTTCTCTCATGTTTTTGACAGGAGGTTGATTGTTGTTATTCACTTGTAATGTTTAAATCCTAATAAGGAAAGTGAATAGAAAAACAATTACAATCAACCCTAATTTTCTTCTTCTTCCCTCTGTTTTGTAAAAACATAATAGAGTTTCTTGTATTTGTTCAAGAAACTCAATATTTCTCATAGTTTTGGTTTGTTCTTGATGGCACTCTATTACAATAAACTGGTGCAGTGACCATGGAGAAGAAGATGTCGTCAATGAAGTATGAGATTGATAAATTCATTGGTATGAATGATTTTGATTTGTGGAGCTTGAAGATGCAAGTATTTCTTGTTCAACAGGGTTTGCTATAAGCATTTAAGGGAGCCACAACAATTGATTATGCGTAAACAGAGAAGGAGAAAACGACAATGATAGAGAAAGCCCATAACACCATCGTATTGAGCCTTGGTGATAAGGTTCTCTCGCATGTGTCAAAGAAAAAGGCAATGACAGGTGTACCATCGAAACTCGAAATTTTGTACATAACCAAATCATTGGCTAATCATCTCCACCTGAAGCAAGCTCTGTATTCATTCAAGATGAGTGAAAACAAAGTCTTGAAGGGCAGTTGGATATGTTCAACAAGATAATTCTTGACCTTAAAAATATGGATGTCAAGATCAACGGTGAAGATCAAGAATTTTTGTTGATGTATGCTTTACTATGTTCTCATGCTCAGTTCAAAGAAACTCTCTTGTATGGAAGAGAGTATTTGACCTTTGAAGAAGTTCAATCTGCCTTGTACTTAAAGGACTCGAATGAATGAAATGATCATAAGCCATCGTCTGTTAGTGAAGGTTTGTCCGTTAAGGGAAACATCTTCAAGAAAGATGGTTGGTTTTAGAAGAAGGGTAAAAGTCAGCAAAAGTCTTATGGTTGCGATGCTCCTGCAATTAGGTGTTACCATTGTAATAAGAAGGGTCACACAGGAAAATTATGCCCTGATCGACAAAACAATCATGGTGTGAAGGATAATGGAAACACAATCATTATGCAAGATGATTTTGAATCATTTGATGTTCTTGTGGTTTCGGGCACCAATTCTAGTAAGGAATGAATCATGGATTCAGGTTTCACTTGGCACATGACTTCCAAAAAAGACACGTTTGAGGAATTATGTGATCAATATGGTGGATCAATTTGTTTGGGAAATAACAAAGCCTACAATATTATAGGTAATGGATCTGTGAGATTTAAGCTCCATGATGAGTCAATAAGGTTATTGACTGGTGTCAGGTACGTACCTGATCTAAAGAGAAATTTTATTTCTCTTGGTGAATTCGGAAAGAAAGGATATGTTTTCAAAGGAGATAAAGGTAAATGAAGGGGTCGAAGAAAGTCTTGAGAGACATCAAAATGCAAGGCATGTATACCCTTGAGGCTGAGGTTATAAGTGGTTCGGCATATGTGGTATCCATAAAACATATGTCGAAGACTAAGCTATGGTACACAAGACTTGGCCATGTCAGTGAAAGAGGCTTGGTCAAATTGTCGAAACAAAATATTTTATGTGGTGACAAGGTTGAAAAGATGGAGCTTTGTGAGGCTTGTGTGTTTGGTAAACCTATAGGGTGGAGTTTAAAAAAGATAAACAAAGAACACATGGATCACTTGGTTATATTCATGATGTTCTTTGGGGGTCTGGAAGATGTCATTCACATTCAGGTGTAAGGTATTTTCTATCCATAGTTGATAATATTCCAGAAAATTAGGTATTCATTGAGAAAGCTAAGGATGACACCTTGAAAATTTAAAATGTTGGAATAATTTGGTCGAAAACCAAAATGGAAGGTCAAGAGATTGAGAACCGAAAATGGTCTTTAATTTCACAATGAGGCACAAAACTACTGCACGTACTCCTTAACAAAATGGTTTAACTTAAAGGTTTAATCAAACCATTTTGGGAAGATTTAAATGCATATTGGTTAGTGTTGGATTAAATAAGGTGTTTTGGGCTAAGGATGTTCTGACAATAACATATTTGATAAATAGATGTCCCTCAACTGCATTGGGGATGAAGATGCCTAAATAAGTTTGGTCGGGTCATCCACTAGATCTTGACAAACTAAGAGTATTTGATTGTGTCGCCTATGCTCACGTTAGGCAAGACAAGGTCGAACCTAGGGCTCTGGGATACATGTTCATAGGGTATACCGAGGGAGTAAAAGCCTATAGGTTGTGGTGCCTAGAACCAGGTCACAAAGGGTGTATCACGAGTCGTGATGTAGTTTTTCATGAAGCAGCAATGGAATTCAAGAAATCTGATGATGTTGTTTGAAATACAGAAATCTCTAAAGAGGAGCTAGAACATGAAGAGATTTATTTTGGGTGGAGCATAGTGATGTTGAATTGTATAACCCAGATGAAGTCAAAGAAAAAGAAAAAGTTGCTAATGAAGATGGGGAAATTGATAATAACTATATGCTGGCTAGAGATAGGTCAAGAAGAGTCATTAAGCCACCTCAGAGACTTGGTCATGCAGATCTCAGAGACTTTTCCTTAATATTTGCAAGTGAGGTCCTTGATGAAGAACTTAGAGACTACAAGGAAGCTTTGAGGAGTTGAAATAAGACTGAATGGATGAAGGCCATGGACGCTGAAAATGTCAAGGGGAATGTTGTTATCTATGGTGGCGGAGTTTGACCTAGAACTTGAATAGATGGATGTGAAGACAACTTTCTTGTATGGTGACCTAGATGAAAAAATTCTCATGAAGAAACCTGAAGGGTATGAAGAAAAGGTCAAGGAGGATTATGTGTGCAAGTTAAATAGGTCTTTGTATGGCCTAAAACAATCTCCTCGACAATGGAATAAGAGTTTCGACGAGTTCATCGCACACATAGGTTTGACTAGAAGTCAGTTCAACCACTGTGTTTACTTCAGATTTTGACTTGGAAATTCACTTTTTATTTTGTTGATTTATGTGGATGATATTCTCATAGAAAGCAACAGTGTTGAGGATGTAATGAAGGTGAAGGTTGAACTCAATAAGGAATTCGACATGAAGGATCTACGAGTTACATCTAGGATTCTTGGGATTGACATCTTGAGAGACAGAAAGTAGTCGAGATTATGCTTATCTGAAGAGACATACCTAAAGAAGATATTCAACAAATTTGGTATGTCAAACTCAAAGTTGGTTGTAACACCGACAAATCCTCAATTCAAGCTAAATAGAACTAAAAATGATAGTATTGAAGTCGAAAGAGCCTATATGAATAATATTCCATATGCTAGTATAGTATATTCTTTGATGTGTGTCATGGTCTGTACGATCCCAAACATAGCGTACGAAATGAGCCTTATAAGTAGGTATATGACCAATCTTGGAAATGCACACTAGCATAATAGGGTACATGTCATGGAAACTCACACAAGTACAAGCTATAAATGTTATCCTTCAAAGTCAAATACTCAAGCTCTATCAGGTTTCTCTAATTAACTCTAAGCTTTGAAGTGTAAATATTATATCCTTTAGTAAATGATCAAGTTGATACTTTTCTTGAGTTTGTTTCTCTAGAAACCATCAGTAAAATATATCATAAAAAATAATAAACTTGGGTGTTTTCCATCTCAAATATTCAAATTGAGAGACAATTAAGAATTAGTACACAAGGTACGAATGGTATAAGATTTGCATGACATAAGTTATAATGCAATGTGCAACAAGACCTACTATAAGTGCTATGAACAGGAAATAGCCAGCTCCATATCCAATAGTATAATATCTCAACACCACCTTTACTTGAAAATGAAGATACATAAAGTATTAATTTCTCAATGTTTTATTCAAAGGATATCTCATAAAAACATTTAAACACTTTATTGTAAACAATTCAAGAGAATCAACTTGAAAGAAAATAAGTAAATTTTCAAAATAAGACCATTTAGAGAATAAACACCTTGAATTCAATAAATAAATAAGAAAATGATTTTGTTGTAACACGCTTTCTGTTGAAAGATATTAAAAAAATGTTTGTATTTGTATCAATAGTAGCTTACATCCTCTACTAAGAGATATTGTGTAAACACTATTTCTTTTATTCATTCGTGTGATTGTTATCCACAAAGGGCTAGTTAAATTATTTGATAAGACAAAGACATCTAGTTGGAATCAGTTCTTTGTGTTTGAGAAATCTATGATATAGGTTAGTTGGACCAGTAAATATCTTAATGATTTTATTTATTTTTAGTAAAAATATTTTAGTGTGAGGGAACACAATGTAACTCTGAGTTAAGGGGGGTGAACCAGAACAAACTTTTACTTTAATATCTATTTCTTTATCACTTCACATTCCAACATTTTCTATTGACTTAAACTTTAATTAAAACATCTAGGAAAATTTTAATAGATCACACAATTGAAACCCTCTTTATTTTGTTTTTCTCTTCTCCATTTGGCGTTAGATCCCTAATCTTTTATTTAAAAATTTAATCATGCAAAAGTAAAAGATATTTATGAAAAAAGTGGTTGGATTTCAAATGAGAACAATGCAAGAACCATCAATTCTTACTCAGTCAAGCCTGATATGTTTGATAAAGAAATACTTGAGTACTAAAAACATGAACTTTATAGTTTCTTTATCTCTCAAGGTCTAGATTTATGGATGCTAGTGAGTAGTGTTGGAAAAACGGGTCCGACCGATTGGCATGCTCCTTTTGCCTGAACTTTAGTGCGGGGCGGACGGAGGATTTATGCCCTCACACTCTAATTTGTCCACCCACCCCGTTTTCTAGGCGGGCTTTTGCAGGCATGTGAATTTTCATAAGTTTTTGCGTTTTTAGGCTTAAATGATGCAATACCCACGAGCTTTTCCCGCCCCACCCTCAATTTTTGTGGGACAAGTCTAGGTTTTAGGTCGACATCCTCAACTATGTCCGCCCCGCCCTGTTTTTTTAGGGCTTTTGCAAGGTGGGTCTAAACGAGGTGGGCATTCCTGTTTGCCACCCATACTAGTGAGTGATGACTATACACGTCCTAAAGATATTGAAGGAAATAATATTGATCTTTTTCTATAAATGGTTCTCAAAAGAAAAAGTTCAAGCTACATATCAAAACCAAAAGCATTCTTGTAAGACCCATATTCTTAAAAGAGTATGATAACGTTGTGGATACTTAATCAACAAAAGTCATCTATGAATATGATTCATTATGTCTGAAATATGAAGGAATACACAAGGGTAAGAATCCAAATAAAATTCTATGGTAAAGAAGTATGAGATCTTAGAAAGAGAAATATGAAAACATGGAGACCGTGTTTTCTATATTTTATACTTTAGTCTCTAGGCTAAAAGTAGTGAACATAATTTATACTACTCCTGATCATGTCAAACAAACCCTTAAGATTTTGGAAAAGTAATAAAGACATAAGGTAACGTCTATTAAAGAAGCTAAGGATCTGAATCACTTTTCCCTTGAACACGTTATTAGATCCCTCTAGAGACTTTTTTATAGATCTTGACGAAGATAAACCCCAGAGGAAGCTAGATTCTATTTCTTTAAAGTCTAAAGGCAAGAAGATCAGGGCTCGACGAGTTGAATAATAAAAAGATAAAGATCATGCAAAAGCATGAAAAGATAATGAACTTTACCTCGTATCCAAGAAAGTGTGACACATTTGGGACAAAAGAAATTAGTAATTTCCAAAAAGTGAATTCAAATATTCCAAGGATCTAAGAGACAAGAAGAAAGTTGGATATAAGGTAATTTTATATTAATAAAAAGAACTTGTACACTTCATAAAACATGTGTCCCAAGTTTGAGAAAGAAATATACAAGAAGCATAAATAAGAAGAAAAAAAAGAGAATAAAGGACTCATGAGCACATGTGATAAGAATTATCTGTTGAAGAAGACGAACATGAAATTGTTTCTCTATTAGGATCTACATCCTTAGAAATGAAGCCCAACTTAAAAAGAAGATAAAAGAGTGTTTGTTAAACCATTTCTTATTATATGCCCCCCCCCCCCCCCCCCCCATGTTAAAAACTTTACCATCTATTCAAGTTTTATTTAGAAAAAACGTGTATCTTGTTAGGATACTCTAAATGCTTCTAAGTTTAAAGGGTGTATAACACTTAAAGCTTAATCGTGGAAAATAAATTCATGTAACATTTAATGACAAAGAGCTTAACTATAGAATTCCAAAGCTAGTTGAACAACTAATGATATCCAGGTAGTGGAAAAGACAACACCAACATCTACTAAAGAAAAGAAATATGTCAATACTGCTTATGGTGAAAAAGGCTTTGGAAACACTAAAGACTATGGACCATAAGCTTATATAAAACCTTATGATGTTAGTGCCTTTAGCCCTAGTCACTAATGAAATTATAAGTAGTCACATCCAGAAGAACTTATATTGGGAAACATAGAAGATCATATAAAAACCATATCATATTTCATAAAATGACTTCACTCTTATGGGGCTAGTATTTCTTAATGAAACATTTTCCCTAGACGAGGCTCTAAGTGATGATGGGTAGATAATTTTAATGCAAGAGGAATTAAATCAATTTCATAAAATTTAAATATAGGATCTTGTTCCTACTAGCAAAGGGAATAACATCATTGAAGCCTATGCTAACACTTGAGGAATGGAAGTCTATGCTAACACTTGTTCATCCTACTTGCAGTATTGGAAAATAGGAGACAAGACAAAAGGTAGATAAAAAGGTATACGGAGGTAAAATAGAGTCTCTTCTTTATCTTACAAGCTCCATGCTCGATATTATATTCAATATATGCTTGTGTGCTCGTTTTCAATCAGATCCTAGAGAATATCATTTAAAAATTATTAAGATAATCTTTAGATATATGAAATAAACTACTAACCTTGATTTATTTTATAAGAGATTAATGGATTCTAATTTAATAAAAAAATTTGATGTTGATTATGCTTGAGATAAAATTGAGAGAAAAAGCACTAGTAGAAAATTTCAATTTATTAGTAAAAACTTAATCACTTGGTTAAGTAAAATTTAATTAACTATAAAATTATCAAACATCGAATACATATCAATAGAAAATTATAACACTCAATTTCTCTGAATAAAACATCAACTAAAGGGTTATCAAATAAAAGAGCGTAATATTGTTATCTTCCATAATAATACTTCTGCA